>CM073759.1:10136037-10503700 GCA_037127475.1 Arma custos | reverse complement strand
TAGAGGGTATAAAAAGAAAAAAAAATACGGTTGGTCAATTTGTTCGTTTCATAGTGGTAAATCCTTTATATTGAAATTTCATGGTAAAATATTGTTTTTTATTTATATTAGGTATATTAGTTCAATTAAGTTTATGAAGTATGCCATTAGCCTAGCTCTCCTCAGGAGTCGATAGTCTCGGCAAATGGTCTCATACTGCATTGCTAGAGGAAATCGAACCAAGTTATACTTAATAGAGAGGTTTAAAATTTAAGTATATCTTGTTTTGATTTTTAATTATTTGGTATTTGTATTTTGGTATTTAATTATATAATATTCTGTAATTATCTAAATTATAATTTTTAAAATACAAGTAATGATGAAACTCATTAAACCGGTCCTATCTTGCTGAAAATATGTACTCGATGCACACTTTCCCATACGGTACCCTTAACATTTATACTCCCCTACATGACACTTACAGAATGCAGTACACAGTGTAGGGCAACCTTCTAACTCTCTGGATAGAACATTTGACTTTGACTATATTTCACAATACTGCTGGTTCTAGAATACTTTGTTTAAGGTCTTTGCATAACTATCTTGCTTAACATCATTTAGAGGGTTTAAAAAGAAAAAAATAATACTGTTGGTCAATTTGTTTGTTTCATAGTGGTAAATCCTTTATATTGAATTTTCATGGTAAAATATTGTTTTTCATTTATATTAGGTGTATTAGTTAAATTAAGTTTATGAAGTATGCCATTAGCCTAGCTCTCCTCAGGAGTCGATAGTATCGGCAAATGGTCTCATACTGAGTTGTTAGAGGAAATCAAACCAAGTTATACTTAATAGAGAGGTTTAAAATTTAAGTATATCTTGTTTTGATTTTTAATTATCTGGGCATTGTTTTTTGGTATTTAATTATATAATGGCCTGTAATTATCTAAATTATAATTTTTAAAATACAAGTAATGTTGAACCTGATTAGACCAGTCCTGTGTTGCTGAAAATAAGCACTCAATGCACACTTACCCATACGGTACCCTTAACATTCATACTCCCCCACATGACACTTACAGAATGCAGTACACAGTGTAGGGCAACCTTCTAACTCTCTGGATAGAACATTTGACTTTGACTATAATTCACAATACTGCTGGTTCTAGAATACTTTGTTTATGATCTTTCCTAACTATCTTGCTTAACATCGTTTAGTGGGTTTAAAACGAAAAATAATACTCTTCGTCAATTTGTTCGTTTCATAGTGGTAAATCCTATATATTGAAATTCCATGGTAAAATATTGTTTTTCATTTATATTCTGTGTAGTAGTTAAATTATGTTTAAGAATTATGCAATTAGGCTAGCTTTCCTCAGGGGTCAATAGTCTCGGTAAATGGTCTCATACTGCGTTGCTAGAGGAAATCGAACCAAGTTATACTTAATAGAGAGGTTTAAAATTTAAGTATATCTTGTTTTGGTTTTTCATAGTATCTCTGATTGGGAAGGTTAAAAAAAAATACTTAACTCCGTCTGTAAAAATCTAAATTATATATCTTGATTTGTTCGTTTCATAATGGTAAATCCTTTATAAAGAAATTTCTAGGTAAAATATTATTTTTCATTTATATTCTGTGTATTAGTTAAATTATTTTTAAGAAGTATGCAATTAGGCTAGCTTTCCTCAGGGGTCGATAGTCTCGGTATATTGTCTCATACTGATTTGCTAGAGGAAATCGAACCAAGTTATACCTAATAGAGAGGTTTATAATTTAAGTATATCTTGTTTTGGTTTTCAATAGTACCTCTGATTGGGACCGTTTACATAAAATACTTAATTCCGTCTGTAAAAATCTAAAGTATATTTTTTTAAAGTCACGTAATAATGAACCTGATTAGACCAGTCCTGTGTTGCTGAAAATAAGTACTCAATGCACACTTACCCATACGGCACCCTTAACATTCATACTCCCCTACATGACACTTACAGAATGCAGTACACAGTGTAGGGCAACCTTCTAACTCTCTGGATAGAACATTTGACTTTGACTATAATTCACAATACTGCTGGTTCTAGAATACTTTGTTTAAGGTCTTTGCATAACTATCTTGCTTAACATCATTTAGAGGGTTTAAAAAGAAAAAAATAATACTGTTGGTCAATTTGTTTGTTTCATAGTGGTAAATCCTTTATATTGAAATTTCATGGTAAAATATTGTTTTTTATTTATATTAGGTATATTAGTTCAATTAAGTTTATGAAGTATGCCATTAGCCTAGCTCTCCTCAGGAGTCGATAGTCTCGGCAAATGGTCTCATACTGCATTGCTAGAGGAAATCGAACCAAGTTATACTTAATAGAGAGGTTTAAAATTTAAGTATATCTTGTTTTGATTTTTAATTATCTGGTATTTGTATTTTGGTATTTAATTAGATAATGGCCTGTAATTATCTAAATTATAATTTTTAAAATACAAGTAATGTTGAAACTGATTATACCGGTCATGTCTTACTGAAAATAAGTATTCGATGCACACTTACCCATTAGGTACCCTTAACATTCATACTCCCCCACATGACCCTTACAGAATGCAGTACACAGTGTAGGGCAACCTTCTAACGCTCTGGATAGAACATTTGACTTTGACTATAATTCACAATACTGCTGGTTCTAGAATACTTTGTTTAAGGTCTTCGCATAACTATCTTGCTTAACATCATTTAGAGGGTTTAAAAAGAAAAAAATAATACTGTTGGTCAATTTGTTTGTTTCATAGTGGTAAATCCTTTATATTGAAATTTCATGGTAAAATATTGTTTTTCATTTATATTAGGTGTACTAGTTAAATTAAGTTTATGAAGTATGCCATTAGCCTAGCTCTCCTCAGGAGTCGATAGTCTCGGCAAATGGTCTCATACTGCATTGTTAGAGGAAATCGAACCAAGTTATACTTAATAGAGAGGTTTAAAATTTAAGTATATCTTGTTTTGATTTTTAATTATCTGGTATTTGTATTTTGGTATTTAATTATATAATGGCCTGTAATTATCTAAATTATAATTTTTAAAATACAAGTAATGTTGAAACTGATTATACCGGTCATGTCTTGCTGAAAATAAGTATTCGATGCACACTTACCCATACGGTACCCTTAACATTCATACTCCCCCACATGACACTTACAGAATGCAGTACACAGTGTAGGGCAACCTTCTAACGCTCTGGATAGAACATTTGACTTAGACTATAATTCACAAAACTGCTGGCTCTAGAATACTTATTTAAGGTCTTTGCTAATCTATACCAAAGACTAAATTCTATGTTAATTCACTCATTAAAAATTAAAGTTATATGTTATTAAATTCACGTAATGTAGAAATTAATTCAAAAGTGCTTGTCTAACTGAAAACAATTACTCAATGCACGCTTACCATAACAATACTCTCAGCATTTATACTCATCACTATCACCCTTTAAGAACATATTTCAATGTATAAGGCGTTTCGATAGCTTGGGTAGTGAATATTTGACTTAGATTGTAATTTACACAACTGGTGGAACTAAAATTCTTTGTTTTTAGGTCTCGAAAATATAATAATACCGTTGATTAACCTTTTTCTTCTGTTAAAGATTGTGAAGTATCACTTACCTTTTGCAGATTAGATCTTAATTTTGTCAGTCTCAGTAAACTGCCTCATACTAAGTTGCTAGAGGAAATCAAACCAAGTTATGCTTAATAGAGAGGTTTAAATTTTAAGGATAGCTTGTTTTAGTTTCTAATAGTAGCTCAGAATGTGACCATTTACCAAAATCCTTTATAAAGAAATTTCGTGGTAAAATATTGTTTTTCATTTACATAAGGTGTATATGTTAAATTAAGTTTATGAACCATATGTTCTTTTTCCGGGATGGACCGTGTGATGTTGGTTTTGTTTGCCAAGCTTTCGCTCATCATTTGCTATTTGGTTTGCTAGGAGCAAGTGGTTATCTAGCAGTTTCTTCTCAACGGTGGATAGTTCGGATCGGGTGTCACTGATTCTTGCTTTCAGTAATGCCATAGACGATCGACGTAAAGCGTTTTGAATACGTGGGCTGGATCCTTTTCTTTCAAGGTTGGAGCATCTGGGTATGATATTGTAGTCTCTGCATCTTTTGAGAAATGCGAGTTGTGCCAGGAGTCTCATCTTCTTCGATCTTAGTTTTTCGAGGCTCTTCATGTTCTGAACAGGAACCTCCCCGTACAGGTTGATCAGATGTTCACGTAGGCTTCCACGGTCTGCGGTATTGTCCATATGTTCTTTTTCCGGGATGGACCGTGTGATGTTGGTTTTGTTTGCCAAGCTTTCGCTGATCGTGTTGTGAGCTTCCTCAGGGCTAGTCAGTAAATGAAGAGCGGATGGTAGAGTCAGGGTGTATATACCTTAGGGGTGGGGGGTGGTCTCGGTCGAAGTCTGCCTTCCCATTGGCTCGCTTGTGTGTGTATGTGTAGGTTTACGGTAGACGGTGTGTCCAAGGTGGCTTCCTTTCTTCTCGACCAGGACATCCAGGAAGGGAAGTTTCCCATCCTTCTCCAGCTCCATGGTGAATTGTATGTTAGGGTGGATGCTGTTTAGGTGGAGTAAGAATCTGTCCAGTGCATCTTTTCCGTGCTTCCAGATGGCGAAGGTGTCGTCCACGTATCTGAACCAATATTCAGGTTTTTGGGTTGTGGTGGAGAGTGCCTTCTGTTCGAAGTGTTCCATGTACAGATCCGCTGCCGGTGAGCTCAATGAAGATCCCATGGCTGTGCCTTCCATTTGTTTATAGTACTGTCCATTGAACAGGAAATATGTTTCCTTCATGCATATCTCCGTCAGTCGGTACTCTTCTTCGCTCAGAAGATTTTTCATAAGGTTCAGGGCTTCATCGGCAGGGACCTTGGTGAAGAGCGACTTGACGTCGAAGCTTACTAGGATGTCTTCTTCGTTTATATGAATGGTTTTGATTATGTCTACGAATTGTTTGGAGTTGCGGATGTTGTGTTGTGTTTTGCCAGTGTGGGTTTTGATTATGTCGGAGATGTATTTGGATAGGTGGTATGTAGGTGAGCCAATGGTACTGACTATGGGTCTCATAGGGATACCGTCTTTGTGTATTTTGGGTTGTCCGTATAGTCTTGGTGGGATTGGGTCAGATATTATGAGGCGTTTGGTTTTCAGGGTCTGGCTAGTGTTGATGATGGTCTGGATTTTCTTGTTAATGTCATTAGTGGGGTCTTTGTCCAGTTTCTTGTATGTTCCATCGTTGAGGATTTCTGTCATTTTGTTTAGATATTGGTCTGTCTTCATAATGACGGTGGCGTTTCCTTTGTCAGCAGGGATTACAAGAAGGTCGTCTCGTTTCTTCAGTGTAGTGAGTGATTTGTATTGCGTCTTAGAGAGGTTAGGTCTTGGTGGCTTGGCTTTACGTAAAATGTGACTAATGTCTTGCCGGATGGTTTCGGCGGCGTTTTGGTCCATATTCTTAATATATGCTTCTATGTTGGTTATAATCTTCTCTGTCGGTACATGTCTAGGTGCGATGGCGAAGTTGAATCCTTTCTGGAGAACGCTTATGGTTTCTTGTGGGAATTCTTCGTTGGTGAGATTTATAACAGTCTTCTTTAGTGCGTCCTTGTAGTCGGTGCAGCTTGTATTCTTCATTGATAGTTTCTGATATTTTCGTTTTTGGATGGCGGAGTGTTTGCGGTAGGTGTTATCCGCTTGTTCCCAAGTGAGACGGTCAATCTTCTCCCAATCGTCATTTGCTATTTGGTTTGCTAGGAGCAAGTGGTTATCTAGCAGTTTCTTCTCAACGGTGGATAGTTCGGATCGGGTGTCACTGATTCTTGCTTTCAGTAATGCCATAGACGATCGACGTAAAGCGTTTTGAATACGTGGGCTGGATCCTTTTCTTTCAAGGTTGGAGCATCTGGGTATGATATTGTAGTCTCTGCATCTTTTGAGAAATGCGAGTTGTGCCAGGAGTCTCATCTTCTTCGATCTTAGTTTTTCGAGGCTCTTCATGTTCTGAACAGGAACCTCCCCGTACAGGTTGATCAGATGTTCGCGTAGGCTTCCACGGTCTGCGGTATTGTCCATATGTTCTTTTTCCGGGATGGACCGTGTGATGTTGGTTTTGTTTGCCAAGCTTTCGCTCATCGTGTTGTGAGCTTCCTCAGGGCTAGTCAGTAAATGAAGAGCGGATGGTAGAGTCAGGGTGTATATACCTTAGGGGTGGGGGGTGGTCTCGGTTGAAGTCTGCCTTCCCATTGGCTCGCTTGTGTCGAGTCCGTGGGCTGTGTTGTGTTCGGGTGGGTTCGTGTGTGTTCGGTATTGTCGTATGTGTTTGGGTGATAGGTTGTTGTGTTGGTCTTTTGTTTTATGGCAGGATACCAGTTTTTGCTAAGTTTGTAACCGTCTTCCTTATTGAAATTATTGGGTTCTTTAATAATTTCATACATACAGACAGATACCTTCATGCCACATCACACCACCATCCGTCTCAGAAGGAAGGAATCATCAACACTCTACTCAACAGAGCTGAAATGATAGCTGAACCGTCACAGCTCCCTAAAGAGAAGAGACACTCGAGAACAGCCTTCCTGAAAAACGGATACGACAAAGAAACTATTAAACGGGTAGAACGCAAGAGAAAACTCAAAAAACAAGGCAATAAAGAAACCGACAACGAACCCAAAACCCAGACAACCATTCCTTACATCAAAGGTACCTCAGAAAAGATCGCCAGGATTCTAAACAACCACGACATCAAGACCACATTCTCCACAGACAAAACAATAGCTCACATCCTACCGAAACCCAAAGACAAATTAGGACTACGTACCCCAGGCATCTATAGTATACCCTGTTCCTGTGGCAAGATCTACATTGGACAAACCGGAAGGACCATCGAAAGACGGTTAAAAGAACACATATCTAGTGTCAAAAACTTCAAGACGGAAAAATCGGCTGTAGCAGAACACTTCTACAACACCAACCACCACATACCTTTCGAAAACACAACCACACTGGTTAAAGAAAATAATTATCACCTCCGCACCATAAGAGAGGCCATTGAAATTATTAAAGAACCCAATAATTTCAATAAGGAAGACGGTTACAAACTTAGCAAAAACTGGTATCCTGCCATAAAACAAAAGACCAACACAACAACCTATCATCCAAACACATACGACAATACCGAACACACACGAACCCACCCGAACACAACACAGCCCACGGACTCGACACAAGCGAGCCAATGGGAAGGCAGACTTCGACCGAGACCACCCCCCACCCCTAAGGTATATACACCCTGACTCTACCATCCGCTCTTCATTTACTGACTAGCCCTGAGGAAGCTCACAACACGATGAGCGAAAGCTTGGCAAACAAAACCAACATCACACGGTCCATCCCGGAAAAAGAACATATGGACAATACCGCAGACCGTGGAAGCCTACGTGAACATCTAAGTTTATGAAGTATACAATTAGTCTAGCTTTCCTCAGGAGTTGATAGTCTCGGTATATTGTCTCATACTGAGTTGCTAGAGGAAATCGAACCAAGTTATACCTAATAGAGAGGTTTATAATTTAAGTATATCTTGTTTTGGTTTTTAATAGTACCTCTGAATGGGACCGTTCACTATAGGTACTTAATTCGGCCTGTAATTATCTAAATTATAATTTTTAAAATACAAGTAATGTTGAAACTGATTAGACCGGTCATGTCTTGCTGAAAATAAGTACTCAATGCACCCCAACGATACCCTTAACATTCATACTTCCCTACATGACACTAACAAAATGCAGTACACAGTGTAGGGCAACCTTCTAACGCTCTGGATAGAACATTTGACTTAGACTATAATTCACAAAACTGCTGGCTCTAGAATACTTATTTAAGGTCTTTGCTAATCCATACCAAAGACACTAAATTCTATGTTAATTCACTCATTAAAAATTAAAGTTATATGTTATTAAATTCACGTAATGTAGAAATTAATTCAAAAGTGCTTGTCTAACTGAAAACAATTACTCAATGCACGCTTACCATAGCAATACTCTCAGCATTTATACTCATCACTATCACCCTTTAAGAACATATTTCAATGTATAAGGCGTTTCGATAGCTTGGGTAGTGAATATTTGACTTAGATTGTAATTTACACAACTGGTGGAACTAATATACTTTATTTTTAGGTCTCGAAAATATAATAATATCGTTGATTGACCTTTTTCTTCTGTTAAAGATTGTGAAGTATCACTTACCGTTTGCAGCTTAGATCTTTATTTTGTTAGTCTCAGTAATCTGTTTCATTCAAAGTTGCAGAGGAAATCAAACCAAGTTATACTTAATAGAGGGGTTTATTTTTTAAGGAAAGATTGTTTTAGTTTCTAATAGGAACTCAGAATGTGGCCATTTACTAAAGACATTAAATTCTATGATAATTCGCTCATTAAAAATCAAAGGTATATGAATTTAAATTCACGTAGTATAGAAATGGATTCTAGTAATAATAGTTTAAAAAGTGGACCACTTATCAAAAGTTAGGTAACTCTCTTTTTTAACCATACTTCTGGTTATGTTTTTGTATATTGGTGCTTATAGTACCTCCCTTATCGATTGTTAATGGTTTTTGTTCAACAAAACAAATACTCCAAACTAAATTTAAGAAACATTTTTTTTATTTAAAATTAAATAAAATTTTTTCTCAAAATAAACATTTAAATTTTTACAAATATTGGTTTTCATTTCAATTTAACCTTCTTCAGTAGGGTGTTGGACCCCCTCTATTTTGAATTAATGCTCCACATCGGTGACTCATACTCCTAATTAAGCTCAATATGTAATCTTGAGTTAAATTAGCCCATTCCTCAATTAAGGCGGCAGCAAGTTCATCCAAGTTATCTGGACAAGGTGAATGCATGTGTAATTGCCGTTGGAGTTTGTCCCAAACATGTTTAATTGGATTCATGTCTGGTGAACAAGCAGGCCAGTTCATGCGCGCTATTTCTTGCTCTGCTAAATAACGTTGAATAATCCTTGCCCTATGAGAAACAGCATTATCATCAACAAGAATGAAGTTCTAACCCGTTTCTTGGGATAAAGAGATAATTACAGGTCTGATGACGTTGCTCAGGTAGGTTTGTGCGGTTACACGTTCATTTCTAAACAGTACGAGCTGAGTTTTTCGAATACTCATTATTCCTCCACACACCATTATTGAGCCTCCTCCATAAGAGCGAACTGGTTCAGTCATACCTGGGCTAAATCGCTGGTTTGTCTCTCGCTACACTCTAAAACGTCGATCTTGATGATGGAGATCAAATTTCGATTCGTCAGCAAATAAACAATGGCCCCAGTCCTCATCAGTCCAATCAACATGTTCACGAGCCCATAGGAATCTTGCTGCCTTTTGTTTTCTGGTCAAATAAACCATCCTCGCCAGTCTTCTTGCCCTCAAACCAACTTCATGCAGGCTGTTTCTAACCGTCCCAGTTGAAATGCGGACTCACGTTGCTTGTTGAAAGGAGCTTTGCAGCTGCTGTTGTTAAACTCCTCGTTGCCTAGTGGTTTGGATTTTGAGATATCGGTCTTGCTGAAGGGAGGTTTTTCGAACTCGGCCTCCTCCATGTGTGTACTGAGCAGTACCTGTTGCCTGGTATCGAGACCATGCTCGTCCAATGACTGTGTGAGAGCACTGAAGCCTACGACCGACATCACGTTGAGAATGACCTATCTCTAAAAGTGCAAATGCCCTCTCGAGTTCTTCAACATTAAGTCGTCGTAAAGACACAGTTAAACACTGCCTAGTGAACTGGTTGGAGTAGTACTGACGATAAAAGGGAAATAATGTTTACAAGTGGAAAATAAGTAGCTCAGCAACAGTCCCAACCATCTTATTCTCCCCTTTTTGATTTATGAATCTAAATCAGTATCTTTAAAATAAAATTAAACAGGTCTCTGTGTTCTATGTTGGTTTTTATTTTGTATGTTTTCAACTTTGGTTGGGCCACATATTGTTGTTAGGATTTTCCTCTTTCAAGCATTAACGTAACTTAATGGTCCATGCCTTACTAGCATATGTCACTGCGGATTAGAGGACAGTTTTATGTACTCACACTTTGATCTCTCAGATTGTATTGATATAATATTATTTTCAAAAAGTATCATTAAAGACTTTATTATTGTTAATTAGGGACTAGTCCTTTTGGTGATACCACAATAAAAAAAATACGCTATTACTACTCTATGTTTGATGTGGAATGGAAGGAAGTGCATTTCTATTATTGGTAAGTTTAGAAAATCTATGTAAATCCTTTCCGATGTCTCCCTTTTAAGCTAACCTGGCTCGTAAAACGGCCGAACAAATCGATTCTCCTCACATCCCCGGGCTCTCGCAATGTTGCGATGTATACACGGTGAAGAATGCTCATTAATGTAATATAATGATATATGTCAACAAGATCCTAATTAAAGAAATGTTCAATGAGCATTCTTCCCCGGGTATACATCACAAAATTGCGAGAGCGCGAGGATGAGAATGGATTTGTATGGCCATGTTACGAGCCAGGGTAGCTCAATTGGTTAGAGCACCACGACGGAGACGTGGGCGACCCGGGTTCGAATCCCGGCCCTGGACAAATCTTTTCTCTTCAAAATAAAATGTTTTTGTAATTTTTCGTTATTTTGCTAACAATAATTACTGACAATGTTTTATGATCTCTTTTTTTAAATCTCAGTTAATATAAAAAATATGATGAAAATCCATTCTATTTCCATCAATATGAGTGACAAGGTTGTTGTTATCAGCGTTAAGGTTATAAGCAATGTAGGATAACAGTCCCTGCAGACCGGCTAATACACAAGTGCCCATTTCTAATTTCTCCTTTATTATGCCTTTTATTAATATGTTTTACTAATAGTAATTTTTCACGTTTCCTAAGAAAAAATTAAACTTCTTGAAAAATTCTATTCCTTTTTACTTTATATTTTAGAACAAGGAACCTTTTAACTTTTAAGTTTAATTATATTTTCTAATATATTGTTACTTGTATAAATAATATTTCTATTATTATATGAGATCTGAAAATATAGTCATCTGGTTAGTTTATGGTTGATTTTGTTTTCCACAGGAGTTTCCACTAATAGGATGGCGTCCATAATGTCCTATCTAAAGTGCATTCTTCCCGTAGTCCATGATCCATCATGGATTCCTCCACTGCATTATCCCAGGTCTTCCTCGTCTTCTTGTCCCCCTAATTTTTCATTGTAGACTACTTTGGGTATTATTCCTTTAGGCATTCTTTTCAAATGCCCATACCGTTTCAGGCGTTTTTCTCAATATCTTCCAGATGGTTCTTTGAGCCTCCATCATTTCTCTGATGGTCGCATTTCTTATTTTATCCATTCTGGGTATTCCCGCCGCTCGTCTCCAGTAGTTCATTTCTGTAGTTAGGAGTTTTTGTCCTGTGGTTGCTTTTCAACATCCAAGTTTCGGATTTGTATGTCATAATGCTTACTAATATACTATTGTATATATTTTGTTTTGTTTTGGGGATAATGTTTCTATTCCATAATATCGAGTTGAGCATTGATATGGTCTTTTTACCATCTGAAATTCTTCTTTTTATTTCCATATCACTTGCACCATATCACATCTCAATTATGGATCCAAGATATTTAAAATGCCTAACTCTTTTTAGAATCCCTTCTGGGTTCAGTTCTATATCCTCATTATTGGCTGTCATATGTTCCGTTTTCTCTGCATTAATAACTAGCCCCCATTGCTGGTATTCCTCATTTAATTTTCTTCACATATATCCAGCATCTTCTGTGTCTTGTGCGATGATGACCTGGTCATCCGCAAAGGATAGGTAATATAGGAACACATTTTCTTTCAACTGAATCCCCAAGGGTTCGCATTTTCTTCTCCATGCTTTAAGATAAATATCAAGATAAATCTTGAACAGAGAAGAGGCACAACATCCCTGGAGCAAGCCTTTGCTGGTTGGGAAAGGCTCAGATACATATACAAAAAAAAGTCGTAGCTTAATTATTATTTTTAAAAAAATACACGTTACAATCTATTTCTCACTAACCCCCCTCTCTCTCTTTACTGGTGATTCAATATATAGCTTTATAGGAGAAGATGTAGTTTCATCTACTGCAGTTTGAAGGTCTTTAATTGAACTTAATCTTATTTTGCCTCCTTCATGATCTGGCATCATAAAAAGCAATTAATATAGTCATTTAAAAAAAAATTTCATGAACAAATAAGACATAAAAACACAGATAAGCATTAAGGAATCAAATTTTCTGAAATTTGCCATTTTCCTTTTTACTACCTACTAAATTCTAAGAATGTTCATATGATATGATTTTTGTTGCAGAATAAAATTTAAAAAAAAGATTTATCAAAATCGATCATGAATAATTTCATAAAATATTGGTTGAGTCCACATTGCACACCTGGGTTTATATAATACTTAAAACAAGATATGGTACTTGTGTGTTAACGCAAGTGTAAATGTGTTGTTATATTTGCGTAAAGAGAAATCTTGTTCGCATGCGCAAGCAGTTATATTTCTAACAGATGATTATATTATACATTAAATTTCTAACACAAATCACCCCTTACCTCCCCTAACCCAATAAATAGACTTTAAACGTTATGCACGACAGCTGTTATAAAAGATAACTGTTACAAAATACAGCTGCTAAGATAACAAGTATGTAAAAATAACTGTGGCTGCATTAACACACAAGTATCCAAGATATTTTATTTGTTTTAAACATCTTTGCGCTATAATAACTATAATATGTATTTTTATTAACTAATTAAAATTTATTTAAGATGGTATGGGGTAGAAAATTAAACATCTTGTTAAATCTAAGTGCTGAAATAAATGTATCCCTGGTCAACCACGAGAGATCATTAAAGTCGAAAAAAAGGTACTTTCCTCTTGTATAGGCGCCACCACGGATATTGCTTAACCTTATATTCCGACATTACAAATCACCTCCCTGCACAATCCTTGTCCAAGAAACAGTACAGGCTCTACCATGTACTGAACCCTTCACGGGTTGTTTTGGTACAGACTTTTATATGTATATTCCGACGCTAGGGCAATTGTTTAAGGATTGAGAAGTAAGAAAATATTTCACGAAGGTATAACAGGCATTAAGATGAATACAAAGCAATTAGTTACCACAAATACCACTAGATAGCACTATTACAGAACTATGAATAAAGCAACACGTATGTTGAAATAAACTAAACAATAAAAAAGAAATATTTTTTTTTAATATTTTCGAAAAACTATGGATCCATGATAGTAAAATGCAATATTTCTTTTAAACGTAAAATTATACCCATAATTTAATTATCCATTAGTATCTAGTTAAATTAAAAGGATGATCGATTGTTGCGAGTTTATTATATAAATCGATCCAAATGGCCATTTTAATCGATTATCGTCATTAGTATGATTATTTATCGGTGAATAATATAGACGAATAGATGAGCTCATCCTCTATTTTAGAAATTTATCCAACACTTTTACATAAATTAGGCTCAAAGCAAGAGTGAAATATTTCATCACCGTTACTAATCTATTTATGGATAATTCCCATTTACATCACATCTTTCATTTTTCTCTTTATAATAGATATTTAGGGTTATGTATACATTTATCAGTGGTTAAATGAAAACATGCTCATGTAGATCATGTTTGAAATTAATCAAAAAATGGATAAATCGTTAAATAAAACAAATGAATTATGAAACGTATATTACCTTTCCAATACAAAAGAATTTCAATACCTATTCCTAAACTGTCAGATATTTTCTTCCTGAGTAGCAAATATTCCAAACGTTCTATGCTTAAACGATGAATTTCTTCCTCCGAACTATCCTGGATTTTGCAGTAAACTTTAAAATCCACAGACATTTTACGAAGTGGACGGTGATAAAACCAACACTTCACTGATAAGACGCTAGTGCAACGTCAATTATTTATATGCAGGTAAATGATAAAACAGATGAGTCACCTGTGATGAATGAGTCACCAGCATACTTTCAGTTATAATATCTCACCATTATTAATATTAAAAACGGTTACCACTACAACCCGTGAACGGGTCTGGGGTTTAGCACATGGTAGGGACTGTCCTGTTTCATGGACAACGGTTCTGCAGAAGGTGATTTGTCCTAGATCACGGTCAACTGCCAGATTCTTCCCCCTTATTTTGGGTACCCTATTTTTATAATATTTAATAGAGGCTGGGTGAACCCCAGGAGGGTCCTGGATCCAATATGATCCATCTCCGGGCCCTAACAAACTAAATAAAAGTCTTGCCTGCAGCGGGATTTGAACCAGGATTTCCGGATTAGCAACTCAGTGCTCTACCACTGAGCCACTCCACTCCCCAATTATTAATATTAAAAATAACTAAATATATAAGGTAGTCATGAGGACAGCCAGCAGAAGTGAAAACTCAAACTTTGGAATAACTGTGTCCTTTTTTGAATTTTTAAAGCAAGTCTGAATTATTTAAATTTTAAATATGTAAATTTAAATTATTAACATTAGTCCGGTTTTCTTGGCAATGTATCCCACAAGATACATTTGATTTTTTTTAACTACCCCCATGAGATGTTATTTAGTTTTTTTTCTAGATATCCTTGGGTCATAAGGGTTAAGTGGTATGAATATTATTTTGATATTAAAAAAATAAAATTTTGCCAGGTTAAGGGTTAAAGTTAAAAAATAAATAAGAAAAAAATAAAAATTCATTGAATAAGTTAATCGAGGAAAAATATGAAGCAGAATAATTTTATTCATCTATTATACAAAACCGTTTTTAGTGATCATGATTCTGTGGGTACTTATTCCGCAGGTTGCCAACTTGGTGGTAGGGGTAGTTAAGGTACCGTCAAGTGATGTTATTCTACATACCTCTCTTAATATAATGAAGATAGTGGGGAGCGGAGTGGCTCAGTGGTAGATCACTGAGTTGCCATGCCAGAAATCCTGGTTCGAAAGGCAATAAGAAATGTAATGCAAATAAATATAAAGGCGATAACAAATGTAATGTGTTCAAGCTGCATTGTCAACTGAAAATCCTTCTCATAGTTATATTACTTAGGTTTTTTTCTAGTTACGGTACTGCTGATAAATTGGTAATAACTGTAGCACTTCATAAAGATATTTGACCTCAAGGTAAAACATATCCTAAAAATGTGGTTCCTATAATTAATAGTTATAGTACTCCAACTGATCAAGTTATATGTAATTTGTAAGATCCATTATATAATCCTCGTCCAATATGTTAATATAGACAAATAAAAAATATGGAAACCTCATTAGCATGAGTGTATCTTATTAGTCATCCATTATTTACATCTCGACAAATATGTACTACTCTTCTGAAAGTAAGTTCAATATTTGCTATATAATGCATGGCCAGAAATAATCCTCTAATAATTTGAATTATTAAACATATTCCTAATAGTGAACCAAAATTCATTATAATGAAATTGAAGATGGGGATGGTAAATAAATTAATGACCTATTAATAATAATTTTGAATAATGGATGTGTTTTTTTACGTATAGGTTTATTCATGCTTTGACTTTTTATTCGTAAAGGTCTTCAATAAGTTTTGCAATATTTGATACTACAATTATTGTAAATAATAAATAAATATTATTACTGTAAATTGGGCAGTTGTGATATTTAAAATTTTGATTGGTCTTAAATTATCATTGTAAAAAATATTGTTATTTAAATAATTTATATTATATAAATGTTACTATAATTAATATAAATGTAGTTGAAATTATAATTATATCAAGAGGAAATTTAAATTTTTCATTAGATGCTACTCATGCTATATAAATAAATAGGACTATCAAAGTATAAAAATGTAACAATATAAACAGTATAAACAAGTATATATGTAAACAGTAATTGTTGCAGTAATTAGGGTTTGGATAATAAGAATTAATCCTATACTTAATGGGGTGACTAGGTTAATAAAATTAGAGATGTAGTAATTATTATTGATATTAATATATTTATTATATCTGTAAATAGTTTAAAAGAAAATTTTAATTTAGGAGATTAATGATGAGCATTGTTCTTTACTGAAGTTTTAAAGGTAATATATTCTATTGATGAATTGCAAAATCATTGTTGTTTTTTTATTTAAACTATTAAAAATTTAAAAAAATATTTATTTATAGTATATTTTATTATTTAATTTATTTAGAGGAGTAATTGGAATTGGTTTTTATTCAACTCAAAAATATTTGTTATTATCTCTTTTGAGTTTAGAATATATGGTTTTGATAGTATTTTTTTCTTTCTTTTTAGTAATGTATAATTTGGGGTTTGAATTATATTTTACTTTAATATTTTTATTACCTACTGTATGTGAAGGAGCTTCGGGTTTATCTATTTTGGTTAGATTGATTTGTAATCAAGGCAATGATTATTTATGAAGAATTTTATCATGATAAAATATTTGATTTTATTATTATTTGTAATCCCTCTTGTTTGTAATTATTGATTATTAATGTGGATTCTTGTATTAACTTGTTTTAAATTTGTTTTTTACAATAATTACTATGATAATATATCCCCCTCTTGAACTTTATTAGGTGCAGATACACTTTCTTATAGTTTAATTGGATTATCTTATTTCATTTTTTTTTTTTTTATAATAACGGCAAGATATAAAATTTATTTGTATAATGATAAATTATTAGAATTTAGTTTTGTAATATTGGTTACGGCCCCCCTCCAAATTTTTGGGTGACCTAAATCTCCAATGGACCTGCCCTAGGAGCTGAAAAAATAAATAAAAACTCGGCAACGGCTTTTTTTATTATGTTGAGTTTGAAAAATTATATCAATTTATTTCTTTCCAGTATAACATTTGTTTTTAGAATATAGAATGTATAAAAATTAAAATATGTTTGATTTTTTTTTCAAATATTTTTTTTTATCATTTAAAGGATTAAGCAAACTAGTCTAGTTGATTTTTGCTAACCAAAAATGATTGCCGTTAACCATTAAATGTAAAAAGAAAGTCATAAAAAAATTCTGGAGGTTGCTTAAATGCTTTAAAAGTGACAAAATTATGTTGCGGTTTGATGCTCTATACCTTGTCTTTAGTGCAACCAACTCTCAAAGCTCTGGAAACTGTCCTAAGTTTCAGGCAGTGTGCTGGCTCCAGAAGAGGGTTCTGTTAAATACAGAAACAAAAGTTCTTACATTTTCTCTTGTAGAACTCGATCGGAAGTCTATTGATCCTTAATTTAATACTTATTCCATAAATCAATTAAAGTTATAATAATGGTCACATTCTGATTGTATTTACTTACAAAAACAAATAAAGATTATTTATTAATGTTTCCAGCGGTGATTACAATTTAATTTACTTTAAAGAAATGATCGGGGTAAACTTATACGTATGGCTTAACATTTTTACAGCATGACATTGAAAAAATGAAATAATTGTATTATTTAGAGATAATACCACAAAACAGAAAGAAAAAATTAAGAGAAAGTGTAAAAAATTAGTAGGGATAAAAAATAAATCAATTTTAAATCAGATTTTAGAATTTGTGTATATCTCTTAAAATTTATGTATGATATCTATAATAATAATTCCAAGTTTTTAATTTGTTACATTATTGGCGCGACAGACTCATAAAGAAGTCCTTGGTCTACTCAACAGCTCTTTCCCAATCGTCCCGATCGCCTGCTCGAGTGATGAAGACCTTGCTCAGCCTCAGATCCTCACAGAAGGCATCCTTCCATCTAGCTTTGGGCCTTCCTCGAAGTCTCCATCCAGATTTCCTGTATACAGCTTTTTAGCTGTCCTTTCTTCCTCCATCCTATATACGTGGCCCAGCCACTTAATGCGTTGAATCCTGATGAAGCTCGATATCGTTAGTTCTCCATATAACTCACTCAGCTCCTTGTTCCTTCTGATCATGAGTTGGTTGTTTTCTCGCACTGAGCCGAATATTTGCCGTAGGACTCTTCTTTCGAATCTATTCAGCTTTTCCACGCTGGATTTATTCAGTGTGAGGGTTTCACCAGCGTATGTCGCTACTGGCCTAATGATGGTTCTATATATCATCAGCTTGGACTTTAGGCTAAGGAGCTTACTTCTCAGGAGCTTTGAGATCCCAAAACATGCTTTATTAGCTGATACTATTCTGGCTCTAACTTCTTCCTCCTCATCGAAATTCTCATTCATAAGACTTCCTCAATACTGGAAACTTGACACGCGTTGGAAAGTGTATTTTCCAAAAGCTTAGCTATGAGGTGGTCGGTTTTGTTTTCTATTCTTTATTACCATGACCTTGGTTTTCTCCTCATTCACATGTAACCCCATTTCTCCAGCTTCCACTTCAAGCCTCTCAAAAGCTTCTTTTAAGAGAATCAGCGATCTTCCTACTAATACAAGGTCATCAGCATATGCAAGAATACTCAGATTACGGTTAAAGATGGTTCCCTCCATCAGTAATCTTGCCCTTTTAATGACACTTTGCATTAAATAATGCAATATAGGTACCAGCGAGTCTCCTTGCCTAAGTCCTGTACTAATCTTAAATTTTTCTGTGGTTGAGCCATTTACACTTACGCTGCAAACTGTGTTTTCCATCGTACTCATTACCAAGTGCACCAGTTTGGATGGAATTTTCATTTCGCTCACAGCTCTGAAGAGCTCACACCTGGATATTGTATCATAAGCCATCCTGAAATCTATAAACAGCATCCACATTGTATTGTTAAACTCCTCCATTTGTTCGCACATCTGCTTGAGGGAAAAAATCTGATCTATAGTAAATCTGTTAGGTCTAAAGCCTCCTTGGTATTCTCCAAGATTTCTCTCAACATAGGGCAGTAGGAGGTTATACAGAGTTATCGAGAACATCTTATAGGCAGTATTCAGTAGGCTTATCCCTATGTAATTTTTACATTCTCTAGAGTCTCCTTTCTTCTTGTAGATAGGCACTATAATAGACTCTTTCCATTCTCTCGGGATTTGCTCCTCTTCCCATATTTGAGCAATTAGTTCCTGCAGCTCTTTAGTTAGAGCATTGCCAGCTGCCTTCAGGAACTCAGCAGGGATACCATCTGATCCTGGTGACTTGTCATTTCTCAGCTTCATAACAATATCATTTATATCCTCTCCATCCGGTGGTGCTGCTTCGTCTTGGCTGTCATACGAGTCACATTTCAATATACTTATTGGTTCTTCTGTCTGGGTTAGTAGTCCTTGGAAATAATTTCTTCATCTCACTTGGACGTCCGTCTCCAGCACCAGTAGTCGCCCCTCCTCATTTTTTACCATGCTCCTTCTAGAGCAGTAACTGGTTTTACACAACTCCACTTCTTTAAAGAATTTTTTGGTATCGTTACTTCTTCTGGAGTTTTCGATATCTTTAACCTTATTGTATAGAACTTTCGTTTTCTTCCCTTTCAAGATCTTCTTTGCTTCTCTTCTTGCTTCCTGGTACTCTTTCTTGCTATTTCTTGTGCTCATACTCAGGTATTTTAATCTTTTCTCATTTCGTTTTTGGATTGCCTCTTTACATTCTTCATCAAACCATATATTTCGTGATGGTTTCTTGTCCATTTTGCAGTATTCGCTCGCGGTCCCCGTTATAATTTCTTAAAATGATTCCAATGTGCATTCACTTCCCATCCATCTTCTACTACCGGTGTATTTCTGATTCCTTCCTCTACTCTAAGGGAAAAACATTGTTGTATTTGCTCATCTTTGATTGATTCCTTGGACCATTTGTTGACCTTAGGTTTGGTCTTTCCGTTTTTGAAGGTAGATGTTTTGAGCATTATTTTCATGATAACGAGGAAGTCGTCAGAGTTGACATCCGGGCCTCTAAAAGATCTCACATCTTGGATATTATTGAAGTAAGAATTATCCATAAGGATATGATCAATTTGAGTAAAAGCACCATTGGGGGAATGCCATGTCTGCTTGTGTTTATCTTTATGCGGGAATACTGTGCTCATAACTACTAGTGAGTTCGATATTGCAAAGTTGATCATTCTTTCTCTGTTGCCATTTGATTTGTTATGGAGACTATTAATCCCAATTGTTGGTATCAACTCTGATTCTTTACCTACTTGGGTATTAAAATCTCCCATAACCACCACATCACCAGATGGGCAACTCTCACGATTCTGTCCAGATCTTCACAGAAAACTTCTTTTTCTTCGTCGTTCTTTTCTTCTGTTGGGACATGTATATTTATCACTGAAATATGTCCGGTCCTTCCTCTCAATCTCAGGGTGCATAATCTTCC
The DNA here is from genome assembly GCA_037127475.1 of Arma custos. Lineage (NCBI taxonomy): Eukaryota > Metazoa > Arthropoda > Insecta > Hemiptera > Pentatomidae > Arma > Arma custos. The sequence continues at coordinate 10,483,339 of CM073759.1, read as the reverse complement.
ACTGATTGGTTGGAAATCAACTACGGCTGATTGTAATCTCTTACCAACATGAAATGCTGTCCCGAACTCATGTCTTTCTTTACTCCCACTATAGTAGAGAGTTGCTTCTTTTCTTTTGAGAGCACCGGCACCAGTCCAACATACCTCTTGGATTGTAGCGAGGTCAACTTTCATTCGGGTCAATTGTTCTACCAACTCTTGCATAGCTCCAGGTCTAAAAAGGGTTTTCACATTCCATGTTCCAAATCTATATGCCGTGTTCCATTTTCCAGGTCTTTTCCGTAAATCAGTCCGATATCCGAGGCTCAGCTGTTGGTCGGCCTCTCCTTTCAACCCTCCTGCTTTATCCGGGCTTGGGACCGGGGATGGAGTCTAGTTAACTAACCCCACAGGCGCAGTTTTTTAATTTGTACTGTGAAGTAAAAAGTTATTTAACTGAATTGCTATAATAACATATTTTCTTTATATTGTATATAGTATTGTAAACCTAGTTTTTGGCTCTTGGGGATGACTTCAAAAATCATCGAGTAAGTATTCCAGAGTTCCATGAATGTGGCGTTTAACATCTCCATACCTAGTTGCAAATGAATCTTCCTAAAAGAATATTCCTAGATGTATTTATGTAACAACAGACTAATAATCTTATAAAAGCAGTAATAATAATAAAGCTTAGCGAACCCGAAGGCTCGATGCTGATACCACCAATCTCTGCTTACAAACCTCCATCCACGGACCACCACCTAAGCCCAAACCCGCCAGATCACTCTTAACACAATCTTCCTAACTATGTCTGGGTCTACGCCTCATACACTTCCCAGTCGGTACAGCGCTTATTAACATCTTAGAAATTCTTTTCTTAGAAAGCCCGGCAACTTTACAGGCCCATCTTAATCTTTGCGACGCTATCACTTGAATAATATTTACTATAATAATATTAATCTAATATATATTACTATAATATTAATAATATTTATTACTATAATATTAATAATATATATTACTATAATATTACTATAATAATAATAATAATAATATTTATAATAGCCATAATTTATGGCTTAGAGCAAAGAAGAAGTTTAAGATCGATTAAAATAAAAAATGAATTGGATAATTTTTTAAGGAAAGTAAATATGCTATAAAAGAAGTAACATTACGATCTAAGTGATATAAAATATAACTTTTTCGGATTAATGAAAGATAGTTTTTATTCTGGGACACTTGATCATAAGGATAACAGAAATGTATAATTTGAATGCTTGTATAGCTTATTACCTTATTTGTAAACTCTTTTTTTTTTTTAATTTACAACTGTTTTATAATAATACAAGAAGTAAATGGCTGGAGTGAAGAAAAGTAGAAAAACTACCCAGTGGTAGTACTCAAATATAAGTTCAACTTGGAAGATCACGAGGCCATCTTCTTTTCAGACTCATCCGAGGATTTCAGGAATTGAAGAGTTTGTAGGTTTGAAACGGGTAGGTTAGTGTTGAAATGAAGTTTTTCATGAAAAGACTGGTATCGGGTTCGGGCCGAATCAGCAACAAATAGGACATTGAGGTCATTATGGATGACTTTATTCGTAACGAAGTAAGGAGCATTAAGGATTTTACGAAGAATTTTCAATTGTAAGGATTGGTATGAGAGGAATTCGATGGCTTATTGGAGCCCCAAATCTCTACTTCATAAGTCCAAATAGATAATATAATAGTCATGTATATGTGTGTTTTGTAATTAATTGGGAGCTTAGAGCTATTATCTAGTAAGTGTTGCAGTAGCCTGAATCGGCGACCAGTCTTTTCAGTCAAGAATGAGGATCCTAAGTTAAACCCTTGTCAAGATGTAATCCTAGGTATCAGCTTTATTCTACAGGAGTCTGTGGTATGTTATTAAATTATACTAGAGGGAAGGAAATCATTGGTTACCTCCGAAGGGTTAATGATGAAGGGTTATTTCACTGGATTTGTGGGAATTTATTTTTATCTTCCAGTTTTGACACCATTCTTCAAAATCAGTGATATGGGATTAAAGAGTATGAGATGCAATAACTGGATTGTTATTATAATACACATGCATCATAGTTTCGGTACTTTTCCAATCTAAGGATGACCTACCCCAGCACCTTCCTCTGGCACTTACCTCAACTATTTGCAGCCTGTCAGGTTATGATGCCTGAAATATATTTGAAATAGTAAACAGACAAGAGGATTGTTAGGAAATGAAATAGGAGATGATATACAGCTAAAATATGATTTTTTTTTGGTATTTCTTTTATTTTTAGCTATTTTTCTTTTAAAGAGAAATAGCTAAAAATAAAAGAAATACCAAAAAAAATCATATTTTAGCTGTATATCAGATTTTCTCTTTAAATTTAAAATATATAAACTACTGAATAAATAAGAAGATAAAAAATAACATTTATTGTAAACAAAATTCATTAAAAATAACAATATCACATCAAAACAGTGTCCTATATATACAGAACAATCAAAACAATTAACCAAAAAACATCACATTGTAGTTAAATATAATTATTTATGTTTAAAATTTAAATATTTAAAATAGAAAATTATTAATAAAATATAATAAAACATTTATTATAAACAATATTGATTAAACACAATATGACGTTCCGCTCCTGTAGAAATACCATAGCTGACTTTTCATCAATCACCTCGCGAAAAATCTTCATCAAATTCCAACTCTTATTGTATAATTAACATGAAAACAAATAAAGGTCCACTAGACACAAACAATAAGAAAGGGCTAAGGAAGGTTTCGCTAACAGTAGAAGATAGTTAACGAAAGTGACACTTGGGGCGCTGGGGTAGGTCGTCCTTAGATTGGAAAAGTACCATAGTTTCTTCCTAAATCTATTTAATTATAACAACAACAAACATTTAACAAAAGTTCTTAGTTTATTAAAGCATGTTTATGGAAATACTAATAATAATTAAATAATGCTTTTTGAAATACGTTATACAATTTTTGAACATTTTACAAAAAAAAACATTTGCAGGTAATATGTTGTTGCAATCAGGTCATGTTAAGTACTATCTTGATTTATGAAAAGTTTAGTACCAACATAGGCGGATCCAGGGGGGGGGGGGGAACACGTGCCCCCCCAGACGGGTTTTTGTGTCCAATAAAATAATTGATTACTGTGGAAAATCCATTACAGTACATACTTATAGGCAAATCACGTGATGTAATAACATGAGTGAAACTATTGTTTATATATTTTAATAAACCTTTAAAACCTTTCTATAAGTACTACAAGTTTATTTCTAAGTTATTGTTGATTTTTTTGCCCGTCTGCCCGAAGTGCCCCCCCCAAAAAAAAATCCTGGAACCGCCCTTAAGTACCAAGTTTGAAGTCTGTTCTGTAATACTTTTTTATTTACATATTTTTCACTTGAAGGAAGGTTAGACTTAAATTCATAAGGTAATAAATTAATTAGAGCAGATTTTTTTAATTATTACAAACATAACTTATTGGTCTAACCGGTTATGTAAGGTCAACAGGCTAAAGCACTCTGGCCAAGTTTCAATTTATTGATATTGCCTTTGGGTGGGATTGAGGTGCATTGCGATTATACATGGTCCAGCCTTAACCATGAAAATGTCGAATTTATTGTTTAATAGATTTCATTTAATCCTTTCTGATGAGTTGCATGTGGCAAAAATTTTTTTTTAACTTATAACTATTTATTATAAGAAATAAGGGTACTAGTATGTTTAAGGGCCTGCTGACATTAGCCTGCTCAGGTGTCACTTTTCTTAACCATCTCCTACTGTTATAGTAACCTTTCTATTGTTTTGTAATTGTTTATGTGAAGTTGAACGTGAATGTGTTTTTGATTATTTTCTTCAAATATGACTTGGAATTTGAAGAAGATTTTTTGCACGGTGAACGATGAAAAATCAGCTGTTAGGTTTCTTCAGGAGCGGAATGTCATTCCGCAGAAAATGCGTTGTGGAAATGGACATGATATGAAACTGCAAGTGGGGAATAAAATTAGATGGAGATGCCAGAAAAAAGGATGCAACAAGACCCTGTGTATTCGATTAATTACGTGGTTGAGGAATAGTACATTACTTTTGGAGACTATTGTCCATTTTATATAAGGAAGTTAGAGGGAAAAGACCCTTTTGATGCAATTTTTGAAGATATTGTTCTTTTTAATGAGCATTGTTTGGAATAAATCTTTCATTGTTTATCATAACATCAAATTTTAAATATTTCTATTTTAAAGATTAAATAACAATTTTATTTTTTTTATTTATTTTATTATTTAATTTTTTTTATTTGCACCTGCGGAATTGCGCATCTAGCAAATTTGAAAGAAGTTTCTTTCTCTTCGATTTTGTCCATGATCATTCAGTTAGTTTGGAAAAAAAATATATATTTATATACATATATATCAATTTTTCAGTAGGTCTCTTGGCCAATGTCTTTTTAATCCTTTTTTATCAAGTCCAGGTAACAGGGAGTAGGAAAGCGGAAGAACGAGTGGGTTTGGGTGATATTGTGTCGATAAGTGGAATGTTATGTATTTGTTATGAATATATGATTTTATAGTAGGAATGTTCATGTCATTGTGTATTGTGTGATTCGAAACATACCACGGTGCATTAATAATTTTTCTGAGAATTTTGGATTGTGTTATTTGAATCTTGTGTATGTGAACTTTTTTTGCTGAGCCCCAAAGTTCTGCTCCATATGTCCATATAGGTTTTAGTATACTGTTATAGATAAGTCGTTTGTTCCTCAAGTCAAGTGAAGATCTGTAGTCCAGAAGATGTGATAGTTGTTTGTAGCGTCTAGTCAGTTCTTGGGTTTTTAATTTTGTATGTACGTTCCATGTAAGTCTTTTGTCCAAGTATAGTCCTAGGTAACGCACATAATTTTTGGAAGGTACTTCGTGGTTGTCAATTTTGACTGCTGGACACGAAGCTTTGCGTAGAGAGAAGCTTACATGGCTCGATTTTGAGGCGTTTATTTTTATTTGCCAATTATAGAACCACTTTTCTAAATCAAATAAATGATTTTGAAGAGCTATAGATGCTAGGTTTGGGTCTCTGTGAGAAGAAATAATGGCTGTATCGTCTGCGAAGGTATAGATGTTGGTGCAAGAGTGCTCGGGAATATCAGAGGTGTATACGGAATAGAGAATGGGGCTTAAAACACTGCCTTGCGGTACACTCCTGTATTGAGGGATGAAGGAGGAAATCGAAGAGTCAACGGAAGTACAGAAGAATCTGTCTTGGAAATAAGATTGAAGAATTAAAAAGTATGTAGGAGGTAAGTGAGGTTTTATTTTCCAGAGAAGACCATTGTGCCAGACACTATCAAATGCCTTTTCATGTCAAGAAAAATCGCAGAGCAATATTCTTTTTACTCAAAAGCGATAGATATTGCATCCACGATACGATGATACTGTTGTACAGTAGAGTGATAAGAACGAAAGCCAAATTGGTGGTTCGGTATCACTCCGCTATTTTCGAGGATAGGTTTTATGCGATTAAGGAAAAGTTTTTCAAATAATTTAGACATTATTGGGAGGAGTGCAATTGGACGATAAGATGAAGGATTGGTGACAGGTTTAGAAGGCTTAGGTATCATTTTAATTGTGGAAATTTTCCAAAGGAGCGAAAAATAGGTTGTGCGCATGATTGAATTACAGATGAGGGTAAGAAAGAGAACAGCTTTCCGAGGTAAGTGGCGGAGGATGAAGGGAGTGATGAGATCATAGCCAGGAGCTTTTTTGTTTGGCATTTTGTTCAGTACTTGGTAGATTTCTTTTGGATGAAATGCCGGAGGAGGGAGTGATAAAGGTAGTGTTGTCTGTTGTCAAGTCGTCATTTATTTTGTCAGTGAGAGCAGTATTCTTAATTTCGTTTCCCTTGAATATATGAGCAAGATGTTTTGCAAATTCGTTTGCTTTTTCTTCGCTCGTCATCGCCCAAGTGTTGTCTGTACGTCCAAGAGGGTATTGAACCACCTTTTGCTTAAGTATACTTCTTTTAGCTGTCCATACTGGTCTATCTCTGTTATTTATAGAATTTAAATAGTCCTTGTAATTGTTGTTTTTAAATTTTGATAATTCTTGTTGTAGTTAGTTTGTTGAGTTCTGTTTTGTATGAAGGATATCTTGTTCTTTGCCATAAAGCTCTAGTTCTACGTTTTTCTTTAATAAGATTTAATTAAGAAGGTTGAGGTAGGTAGGAATCAGGTTTTGGTAAAGTCGTCTTTGGTGTTGTGGAATGCCAAACTGCGTTTTGAATACATTCGGTCAAGTGATTAACAGCATTGTCCAGGTCATCGGCTGTACGTATGTTAGTATTAAGGGTGATTTTGTTGTTTAAATAATTTTGGAACTTACTCCAGTTTATATAGCCATTTATTAATGCTATGGGTGCAGGTTTTGTAAATGGGTGATTTGATAGCTCGAGGAAAACTGGGCTATGATCTGAAGAGAGGTCAGAAAGAGTGGTAACTTTGGAATGTTTAAGTGGCAAGGAGTTCGTAACAAAGAAATCGATAACATCGGGTGACTTTGATATTGCTGTAGGCCAATAAGTAGGTTCAGAAGGGGAAATAGTAGAAAGTTTTAGCTCTTCTATGCATTTATTTCGCCTTTTCCCGCGAGTATTTGAAATTTGAGAACCCCATCTAGTATTTTTAGCATGAAAGTCACCACCAGCTAAGAATGGTTTACCCATAGTTGAAAACAGGTTTTTCAACTCATTTATGGAAATAACTTTGTTCGGAGCAATATAAAGGGAAGATATTGTTAGCTGATATTTTGGAGAAGTTAAGCAAATAGTGGTGAGTTGAGTTGTATTCGTAGAAATGGAAGGAAGAAAGTGATGATTCAACGACTTTCCTACAATGATTGCAGTACCTCCATGGGCCGAGTGGTCCGGATGGTCTGTTCTATATACTTCGTATCCATGAATTTTGAATGTTTGTTTGTCTGTTAAATGAGTTTCTGTTACAAGTGCAATGTTTATGTCGTGTTCTTTTAGGCAAGTTTCTAGTTCATATTTTCGATGGAGCAGACCATTGGAGTTCCAAAGGAGTATTTTAAGAGGAGGTAGTAGGTTTTTAGCCATAAGAAGGATTCGAATTGAAGAGGAAGTTAATTTAGCGAGAAGTTCAAGAATTGGAGATAAAAATGCTTTGAGTTCAGAAAGCAAAGATTCAATAGACGATTTTATAACCGAAGAAATATCGAAAGATAAAGAAGGTGGGTAGGAAGAAAGAGTGGAAGAATAACTCCCTGTTACCTTTGTAGCTTTTTCTCTAGTTCGCTCCGACGAAGAAAAGTGTTCAACTGGGTGTAGGCCTGATTTTTCTTGTTCGTTTGTTAAAGTTACCATTTCATTTACCGTAGAGGTATCAACAACATTTTTAATCTGGGAAGAAGGCTCCTGGTTGACTAGTGTAGTTGATGCGGTTGTTGCAATGGTTGTAGATTTATTATTACGAAGAGTTTTTAATGTTTTAAAAACTGAGTATCCTTTGTAATTTGCAGGGTGAGCACCGTTGCAGTTAGCGCAAGTGGCTGGAGTTTCTTTTGTCTTCGTACACTCAGTTGTAAGATGTGGTCCTGCGCACCGGACACATTTGGCAGGAAGGCTACAGTAACTTCTTGTGTGACCGTAGGCCTGGCATCTTTGGCATTGCGGTGATTCATTTTTCATATATGGTTCTTCAATTTTAATTTTTGTGTGAATTAAAAATTCAAGTTTAAATACATTTTGGTTTTTCGGACTTTGTTCTAAGTCTATGAAAAATATAGGTAATGGTATTTTCAACCTTGAATGCTGAGCACTGATAACTTTTTTTACTTTGTATCCATGTTCTTCAAGCTCAATTTTTATGTCTTCTAGATGTGTTGTATAGTGTAGATTTCGTATAACGATGCGAAAAGGTTTTTCTTCCTGAAGCTGATAAGTGTGGAATAAAGCGTTTTGAGCTTGTAATATCTTTATTATTTTTCGATAATCGTCTGGAGTTGAAGGGTAAATGGTTGCCTGGGTTATGCTCGAACGGCAGTAAAATCCCTGAGGTCCGACTTCCGATGATAAATTTTGGCATAGTTCTTTATAAATTTTAACATTTTTTAAATGAATAGGAGGAGGCTTTGATGTAGGGCATGTTAATGGCTTCTCTTGATTATTAGATGGGTTTGGAACATGTTGAGATATGGTTTCATTAGAAGTTGCTTTTTCTACATTTGGTGGTGAAACTGATTTCTTGGTAGCAGTTTTAGTAGAGGGTATTGGGTTGTCTGTTTTAGAATTCTTTATGAAAGCTGGGGCTCGTTTTTTAGTTTTTGCTATTTTCGGTTTTTGGCTCTTGGTCATCGTGCGAGTTCAAACACATCATACGTGTCGGAACTTGAACTTCTACGGTAAAATTTGTCAGCTTTTCCTTATTATTCTATTAAATTATCTAATTTAGGACTAACCTTGTTATTTTTAGAGAGATATTAGTTGGTTTTCGGAATAACTTTTCAGAGCCAAGGGCTACTTTGTCAACACTTATTTTTGGTGTTTTTTTTTTCCTTTTCAAGTCTCTTATTACTGCAGAGATATTATCGATCGATCAAATTATCGATACAATTTTAAGTTTGTTAGCTTTTTCTATCGATCATATGATTTAACAATTTAATTACAATTTGTAACTAAAATATGATATTTTTTTTAATTTTAAAAATTAAAAAAATATCATATTTTAGTTACACATTGTTATTTAATGAATATTGCTTGTAATAAATGTTTTATTATTTCTGGTTTAATTTTGTCTACATGTTTCTCATTTATTTCATTTCCTATAAATCTGTTGTATCATAATGAAAGGCAATGCCTATTTAAAATTCATGCATAACCTGACAAGGTCCAAATAGTTAAGGTAAGTGACACCTGAGCGCGCTGATGTCAACAGGCCCTTAAACATACTGGTACCGAAATAAGGGTACTTGTATGTTAACGCCACCGCTGTTATATTTTATAACAGTTATCTTGGATAATGTTTTAAATCTGTTGGGGTTAGAATTTTAAATAATCATCAACAATTAAAAATCAAAATAATTTATTTAAAACTATATCCAAGATACAGTTTATTATACATAGTTTATTTGTATAGCATGTTAGTGCTAAGTATTTATTTTATCTTATATTTTTTCAATTTCCTTCTTATTTGGGTTATTTAACTAAAATGTAAATAGCTAATATCTGTTTGTTTATTCGAAATCGTATACTTTCCTTGGTGTTGCTTACTTTTTCAGTAATGACTGAATTCGTATTCATATTTACATATTTGTATTCATCAAAGAAGAAATGGAAGAAGAGTCAACTCGTAACTTCTTTTATTGTTTGTGATTGTAAATGTTCTGATCCTTAGCAGTTGAAACTAGATTAACTTGAAGTGTAAATAAATTTATTAAACATTTATTGGCAATTGTTCCATTACTTGTTGGTTTAATAGCGGCCATTTTAGTGACGTCAGTGCTACGTAGCCACATTCTCCACCTTCCCCTCCATCACTCACTATATATAAATTAAACAACCGACTTCTATATACATTTCTTCACGAAAGTATTGGATATATATATATTTCCCGGTAATTGTGGAGAAAGAGCCTCCCTTCGATAACCTCCAGTTTTGTGACGTCATTTTGACATCACAGAGGGGAGTGCCTTAGGTGATAACCAGCGCGCTCTACATTTCGCTACCGGCACTTCTCACTCACCACACAGCATTTGGATTAGTAGGATCTAGCTGGACTTGGCATTTTTGCATTTCTTTCGACTAATTAAGCATTATAATTATAAAAAATGGTAATTACCAACTGAATTTAAGAGGATTGCAAGGATAATAATGGAAAATTTAAAAAAAACATGAATAACTAAGACAATATATAATAATAAAACTGATAAAAATCCATATTTATTCAACTGGGACAAGTTTCGGTACTTTTCCAATCAGACGCCCACCGACCCCAGGACGCTCCTCTGGGACTTACCTCAACTATTTGGACCCTCTCAGGTTATGCTGCCTGAAATTTATTTGAAATAGTATTCTATCATTATCATACAAGAGGATTCTTAGGAAATGAAATAGGAGATGATATACAACTAAAATATGATATTTTTTTTGTTATTGTTTTTATTTTTATCTATTTTTATTTTAAAGAGAAATGATTTGCCCGGGCAAATCGTTTCTCTTTAAAATAAAAATAGATAAAAATAAAAACAATAACAAAAAAATTATCATATTTTAGTTGTATATCACAATTTCTCTTTAAATTTAAAATATATAAACTACTGAATAAATAAGAAGATAAAATAAAACATTTATTATAAACAAAATTCATTAAAAATAACAATATCACATCAAAACGGTGTCGTATATACAGAAAAATAAAAACAATTAACCAAAAAACATCACATTGTAGTTAAATATAATTATTTATGTTTCAAATTGAAATATTTAAAATAGAAAATAAATAATAAGATATAATAAAACATTTAATATAAACAATATTGATTAAACACAACAATATCTAGCAACAATTATAAACGATATTAATTAAAAAGAACAATATGATACAAAACTATAAATTATAAACAATGTTCATTAAAAAGAACAATATTCAGTTGCAGTTTCATATTATGTCCCTTTCTACAAGACATTTTACGGGAAATGACGTTCCGCTCCTGTAGAAATAGCACAGCTGACTTTAGATCAATCACCTCGCGAAAAATCTTCATTAAATTCCAACTCATATTGTATAATTAACATGAAAACAAATAAACGTCCACTTGACAAAAACAATAACAAAGGAATAAGAAAGGTTACTAGTGATGGGCCAGAAATCACGAACAGTTACTTTTTCACTGTTACTCAAAAGTCACAGGTCTACCTGTGATTAGAAATTCATCAGTAACAGTTCTAAACTGTTCTTCGCATTTGAGAGCTGGTCGTCGGGGAACGGAATTGAAGTGTGATTGTTATTAGAACTACAGCAACAGTTCTAAACTGTTCTTCGCATTTGGGAACTGGTCGTCGGAGAACGGAATTGAAGTGTGATTGTTATTAGAACTACAGCAACAGTTCTAAACTGTTCTTCGCATTTGGGAACTGGTCGTCGGGGAACGGAATTGAAGTGTGATTGTTATTAGAACTACAGCAACAGTTCTAAACTGTTCTTCGCATTTGGGAACTGGTCGTCGGGTAACGGAATTGAAGTGTGATTGTTATTAGAACTACAGCAACAGTTCTAAACTGTTCTTCGCATTTGGGAACTGGTCGTCGGCGAACGGAATTGAAGGGTGATAGTGACTACTCTGATTTAGGTGAAATGAGTGATTAATGTCGTAAGGGATTTGCACCCTTGGAAAACCTTTTTCTATAGTAATAAACTCTGATAGACTGCTACCTTAATTTGACTCAATTAATTTTATTGTAGAAAATTAACTGCTCAGTAATAAATTTAAAGTATATTTGAATGTTTAAATAAAAGGGGAAGTCAGATATTTATTTACAGCTTGTTTATTGTAAAGTATAAATATTTACTTGTAAATTACCTATACAAAAAATAATGGTAGTATTAGTAGGTACTACTATGTAGGGGGGAGGGCAAGGGGGGCACGTGCCCCCCCAGACGGTTTTTTTTTTTTGTACTGAGGAGAATCCATTACAGTACATACTTATAGGCAAATCACAAGATCATAGTTGTTAGAATATATGAATAAAATAACAGAAAGAACATGAGTGAAACTATTGTTTTGATATTTTAATAAACCTTTGAAACCTCTCTATAAATACTACAAGTTTATTTCTAAGTTATTGTTGATTTTTTTTCCCATCTGCCGGAAAGAAATCCTGGATCCGCCCCTGGAGGAGGGGGATCCACCCAGTCTCCCTGAGGTTTTCCGGCCACCAAAAGTTTTCCTATCCGTTTTTTCGGTTGCAATCTAAGATTTACCCTAATCAGACATGTCCTTACAACATATCAAAAATGCAGCTCTCTTCAATTTTTGCGACCTTCAAACACCTGGTCGCTGGCTTAGTAATATAGAATGGAAGGGAAGGCACGCTAGCCGAGACAATAGTAAAGTATTTAGCGATGTTGGGTAAAAAACAAATACGTGATTCAGCAATTTCTGTAATATCTGTTTCCGGCTAAATCACTATTACACAGAAACAAAATAACTATTACATAGCCTAATTTATAATTAATTAGTTTTTATAGAATTAAAAATGATAAGACTTTAAAGAACTAAGTTTCAAGTTACAACTCTTTATTTCAGTTAGATCAGAATTAATTTAAAAACATTTTTTTTACAATGAGAGCTTGCAGAATAATAGAGGTGGGGACGGTTTACGCACCCGGCTGTAGTTACCTTCACTACATTTATTTCACTCCCGTTACAAGACTATTAAATAATTAAATAAACAAAATGATTAAACATTAAGTAACAGTAATGTGCAATTATCAGTTATTCTGAGTAAACTAGTAGTCGAAATAAGATTTTTCTTAAACCAATGAAATCTGTAAAGTACAAGAAAACAAAATTTGGCATTGGTATTACTGTGTACCAAAAAATCTAAAAACATATTTTTTTAAAACTTTTTACTACTTTTTAAAAATTTTCTTTGCATTATATTCTGTTCTTTATTATTGAAAACAAAATAGCGATTTCATATTATCTAACTATTTTTGAAACAAATGTTTATACATCATATAAACTGATAAATGAAAATATGATGTATTTTCATTTTACCTTGCATTGCACATTTAGTAAAAATTTTAATAAAACTTTTCCGAGGAGCAAGCTGCACACCCGGTGTGCAATGATCTTATTTATGTGAATTCACTTACGAATTGGGTGATTTTCATAGTAACCGTTTTTTTATTAAAAATAAAAAATATAAAGGAAAACAAATTTTCGCACCTGGGGACCGTGTTTGAAAAAATTCGTCATCTTGAATGGGTTAAACCATAAGAGCAAATTTTACGTTATATAGGATATTGAAAATAATTCTATCTGTTTTTATATTGACAGGATTATAGTGAATTATACAAGTAATTATAATAAGAAGTAATTAATTACAAGTAATTATTATCCTTATAATGCATATTCTGTGATCGTAATATTCAAGACGTGGAATTGTTGGTAGCATTTCGACAGAATCACGAATCACAGTTAGTAGCAGTTAAGAAATCACAGGTAAAAAAAATCACAGTAACGGTTAGAACTGTTACTGAAAAGTAGCAGTTAAGCCCATCACTAAAGGTTACGGCAACAGTAGCAGGTAGTTAAGGAAACTGACACTTGGGGCCCTGGGGTTGGTAGGCGTTAGATTGGAAGAGTACCCAAGTTTCTTTAGAATAGTGATATAGAACATAAAATATAAACTATAATGTCTTACAGTATACAATTACAATTTAATAAATACATGAAAATAAAAAAATAATAAATATAAATTAGGAGTTACCTCGCAATAACCAATTAAATGAAAGAAAAAATATAAATACCATAACAATAATTATAAAGAAGAAGAAAACTATTAATATTTACACATATACAAATTTTATGGAAAAGAAAAAAAAACAACAAAATAATTTAAGAACGTGAAGATATATATATATATATATATATATATATATATATATATATATATATATATATATATTGTAAGGTATCAAATAAAATTAATGAACAAAAAATATATATATTTAATTGGATATTGTAATAGGTTAAGTAATTTGTAAGGGTTAGGATGTAGCTTGTAAATATTCTTTTGTACCATTATAAATTAATAAGTAATAGTTATAAGGACAAATAAAGAACTCTTTTGAACATCAATTTGATATATAATTGTTAAACTGTCGATTGCTTTGTTGTTATAATAAGTAAATGTCAAAATTGCAAAAGATCGATTGTAAGATCGACGAGATGTGGAGAGGGGATGAAAAGGTGGTAGAAAAAGAAGGGAGGCAGAGCGTTCTTATGCAGCGGAGTGCCGAGGTGAGAGGAAGCAGGTAGAGGAGTGACTGGACCCAAGAGGACAAAGAAATGAGAGAAGCCGTCATGTTGTTTACAAATATAGCCAAGTGACATAAGGTACTGTAACCATCATAAGTTCTTAAGTGAAGTGATATAAAGTGGGGATTAAAATGGCAAAGATTTTGAATTTAAATGATTGAAAGTGTACATGTAAAATGAGTGGGTAAAACCCGATTTATGTTAGTCGTAAGAAATGCAAATATTCCTAAATTTTAATGTCATTGATGAATCCTTATAATATAAAATATTATTAAGTTACCATTTATTTATTGACGCCCGATATTATTATTTGATTAAGAATTAATTGAAGAAGAGTATTTTTTGGTTAGGCATCTTCATAACAAACAATGATTTATGGTAAGGAAACCGGAAGATAACCTAACAATATATATATATATATATATATATATATATATATATATATATATATATATATATATATATATATATTATATTAAATATATATTACATTAAATTATTATTAGGAGTTATAAACTTAATTTTGGAATAAGCTTTAATCCCTAATACAAATTGAAATATCTTTAATTATTTATTAGTTATTGAAATAACTTTAAGACCTCAATACAAAATTTCAAATGAAAAGTGGTTTATTATTATCAAATAAAAGTCTTTAATTTTTTTTCACAGGACCACCAATACATTTAAAAAAATTGACCACAACAACACTCAAGAGCATTGGTTTCAGCGCATGATATGGCCCTCACAGTTTTAACGGTTGCGCAAGAAGTGATCATATTCAATTAATAAAGCTCGGCAAATTGTTAAGCTTTGGTTTAGCATGCCCATGTAGTTCACATACACGACATTTTTTAGAAGATCTTTATTTAGAATTTGTTTTCCTCCACAATTTTTTTCAACAGAGAAAATTACTAAACAATATATCGTTATTTTAGAATAAGTCAAATATAGTACCTTAAAAAATATAATAAATTTTTAACGACATTGTAAAAATTATTCCAATATTGTACTTATATTTTCCTCTACCTTCATTAGTTGACGAGATATGCACCTATAAAAATAATTGGCAGCAATTTTGAAACAAATAATATCGAGTTCCGAATATCAGCCTGCGTTTACCTATGAATGCTGTGCCAAATATTTGGCATAAGAAAAATATTTTACAGTTAATTGGACAGTTTCCTCTAAAAACACATTAGTAATCTCTGATATTTTCCTCAGCATATTCTGTGGAGCGACTAGTTTGCTTCTCCGCAATCTTAGTTCACTTGATTGTTACCGACTCCCGCTGCTTTATACTTTTAAATTTCCTGAAGGATATTTCAATATTCTCTTTACTGAGCCCTTCTGTAAATTTTGGCATTTAGAAGGAGATTAATTGATGTTGTGAGATGGAATTACCATAATTTACACAAACTCTCAGTAATGCCGCCTCATCAATTCACTTGATAACAAAAACGACATTCCAGTTGCCCAAGGATATGGGGATGAAAATGGTCGGGGCGGAGTTAAAAATTGGCGCATTTCATTGTTACTGTGCGCTTTAAATCTTACTGCATACGCCATATTTCAAATTATTACTACTTAAATTTTACATAGTTAGTAATGAATATAGTACAGTCTCCCCCATGTACTCGACCCAAGACCTTTTATGGTTTGTAGCGGTACAGTTTTTTTTAAAAATTATTATACTGTTGACTTTCTCGGTTGATTGATCATACTGTAATTTTAAGGTACTTGTATCTTAACGCAGGCCTAGTTACTATAGCCGACTTGACATTTTGGAACTGTTACATTTCTAACAGTTACCTTGTATTTATTGGAGTTAAAAAATTATCAACAATTAGAAATCAAAAGAATTTATTGAAAAATGGAATATAATAATAACAATGAATAATTAATTAAACAACAATGAACAATTATGAAATAAAAGTAATGAAAAATCACAATAATGAAAAATTATTTAACACGTTCCGTGCGTTGCGGGGTCAATTGACCCCGTGTGGAACTTTCCACTAGTGCTGAGCCTGTAAGAGGTAAACTTTCAAAAATGCTCGAACCTGTTTAAGCTTTTAATTTTTTCAAAGGGTTGAAACTAATATGGCTATATGTTATAAACTTCAATAATCTCTCAAAATTCGATGAAAAATAGAATGGGGTTAAATGACCCCGGGCCGCACTGAGGTTTAAAATTAGACCTCTAGTGCGGCACGGGGCCAAAAGACCCCGTGCTACTTTTTTCGAAAAATGACGAGTCTCTCAATTCCCTCTACTTTTGAGACGGCCCTTTTTTGTGCTTTCCCCCCGTGCTACTTTTCTCGGAAATGACGAGTCATTCGCTCCCTTCCCCTTTTTGTTGCGACGGCCCTTTGTTTGCTTATCCACCCTCCTTTTTTCTCTTCAGTCTTCAGTATAGTTTCTCATTCACATGATTTTTCACAATGACCTCACGTGGTCGGAAATTGGTTGACTTGGCTTTATCGCTCAAAAATCCATCCTCCAGTGACAGTGAATCAAGCCTTGATAACAGTAGTGAAGATGAATTTGAATTCCAGTCTGATGAGTCGTCAAGTTCAGACGACGAAGATGATTTAGCTTCATCAGAAGATTTCCAGCCATTCTTCGAAAGGCCAAACTGGCAACATTGATGATTGTCAAATAAATATTGACGATCCCAATGCTACATCGCTTCAATTATTGTATTTCTTTTTTATTCAATTTGTATTTTTTTGCTTTCCTCAACTACTAATTTTTTTTAAAGCAATGTTATAGGTACATTAAATGTAAAAATATCGAAATAAAAATAAAAGTTATTGTAAGTTTTATTAAAAGTTGTTGTGAGTTTTATTTTCCTATAATATGTAAAAGGATATGTTTTTTTTTTTTGGGGGGGGGGGGTACCGAACCTCACAAAAAAATTAAATTCATTTTCTGTGTATAAAATCTCATAAAATTTAATTTCAAGAAGGGAAAAGGTGTCTTTATTTGAAAACAAAAATAATTTATTTACGAGTACAATTTCAATTAGGTTAATGAACTTTTGAATAAATCAATTAATAGTCCCATTCGTTATTTATAACTAACTCCCAAATATAATCGGTTTTCAAAACCGAATCTAAATAAAAAACACAATATAACCGTAAGTTATAATTAAAGAATGGGGCTAATGTCCTGCTGCTGTGGTATACTGACCTAAACCTATGAAGTGGGAAAACAATTGATTTTTCCTAAATTAATCAATTTTCAGCAAGCTGAATACGTTTAACTTGAAACCTCCTGAGTGACCTATATGATCGACATTTTGGAGGTGGTCTTTGGAATAATGAGATCTTACATCCCACTACAAACTTCCTTTTGAGCCCACTGAGAAGTGGGTGCCTGAGACCTTGGAGAAACCTCACTGTGGGTAATTCTGGAATTTTATCGATTAAAGCTGACAAAAAATGGACTCCAAATCAATCTTGATGTACAGCAGTTTAAACCCGAAGAACTGAAAGTTGCAGTTGCTGATGGATACATAGTTATTGATGGTAAACATGAAGAACGTTCTGATGAGCATGGGTCCGTATCTCGTCAATTCAGTCGATGGTACAAGATCCAAGATAATGTTGATGAGGCTGCCCTCGCTTCTAGCCTGTCGTCAGATGGTGTGTTGACATTGAAAGCTCCTTTAAAGGTGAGTTCTAATTCCTATTTTATTGCCTATCATTATTTGTTATAATACTAATTAAAAAAAGTAATTTACTATTCATATATACACAAGAATGTCCTGTACTAAGTGTTGAGGCCACAAAAATAGAATGTTACTATTGATTTTAAATTGGATAAATTAGTATATATAAAGTGTAACAAGTTTGTTTATGAACGAGCTGGGTGGCCGATGCGTAAACAAGCTTGCTTATATATTACGGCAACACACACCGCCTGACGGGATTAACGCACAGTGAAGAGTCCCCAGTTCTACAGTTCGTATTATGTACACACTGACTCAATATCGGGACCGTGTCCTCATGTCATTACAACAGGAAACATCTCTCCCCGTAGGAACAGTCGATATGATTCCTTTTGTTTCTTGACTCATGATAGTGATAAGTTTTTATGTTTTTTTCTTAATTATAATTATTTATTTCAAATTAAAACTTATTTCGCTTAGTATTTTCGTATAAATTATTATAAGCGTTTTAATTGTAATTATTTGTTTTCATATCACATTTATTTTTACTAGCATTTTTTTTGTATGAAATATTATTATTTGGGTTTTTTAATTGCAATTATTTGTTTTCATATTACCATTTATTTTCATTAGCATTTTTTGTGTTATTATTGTTTTTTATTTTTGTTCTTAAAAGATATCTTTCATTTTGCATCCACAATAAATATTTGATTTTTTTTTTTATGTATAAAGTCTCATTGTTTTATTTTTTATCATATTTTTAAAGAGCCCGTTGCACTATCCAGCCATCACACTTTAGCGTGGGACAAAAGTAAAGGCTTATTTTGAGTCCATAAACCACGCAACATTTATAGACGGTTCGTGCTCAACCTTTCAATTTTGCAAAAGGCAGACGGCCGCCACGCTAAGTCTTTTTATCAATCAGAAGTTAATTTAATTTAATAATACTAACATGTTATTATTTTTTGTTTATATTAGGCATTGCCAGATTGCGAGATATACCCATCGCTCAAACTAACGCCCCAGCGGTGAAAGATGCCAAACACAGTGTATGAGATAAAATGGAGCATTGAACCGCTGTAATTTTATTTTATACTTTAGCTGCCAGTAATGCCAAATGTAACTTCAGTAGCTGTTCTGATCCTAGAGTTCTTTTAAAGACTGATGATTGAACTGATTAATTTTTAACTTATTGTATTTTATCTTTTTCTATTTTGTATTCAGTTTAAATAAAGCACTTGAATTTGATCTGTTGTATTGTTTTTAATCCTTTTTTGTTAGTTTAAAGCTTATGAATGCTTTTGTTTCACTAACCCAGGGTCAAAAATTTTTCAATTTTCCTGATTTTTCCAAAATGTGCCAGCTTTCAATACATAGTGGAATATTTTAAATCAATTTCAATGAGTTTACTTAATTAGTTAGTTGGAGTCATCTGATATCAACTCAACATAGTGACTGAACTTCACTGTAATTTGATTCTGAAAGTAAAACTGGTGTCACTTGCACCACCCCTTTTGTCGATAAAAAGGGCACTATTGAACCTAAGACCATAGCATAAAGAGGTAGAAGCTTAAGCTGTTAGTATGACATACAGACTAGCTAAGATTGGAGCAAAATACACAACTTTGACTTAAGAGTGGAACTTGCAAGTATTGGTCCAGATCATGCATTCTGACAATCAATTTAAGAAGCACTCAGACAGACTATACTGACCTAAAATTACAAAGATAAACTCGCACAGACCTTGTACTGGAGTTGAATATTATACTGACGAATCCTCGACTAAACGAGGATCAGTTTTTAGTCACTCAACACAGTGAGTAAACCTAACCATCCAACTTTGTTTTCTAAAATGAAAAATTAAAGCTGTGATATTTAATTAGACTTGGACAAATTTGAAATTTTACTGAAATTATTTTTTTTTTAAATATAAAAATAGCAATTTTTGTTGCTATAGAGGTTTCCAAAATTTCAAGACATGAGAATCGTTTACGAGAAAGATAGAACTAGAATCTATTGACCTATTGATAGGATATCTATTGACCTATCCTGTTTTCAGGAGCCAGTGCAGTCTAAGAAGAATGTGTTAAATTGAAAATCAGAATGTTTCTTGAAAAATTGAATAGATCAATTATGATGTTTAAAAGATTAATATACCTCTCTGATATCAACTCAACAGAGTTGAGAGAGAGACCTAACCTCACCATCTAATTTTTTTTCTAAAATGAAAAATTAAAACAACATTCATTTAGACATAGATAAATTTGAAATTGTACTGAAGTTATATTTAAAGGGAAAAAAACGAGGGAGTAGAAATTTTGTTGCTGTTCCAACAAAAATTTCAAAAGAAAAAATCTTTCATGCTAAAGAATGTTATATACTTTTCCCTTGAATCCTATTCTTGCAGGAAAGACCTCTAGGGCCTCTAGCTTTTTTATATTTGGCAAATGATCGTCTGCTTACTCTCTATGAGTAGTCTTACTTCCTTCCATATTTAGGAGGGAGAGAGAGCTTTCAAAAACTGTAATCCACTTTATTCAAGAAAAAAACCTCAGTTTTCATTCATTGCTAAATATATTGAATATTCCAATAACACAACACACATTCTAAAACTTTTTTTTTAATTGGAGCCCTAATAGACCCTTGTTTTTGTAAATTTATTTAGGAAAATAATACTAAAACTGTTCTGCGTATAAAGATAATAATAGTATAATTTTTTTAATTTATTTTTTTATTATAATTTTTGGTCAGCTGTACTGAATTTTAAATATTTTTATTTAAAAGAGAAAAGATATGCCCCCGGCCGGGATTCGAACCCGGAACCTCTGTCTCTCCGTGACGTGACTCTGTCAAGGAGAGACAGAGGTTGCGGGTTCGTATCCCGAACAGGGCATATCTTTTCTCTTTAAAATAAAAATAATAATATTACACTTCTTTATTTTGTATTTAAGTTCCTCCACTTGGAATAACAATAAACATCTATGCAGATAATAGTTCCCAAGATAATATGAAGCTGGTGGAAAAATATAAGATTAGATTTGATAAATTTTAAAACTTGGTTGCAGCTCGAGAGCACTGCTGAGCTATTAGTTCAAGGCATTGCTGCATAGTGACATGCAAGTAGTGGTATTCAACTGTAAAAATTGGATACATTATAATAATTAAAATATCCTTATAAGTTATTTAGCACCTTAATTATAATTGCAATTTGAGTAGAAAAAATACCTCTCGAAAGGTTACCATAAACTGAGAAGGTTATATAGAGAACAAGTGAGTTACAAATATAAATGTCGAAGTATGTGCATACAATATGTGATTGTTCTCTCCTAATCAGAACCCAAATTTTTCGCAGTTGTCGAAGAAGTGTACTATAAAATAAATACATCTTCTGTGTACCTATCAATAAAATAACTGTTCTTCACCGATGAGAACACTTGTCTTTTGCAGCTGTCTAAGTTGATTTCTATAAAATAAGTAACCTTTTGTGTACCTATCAACAAAATAACTGTTCTTCACCGATGAGAACACTTGTCCTTTACAGCTGTCGAATATGTTTTCTATAAAATAAATAATATTTTTGTGTACATATCAATAAAATAAATGTTCTTTACGGATGAGAACACTTGTTTTTTGATGCTGATCAATCAAAGATGTTTTCTATAAAATAAATTATTATAACTATCCAAAGCTAAATAAAAAAATAAATACTTAACAATTATCCAGTAGACAGAATAAATGGGAAGCATTACTTCATCTTCTTGATTCATTTAATACATGACTGTTGCTGCAGACATTACTTGCGATTATATCATGAACACTGTAGCAGGAGCACTTGAAAAGTTATGGCAGAAGTTTAATGCACTCTGATCTGATTTAAAGAATATCCAGGAATAAATTATAATCTTATTAATAATTTTAATTTTAAATACATTTATAACTACTGAATAAACTATATGTAAAAATCTGTTTAATAGTGTTAGTTGATTTTATTTATACATTAAGGAAATGGTCTGGGTAGAGGTCAGAAAATATTCTTTTTAACGTCTTTTACTTCAAAGACTTGTTTTTAAACTTCAGATAAATAGTTTATATATAATTAATATTATATTTTTACTAAAACAAAAATTACAACAAATTTAATAATTAAGTTGTAAAAGAAAAATAATTGTTAACCTTACATTCTGGCAAAATCCAATTTTGGGAACCAAAACTTCTCTGTAGACTGCCTAATAATTTCTTAATGTTAATTCTGTTTATGAGAAAATTAAAATGAAATCATCGTACGCAATAGTACAAGTGTTGTTTAAGCATTATAAACTCGATTTGTATTTAAAACTCTTGAAAGCGTATTCCTATAAAATAAAGGAAATCGATTATATATCACATAATATTGTAATGGCCCTTCTCCCTGAATATATTAAATATGCTCAAAATGGTTCGTGGACCGAAAAGTAGGAGAAGAAATAAGCCAGTTACAAAAATAAGGGACCCAAAATAAGATATATTTTCAAATTATACATATATATACATCCACATGCAATTAATTATTCATAAATCAAATACTTATATAATGTCTGATACAAGCCTGATACAATTGTCTGGAGAGGAGGTAGAGGGGTACTGTCCTGGCTGAGAGCTAAAATGAGATTGAGCGAATTAAAAGGAAGCCGTCGCCAGCCAATTTACCCCCCCCCCTACCATCCCTCTGACTTCGTCGGCCAATCAAATTTTGATATTACACAACATCACAAATCCAACAGTAAAAACATCCTAGGTCAATGGTACGAAACCAATGCCTAATTCTATCTATACTAAATATGACTCACAAAAGTTGATATATATATAAACCAATGCCTAATTCTATCTATACTAAATATGACTCACAAAAGTTGATATATATATATAAGTCTATAATATAATATAGATCTAAAGTTTATAATAATTCTTTATTAAAGTCTAAGGTTTTTATAATAATTTATGTGATCACCACATTACCCCCCTCTTGATAAAAAAAAATTGATGACTTCAATTTTTTTGATAGAATTTATGCGACGAAAACAAAGATAAATTGGGCAGCAACTAAAATTCGATGTGCAAATTGTCTTTTCTATATTCTATAAGTTCCATATCTATGCTAGACACACACACCAAAAATATGTATATATATATATCATCCCAACATAAAATTTTTTTTATCATGTCGTTAATGTGTGTCACTGTCGAGGGTGGATAGTTGTGTCTCACACCTACTACAGGAAAGGTATGGAAAATGGCCACCAGATCCATAGACCAGCACCATCTTCCGACAGGATCAGGCCAACAGGATTAACCTCATGAATGGATCTGCCATTCATTCAGTTAGCCCGTGCCATCTGAAGGAAAGACACAAGTACTCCACATATCCTTTCCACGCCACTGAAGGGACCCCAGGTCATATTAATAATCAAAATGCAGGAAGAAGCACATCGGAGTAAAATGTGGGACCCTTAATTTATGGAAACTAACCATCAAAATTCCTGCCCATAAAATAGAATGTGTGGGGGTGTAATATGTGGTGATTTCTAATTATTATTTGATTTATATATACATATCACCCACAAACACAAATTATTCTAAATTAATACTACTAAAATTATCTTAAACCTAGAGACCACTTGCACATTTTAACACGAAGACGCATATGAATCAATTACTGAATTAAAATCAATCATCAAAATTTTTCTTTACATATCAAGATCTCTCTGTAATATATACTTTATATACCAATACTTGTATACAACTCCAATAATTTCAAATTCAAAATATTCATCATATTCAATTCAATTTTCCAAAAAAAAATTTCAAAATTTTTCAACTCTCAACACAATAAAGTATCCATTTACCAAATTTTAATCAATATTTGTAGACAATTCAATTCATTTCAAAATCCAAATACCCATAAATTCAATTCAATTATACATAATTCAAACTTCAATTTATTATATTATTCAGTCCCTTTTATTCTTTAATAATTAATATTTTATTTTATTATATTTTTTTTACTACTGAAACAAAAAAAAACATCTATATAAGTTGATCTTGCTTTTGACAAAGCCAAAAATCAACTTAAATACATGTGGAAAAAAATTTCAGTCTCATATTTTATTTATTTTCTCTTTCTCTCTTTTTTTTTTTTTTTATGATTCTCATATTACATTCAATCAATATCTTAAAAATTTTTTTTACAAATTTCTACTTTTATCGATTAGTAAAAATAAAACTTATTTTAACTTTCCCCATATTAATTATTGAACTTATACAAATACAAAATAATTTACAAATACTTGTGTCTTCTTGATGTGAAGTGTTGGTCACTGATGTCCAGTCTCGACGTTTTCTGGCTCGCAGTTTTTCTTTTCTTGAGACGTTCCGAGATGCTGCTCCAGTCTTTTTTGCAGGTACTCTGCAACATAGCTCCAACAATGTTGTCTATCTGGAAATTAAACTGTTAGGTTATCTTCCGGTTTCCTTACCATAAATCATTGTTTGTTATGAAGATGCCTAACCAAAAAATACTCTTCTTCAATTAATTCTTAATCAAATAATAATATCGGGCACCAATAAATAAATGTTAACTTAATAATTATGACATTAAAATTTACGAATATTTGCATTTCTTACGATTAACATAAATCGGGTTTTACCCACTCATTCTACATATACACTTTCAATCATTTAAATTCTAAATCTTTGCTATTTTAATCCCCACTTAATATCACTTCACTTTAGAACTTATGATGGTTACAGTACCTTATGTCACTTGGCTACACTTGTCAACAACATGGCGGCTTCTCCCATTCCTTTGTCCTCTTGGGTCCAGTCACTCCTCTACCTGCTTCCTCTCACCTCGGCACTCCGCTGCATAAGACCCGCTCTGCCTCCCTTCTTTTTCTACCACCTCTTCATCCCCTCTCCACATCTCGTCGATCTTACAATCGATCTTTTGCAATTATGACATTTACTTATTATAACAACAAAGCAATCGACAGTTTAACAATTATATATCAAATTGATGTTCACAAGAGTTCTTTATTACCCTTATAACTATTACTTATTAATTTATAATGGTACAAAAGAATATTTACAAGCTACATCCTAACCCTTACAAATTACTTAACCTATTACAATATCCAATTAAATATATATATTTTTTGTTCATTAATTTTATTTGATACCTTACAATATATATATATATCTTTACGTTCTTAAATTATTTTGTTGTTTTTTTTTTCCATAAAATTTGTATATGTGTAAATATTAATAGTTTTCTTCTTCTTTATAATTATTGTTATGGTATTTATATTTACCTATCTATAAAATAAAACTTCTCTGCCGATGAGAAACCCAAGTTTTTGCAGCTGTCAATGATAAATAAACTTTTTGTTTTCTTATAAATATAATAAAAGTTCCACAACTATGAAAACACAACATTTTTACAGCTGTTAAAATAAACATACTTTTCCTATATCCGTAAATAAAATAAAAGATCTCCAACGAAGAGGATAGCTACAGCTGTCGAAGATGTATTTTATACAATAAATAATTTTTTTGTCCACCCACGAGAATCCAAATTTTTTGCTCCTGTTGAACAAGCGTTCTATAAAATAAGTAATCTTTTCGCTGGTGCTATCAATAAAATAAAAGTTCTCCACCGATGGGAATCAAAGATTGCAGTCCGACTGCCAAAGATGTATTCCATATAATAAATAACTTTTTTCTGTAGACATAAAAAAATAATACTTCTCCACAGATGAGAACCCAACTTTTTTGTGCAGCAATCAAACATGTATTATATAAAATCATATATGAAATCCTTATATAAAATATTGCAGCCTACGGAAATGCATAAGTTCGGTAAAAGTTCTCCACCGATGAGAAACAAAGATTGCAGTACGACTGTCGAAGATGTATCCCATATAATAAATAACTTTTTTGTGTAGCCATAAGAAAATTAAAAAATGATAGTTCAACACCCATGAGAACCCAACTTTTTTCCAGCTGTCAAAGAAGCGTTCAATAAAATAAATAAATTTTTTGTGTACCTATCAATAAATTAAAAGTTCTACACCGATGAGAACCACACATTTTTACAGCTATCAAAGATGTTTTCTATTAAATAAATCAGCCTCTTGTCTACCTATAAATTAAATATATTTATTCTCCACCGATGAGAAACAAAACTTGTAGTACATCTGTTAAAGAAATGTTCAATAAGATGAATAAACTTTAGGTGTTCCAGTATATTTTCCGCTACTTCTGATTTTTCGAGATTCTGATGGACACCGCCTATCCCGCCCTAGATCAGTCATAGGGGGCCTACACAAAGGGTGACTGAACATACCTCCCTCCCACCTGTTAGGAGGCAACTCCTAGCGAAGGTTGCCCGAGGGTGTGTACTGTAAATGTCCTTGTGTTAAGAATATGTGTTTAGTTTAATGTTATGGTGTGTGTGTGTGGCAGCTGTGTACTGAACTGTGGTCACCCGTGGGGGCGTTACTCCCCAAGTAACGGCTGCTAGCTGCATGTTACCCCTTGCGGGAGAAAAAAGAAGAAAGAAGGGAAGACATCTTTGTGTCTTCTAGAAAATAGAGGAAAAGATTTCAACACCCAAGAATGATCAAAGAGGAACAGAAAACAAAAAGGAAATTATTCTTTTAATGTTTGCCAGTAAAGAAGAGACTAGTAAAAGAAGGGAACACACCTTTGTCTTCATAATAAGAAAAGAAAAGTCGATAATCACTTGGAGTACACCAGTCGTAGACGTGTTTTATGAAATAGAATAACTTCCTCTGTTGATAAAATTTAAGTAAGTGTTCTCTCCCGATGAGAATCGCATACCGTAGAGTACAGCTTTCTAAGAGTGTTTTATAAATCAAATAAACTTTTCGTGTACCTATCTATAAAATAAGACTTCTCTGCCGATGAGAAACCTAATTTTTTGCAGCTGTCAATGATAAATAAACCTTTTGTTTTCTTATAAATATAATAAAAGTTCCACAACTATGAAAACACAACATTTTTACAGCTGTTAAAATAAATATACTTTTCCTATATCCGTAAATAAAATAAAAGATCTCCAACAAAGAGGATCAATGATCATAGCTACAGCTGTCGAAGATGTATTTTATACAATAAATCATTTTTTTTGTCCACCCACGAGAATCCAAATTTTTTGCTCCTGTTGAACAAGCGTTCTATAAAATAAGTAATCTTTTCGCTGGTACTATCAATAAAATAAAAGTTCTCCACCGATGGGAATCAAAGATTGCAGTCCGACTGCCAAAGATGTATTCCATATAATAAATAACTTTTTTCTGTAGACATAAAAAAATAATACTTCTCCACAGATGAGAACCCAACTTTTTTGTGCAGCAATTAAACATGTATTATATAAAATCATATATGAAATCCTTATATATATATAAGTTTTTGGAATTATTTTTATTTACTTAATTAAATTGTTCAGTAATCGATATCAACTTTACGGTAGTCCGATTGATAATAACTATCGATAATTTTTTATTTATTTCTAATATATTTTGAACCTCAACAATATACTTTAGATAATTACAGGCCGAATTAAGTACCTATAGTGAACGGTCCCATTCAGAGCTACTATGAAAAACCAAAATAAGATATACTTAAATTTTAAACCTCTCTATTAAGCATAACTTGGTTCGATTTCCTATAGCAACGCAGTATGAGACCAATTACCGATTCTATCAACCCTGAGGAGAACTAGGCTAATTCCATACTTCATAGACTTAATTTAACTAATACACCTAATATAAATGAAAAACAATATTTTACCATGAAATTTATTTATAAAGGAATTACCACCATGAAACGAACAAATTGACCAACAGTATTTTTTTTTCTTTTTAAACCCTCTAAATGATGTTAATCAAGATAGTTTAGCAAAGACCTTAAACTGTATTCTAGAGCCAGTAGTCTTGTGAGTTACAGCCTAAGTCAAATGTTCTATCCAGAGCATTAAAAGGTTGCCCTACACTGTGTACTGCATTCTGTAAGGGTCATGTGGGGGAGTATGAATGTTAAGGGTACCATATGGGCAAGTGTGCATCGAGTACTTATTTTCAGCAAGACAGGACCGGTCTAACCAGTTTCATCATTACTTGTATTTTAAAATATATACATTAGATAATTACAGGCCGAATTAAGTACCTATAGTGAACGGTCCCATTCAGAGCTACTATTAAAAACCAAAACAAGATATACTTAAATTTTAAACCTCTCTATTAAGTATAACTTGGTTCGATTTCCTCTAGCAACGCAGTATGAGACCAATTACCGAGACTATCGACCCCTGAGGAGAGCTAGGCTAATTGCATACTTCATAAACTTAATTCAACTAATACAACTAGTATAAATGAAAAAAAATACTTTACCGTGAAATTTCATTATATAGGATTTACCACTATGAAACGAACAAACAGTATTTTTCTGTATTTTTTTTTTTATATTGACCAACAGTATTTTTTTTTCTTTTTAAACCCTCCAAATGATGTTAATCAAGATAGTTTAGCAAAGACCTTAAACAAAGTATTCTAGAACCAGCAGTATTGTGAATTATAGTCTAAGTCAAATGTTCTATCCAGAGCATTAGAAGGTTGCCCTACACTGTGTACTTCATTCTGTAAGGGTCGTGTGAGGGGGTATGAATGTTAAGGGTACCATATGGGCAAGTGTGCATCGAGTACTTATTTTCAGCAAGACAGGATCGGTCTAATACTTTAGATAATTACAGGCCGGATTAAGTACCTATAGTGAACGGTCCCATTCAGAGCTACTATTAAAAACCAAAACAAGATATACTTAAATTTTAAACCTCTCTATTAAGTATAACTTGGTTCGATTTCCTCTAGCAACGCAGTATGAGACCAATTACCGAGACTATCGACCCCTGAGGAGAGCTAGGCTAATTGCATACTTCATAAACTTAATTCAACTAATACAACTAGTATAAATGAAAAAAAATACTTTACCGTGAAATTTCATTATATAGGATTTACCACTATGAAACGAACAAACAGTATTTTTCTGTATTTTTTTTTTATATTGACGAACAGTATTTTTTTTTCTTTTTAAACCCTCTAAATGATGTTAATCAAGATAGTTTAGCAAAGACCTTAAACAAAGTATTCTAGAACCAGCAGTATTGTGAATTATAGTCTAAGTCAAATGTTCTATCCAGAGCATTAGAAGATTGCCCTACCCTGTGTACTGCATTCTGTAAGTGTCATGTAGGGGAGTATGAATGTTAAGTGTACCATATGGGCAAGTGTGCATCGAGTACTTATTTTCAGCAAGACAGGACCGGTCTAATACTTTAGATAATTACAGGCCGGATTAAGTACCTATAGTGAACGGTCCCATTCAGAGCTACTATTAAAAACCAAAACAAGATATACTTAAATATTAAACCTCTCCATTAAGTATAACTTGGTTCGATTTCCTCTAGCAACGCAGTAGGAGACCAATTACCGAGACTATCGACCGACCCCTGAGGAGAGCTAGGCTAATTGCATACTTCATAAACTTAATTCAACTAATACACCTAGTATAAATGAAAAAAAATACTTTACCGTGAAATTTCATTATATAGGATTTACCACTATAAAACGAACAAATTGACCAACAGTATTACTTTTTTCTTTTTAAACCCTCTAAACGATGTTAAGCAAGATAGTTTAGCAAAGAACTTAAACAAAGTATTCTGGAGCCAGTAGTATTGTGATTTATAGTCTAAGTCAAATGTTCTATCCAGAGCATTAGAAGGTTGCCCTACACTGTGTACTGCATTCTGTAAGGGTCATGTGGGGGAGTATGAATGTTAAGGGTACCATATGGGCAAGTGTGCATCGAGTACTTATTTTCATCAAGACAGGACCGGTCTAATACTTTAGATAATTACAGGCCGAATTAAGTACCTATAGTGAACGGTCCCATTCAGAGCTACTATTAAAAACCAAAACAAGATATACTTAAATTTTAAACATCTCTATTAAGTATAACTTGGTTCGATTTCCTCTAGCAACGCAGTATGAGACCAATTACCGAGACTATCGACCCCTGAGGAGAGCTAGGCTAATTGCATACTTCATAAACTTAATACAACTAGTATAAATGAAAAAAAAATACTTTACCGTGAAATTTCATTACATAGGATTTACCACTATGAAACGAACAAACAGTATTTTTCTGTATTTTTTTTTTTTATATTGACCAACAGTTTTTTTTTTCTTATTAAACCCCCTAAATGATGTTAATCAAGATAGTTTAGCAAAGACCTTAAACAAAGTATTCTAGAACCAGCAGTATTGTGAATTATAGTCTAAGTCAAATGTTCTATCCAGAGCATTAGAAGGTTGCCCTACACTGTGTACTTCAATCTGTAAGGGTCGTGTGAGGGGGTATGAATGTTAAGGGTACCATATGGGCAAGTGTGCATCGAGTACTTATTTTCAGCAAGACAGGACCGGTCTAATACTTTAGATAATTACAGGCCGAATTAAGTACCTATAGTGAACGGTCCCATTCAGAGCTACTATGAAAAACCAAAACAAGATATACTTAAATTTTAAACCTCTCTATTAAGCATAACTTGGTTCGATTTCCTATAGCAACGCAGTATGAGACCAATTACCGATACTATCAACCCTGAGGAGAACCAGGCTAATTCCATACTTCATAGACTTAATTTAACTAATACACCTAATATAAATGAAAAACAATATTTTACCATGAAATTTATTTAAAAAGGAATTACCACCATGAAACAAACAAATTGACCAACAGTATTTTTTTTTCTTTTTAAACCCTCTAAATGATGTTAATCAAGAAAGTTTAGCAAAGACCTTAAACTGTATTCTAGAGCCAGTAGTCTTGTGAGTTACAGCCTAAGTCAAATGTTCTATCCAGAGCATTAGAAGGTTGCCCTACACTGTGTACTTCATTCTGTAAGGGTCGTGTGAGGGGGTATGAATGTTAAGGGTACCATATGGGCAAGTGTGCATCGAGTACATATTTTCAGCAAGACATGACCGGTCTAATCAGTTTCATCATTACTTGTATTTAAAAAAATATAATTTAGATAATTATAGGCCGAATTAAGTACCTATAGTGAACGGGCCCATTCAGAGCTACTATTAAAAACCAAAACAAGATATACTTAAATTTTAAACCTCTCTGTTAAGTATAACTTGGTTCGATTTCCTCTAGCAACGCAGTAGGAGACCAATTACCGAGACTATCGACCCCTGAGGAGAGCTAGGCTAATTGCATACTTCATAAACTTAATTCAACTAATACACTTAATATAAATTAAAAAAAATACTTTACCGTGAAATTTCATTATATAGGATTTACCACTATAAAACGAACAAATTGACCAACAGTATTACTTTTTTCTTTTTAAACCCTCTAAACGATGTTAAGCAAGATAGTTTAGCAAAGATCTTAAACAAAGTATTCTGGAGCCAGTAGTATTGTGAATTATAGTCTAAGTCAAATGTTCTATCCAGAGCATTAGAAGGTTGCCCTACACTGTGTACTTCATTCTGTAAGGGTCGTGTGAGGGGGTATGAATGTTAAGTGTACCATATGGGCAAGTGTGCATCCAGTACTTATTTTCAGCAAGACAGGACCGGTCTAATACTTTAGATAATTACAGGCCGAATTAAGTACCTATAGTGAACGGTCCCATTCAGAGCTACTATTACAAACCAAAACAAGATATACTTAAATTTTAAACCTCTCTATTAAGTATAACTTGGTTCGATTTCCTTTAGCAACGCAGTATGAGACCAATTACCGAGACTATCGACCCCTGAGGAGAGCTAGGCTAATTGCATACTTCATAAACTTAATTCAACTAATACACCTAGTATAAATGAAAAAAAATACTTTACCGTGAAATTTCATTATATAGGATTTACCACTATAAAACGAACAAATTGACCAACAGTATTACTTTTTTCTTTTTAAACCCTCTAAACGATGTTAAGCAAGATAGTTTAGCAAAGATCTTAAACAAAGTATTCTGGAGCCAGTAGTATTGTGAATTATAGTCTAAGTCAAATGTTCTATCCAGAGCATTAGAAGGTTGCCCTACACTGTGTACTTCATTCTGTAAGGGTCGTGTGAGGGGGTATGAATGTTAAGTGTACCATATGGGCAAGTGTGCATCCAGTACTTATTTTCAGCAAGACAGGACCGGTCTAATACTTTAGATAATTACAGGCCGAATTAAGTACCTATAGTGAACGGTCCCATTCAGAGCTACTATTAAAAACCAAAACAAGATATACTTAAATTTTAAACATCTCTATTAAGTATAACTTGGTTCGATTTCCTCTAGCAACGCAGTATGAGACCAATTACCGAGACTATCGACCCCTGAGGAGAGCTAGGCTAATTGCATACTTCATAAACTTAATACAACTAGTATAAATGAAAAAAAAATACTTTACCGTGAAATTTCATTATATAGGATTTACCACTATGAAACGAACAAACAGTATTTTTCTGTATTTTTTTTTTTTATATTGACCAACAGTTTTTTTTTTCTTATTAAACCCCCTAAATGATGTTAATCAAGATAGTTTAGCAAAGACCTTAAACAAAGTATTCTAGAACCAGCAGTATTGTGAATTATAGTCTAAGTCAAATGTTCTATCCAGAGCATTAGAAGGTTGCCCTACACTGTGTACTTCAATCTGTAAGGGTCGTGTGAGGGGGTATGAATGTTAAGGGTACCATATGGGCAAGTGTGCATCGAGTACTTATTTTCAGCAAGACAGGACCGGTCTAATACTTTAGATAATTACAGGCCGAATTAAGTACCTATAGTGAACGGTCCCATTCAGAGCTACTATGAAAAACCAAAACAAGATATACTTAAATTTTAAACCTCTCTATTAAGCATAACTTGGTTCGATTTCCTATAGCAACGCAGTATGAGACCAATTACCGATACTATCAACCCTGAGGAGAACCAGGCTAATTCCATACTTCATAGACTTAATTTAACTAATACACCTAATATAAATGAAAAACAATATTTTACCATGAAATTTATTTAAAAAGGAATTACCACCATGAAACAAACAAATTGACCAACAGTATTTTTTTTTCTTTTTAAACCCTCTAAATGATGTTAATCAAGAAAGTTTAGCAAAGACCTTAAACTGTATTCTAGAGCCAGTAGTCTTGTGAGTTACAGCCTAAGTCAAATGTTCTATCCAGAGCATTAGAAGGTTGCCCTACACTGTGTACTTCATTCTGTAAGGGTCGTGTGAGGGGGTATGAATGTTAAGGGTACCATATGGGCAAGTGTGCATCGAGTACTTATTTTCAGCAAGACAGGACCGGTCTAATACTTTAGATAATTACAGGCCGAATTAAGTACCTATAGTGAACGGTCCCATTCAGAGCTACTATTACAAACCAAAACAAGATATACTTAAATTTTAAACCTCTCCATTAAGTATAACTTGGTTCGACTTCCTCTAGCAACGCAGTAGGAGACCAATTACCGAGACTATCGACCCCTGAGGAGAGCTAGGCTAATTGCATACTTCATAAACTTAATTCAACTAATACACCTAGTATAAATGAAAAAAAATACTTTACCGACAAATTTCATTATATAGGATTTACCACTATAAAACGAACAAATTGACCAACAGTATAATTTTTTTCTTTTTAAACCCTCTAAACGATGTTAAGCAAGATAGTTTAGCAAAGACCTTAAACAAAGTATTCTAGAACCAGCAGTATTGTGAATTATAGTCTAAGTCAAATGTTCTATCCAGAGCATTAGAAGGTTGCCCTACACTGTGTACTTCATTCTGTAAGGGTCGTGTGAGGGGGTATGAATGTTAAGGGTACCATATGGGCAAGTGTGCATCGAGTACATATTTTCAGCAAGACATGACCGGTCTAATCAGTTTCATCATTACTTGTATTTAAAAAAATATAATTTAGATAATTATAGGCCGAATTAAGTACCTATAGTGAACGGGCCCATTCAGAGCTACTATTAAAAACCAAAACAAGATATACTTAAATTTTAAACCTCTCTGTTAAGTATAACTTGGTTCGATTTCCTCTAGCAACGCAGTAGGAGACCAATTACCGAGACTATCGACCCCTGAGGAGAGCTAGGCTAATTGCATACTTCATAAACTTAATTCAACTAATACACTTAATATAAATTAAAAAAAATACTTTACCGTGAAATTTCATTATATAGGATTTACCACTATAAAACGAACAAATTGACCAACAGTATTACTTTTTTCTTTTTAAACCCTCTAAACGATGTTAAGCAAGATAGTTTAGCAAAGATCTTAAACAAAGTATTCTGGAGCCAGTAGTATTGTGAATTATAGTCTAAGTCAAATGTTCTATCCAGAGCATTAGAAGGTTGCCCTACACTGTGTACTTCATTCTGTAAGGGTCGTGTGAGGGGGTATGAATGTTAAGTGTACCATATGGGCAAGTGTGCATCCAGTACTTATTTTCAGCAAGACAGGACCGGTCTAATACTTTAGATAATTACAGGCCGAATTAAGTACCTATAGTGAACGGTCCCATTCAGAGCTACTATTACAAACCAAAACAAGATATACTTAAATTTTAAACCTCTCTATTAAGTATAACTTGGTTCGATTTCCTATAGCAACGCAGTATGAGACCAATTACCGAGACTATCGACCCCTGAGGAGAGCTAGGCTAATTGCATACTTCATAAACTTAATTCAACTAATACACCTAGTATAAATGAAAAAAAATACTTTACCGTGAAATTTCATTATATAGGATTTACCACTATAAAACGAACAAATTGACCAACAGTATTACTTTTTTCTTTTTAAACCCTCTAAACGATGTTAAGCAAGATAGTTTAGCAAAGATCTTAAACAAAGTATTCTGGAGCCAGTAGTATTGTGAATTATAGTCTAAGTCAAATGTTCTATCCAGAGCATTAGAAGGTTGCCCTACACTGTGTACTTCATTCTGTAAGGGTCGTGTGAGGGGGTATGAATGTTAAGTGTACCATATGGGCAAGTGTGCATCCAGTACTTATTTTCAGCAAGACAGGACCGGTCTAATACTTTAGATAATTACAGGCCGAATTAAGTACCTATAGTGAACGGTCCCATTCAGAGCTACTATTAAAAACCAAAACAAGATATACTTAAATTTTAAACATCTCTATTAAGTATAACTTGGTTCGATTTCCTTTAGCAACGCAGTATGAGACCAATTACCGAGACTATCGACCCCTGAGGAGAGCTAGGCTAATTGCATACTTCATAAACTTAATACAACTAGTATAAATGAAAAAAAAATACTTTACCGTGAAATTTCATTATATAGGATTTACCACTATGAAACGAACAAACAGTATTTTTCTGTATTTTTTTTTTTTATATTGACCAACAGTTTTTTTTTTCTTATTAAACCCCCTAAATGATGTTAATCAAGATAGTTTAGCAAAGACCTTAAACAAAGTATTCTAGAACCAGCAGTATTGTGAATTATAGTCTAAGTCAAATGTTCTATCCAGAGCATTAGAAGGTTGCCCTACACTGTGTACTTCAATCTGTAAGGGTCGTGTGAGGGTGTATGAATGTTAAGGGTACCATATGGGCAAGTGTGCATCGAGTACTTATTTTCAGCAAGACAGGACCGGTCTAATACTTTAGATAATTACAGGCCGAATTAAGTACCTATAGTGAACGGTCCCATTCAGAGCTACTATGAAAAACCAAAACAAGATATACTTAAATTTTAAACCTCTCTATTAAGCATAACTTGGTTCGATTTCCTATAGCAACGCAGTATGAGACCAATTACCGATACTATCAACCCTGAGGAGAACCAGGCTAATTCCATACTTCATAGACTTAATTTAACTAATACACCTAATATAAATGAAAAACAATATTTTACCATGAAATTTATTTAAAAAGGAATTACCACCATGAAACAAACAAATTGACCAACAGTATTTTTTTTTCTTTTTAAACCCTCTAAATGATGTTAATCAAGAAAGTTTAGCAAAGACCTTAAACTGTATTCTAGAGCCAGTAGTCTTGTGAGTTACAGCCTAAGTCAAATGTTCTATCCAGAGCATTAGAAGGTTGCCCTACACTGTGTACTTCATTCTGTAAGGGTCGTGTGAGGGGGTATGAATGTTAAGGGTACCATATGGGCAAGTGTGCATCGAGTACTTATTTTCAGCAAGACAGGACTGGTCTAATACTTTAGATAATTACAGGCCGAATTAAGTACCTATAGTGAACGGTCCCATTCAGAGCTACTATTACAAACCAAAACAAGATATACTTAAATTTTAAACCTCTCCATTAAGTATAACTTGGTTCGACTTCCTCTAGCAACGCAGTAGGAGACCAATTACCGAGACTATCGACCCCTGAGGAGAGCTAGGCTAATTGGATACTTCATAAACTTAATTCAACTAATACACCTAGTATAAATGAAAAAAAATACTTTACCGACAAATTTCATTATATAGGATTTACCACTATAAAACGAACAAATTGACCAACAGTATAATTTTTTTCTTTTTAAACCCTCTAAACGATGTTAAGCAAGATAGTTTAGCAAAGACCTTAAACAAAGTATTCTAGAACCAGCAGTATTGTGAATTATAGTCTAAGTCAAATGTTCTATCCAGAGCATTAGAAGGTTGCCCTACACTGTGTACTTCATTCTGTAAGGGTCGTGTGAGGGGGTATGAATGTTAAGGGTACCATATGGGCAAGTGTGCATCGAGTACATATTTTCAGCAAGACATGACCGGTCTAATCAGTTTCATCATTACTTGTATTTAAAAAAATATAATTTAGATAATTATAGGCCGAATTAAGTACCTATAGTGAACGGGCCCATTCAGAGCTACTATTAAAAACCAAAACAAGATATACTTAAATTTTAAACCTCTCTGTTAAGTATAACTTGGTTCGATTTCCTCTAGCAACGCAGTAGGAGACCAATTACCGAGACTATCGACCCCTGAGGAGAGCTAGGCTAATTGCATACTTCATAAACTTAATTCAACTAATACACTTAATATAAATTAAAAAAAATACTTTACCGTGAAATTTCATTATATAGGATTTACCACTATAAAACGAACAAATTGACCAACAGTATTACTTTTTTCTTTTTAAACCCTCTAAACGATGTTAAGCAAGATAGTTTAGCAAAGATCTTAAACAAAGTATTCTGGAGCCAGTAGTATTGTGAATTATAGTCTAAGTCAAATGTTCTATCCAGAGCATTAGAAGGTTGCCCTACACTGTGTACTTCATTCTGTAAGGGTCGTGTGAGGGGGTATGAATGTTAAGTGTACCATATGGGCAAGTGTGCATCCAGTACTTATTTTCAGCAAGACAGGACCGGTCTAATACTTTAGATAATTACAGGCCGAATTAAGTACCTATAGTGAACGGTCCCATTCAGAGCTACTATTACAAACCAAAACAAGATATACTTAAATTTTAAACCTCTCTATTAAGTATAACTTGGTTCGATTTCCTATAGCAACGCAGTATGAGACCAATTACCGAGACTATCGACCCCTGAGGAGAGCTAGGCTAATTGCATACTTCATAAACTTAATTCAACTAATACACCTAGTATAAATGAAAAAAAATACTTTACCGTGAAATTTCATTATATAGGATTTACCACTATAAAACGAACAAATTGACCAACAGTATTACTTTTTTCTTTTTAAACCCTCTAAACGATGTTAAGCAAGATAGTTTAGCAAAGATCTTAAACAAAGTATTCTGGAGCCAGTAGTATTGTGAATTATAGTCTAAGTCAAATGTTCTATCCAGAGCATTAGAAGGTTGCCCTACACTGTGTACTTCATTCTGTAAGGGTCGTGTGAGGGGGTATGAATGTTAAGTGTACCATATGGGCAAGTGTGCATCCAGTACTTATTTTCAGCAAGACAGGACCGGTCTAATACTTTAGATAATTACAGGCCGAATTAAGTACCTATAGTGAACGGTCCCATTCAGAGCTACTATTACAAACCAAAACAAGATATACTTAAATTTTAAACCTCTCCATTAAGTATAACTTGGTTCGATTTCCTCTAGCAACGCAACAGGAGACCAATTACCGAGACTATCGACCCCTGAGGAGAGCTAGGCTAATTGCATACTTCATAAACTTAATTCAACTAATACACCTAGTATAAATGAAAAAAAATACTTTACCGTGAAATTTCATTATATAGGATTTACCACTATAAAACGAACAAATTGACCAACAGTATTATTTTTTTCTTTTTAAACCCTCTAAACGATGTTAAGCAAGATAGTTTAGCAAAGACCTTAAACAAAGTATTCTAGAACCAGCAGTATTGTGAATTATAGTCTAAGTCAAATGTTCTATCCAGAGCATTAGAAGATTACCCTACACTGTGTACTGCAATCTGTAAGTGTCATGTAGGGGAGTATGAATGTTAAGGGTACCATATGGGCAAGTGTGCATCGAGTACATATTTTCAGCAAGACATGACCGGTCTAATCAGTTTCATCATTACTTGTATTTAAAAAAATATAATTTAGATAATTATAGGCCGAATTAAGTACCTATAGTGAACGGTCCCATTCAGAGCTACTATTAAAAACCAAAACAAGATATACTTAAATTTTAAACCTCTCTGTTAAGTATAACTTGGTTCGATTTCCTATAGCAACGCAGTATGAGACCAATTACCGAGACTATCGACCCCTGAGGAGAGCTAGGCTAATTGCATACTTCATAAACTTAATTCAACTAATACACCTAGTATAAATGAAAAAAAATACTTTACCGTGAAATTTCATTATATAGGATTCACCACTATAAAACGAACAAATTGACCAACAGTATAATTTTTTTCTTTTTAAACCCTCTAAACGATGTTAAGCAAGATAGTTTAGCAAAGACCTTAAACAAAGTATTCTAGAACCAGCAGTATTGTGAATTATAGTCTAAGTCAAATGTTCTATCCAGAGCATTAGAAGGTTGCCCTACACTGTGTACTTCATTCTGTAAGGGTCGTGTGAGGGGGTATGAATGTTAAGGGTACCATATGGGCAAGTGTGCATCGAGTACATATTTTTAGCAAGACATGACCGGTCTAATCAGTTTCATCATTACTTGTATTTAAAAAAATATAATTTAGATAATTATAGGCCGAATTAAGTACCTATAGTGAACGGTCCCATTCAGAGCTACTATTAAAAACCAAAACAAGATATACTTAAATTTTAAACCTCTCTGTTAAGTATAACTTGGTTCGATTTCCTATAGCAACGCAGTATGAGACCAATTACCGAGACTATCGACCCCTGAGGAGAGCTAGGCTAATTGCATACATCATAAACTTAATTCAACTAATACACCTAGTATAAATGAAAAAAAATACTTTACCGTGAAATTTCATTATATAGGATTTACCACTATAAAACGAACAAATTGACCAACAGTATTACTTTTTTCTTTTTAAACCCTCTGAACGATGTTAAGCAAGATAGTTTAGCAAAGATCTTAAACAAAGTATTCTGGAGCCAGTAGTATTGTGAATTATAGTCTAAGTCAAATGTTCTATCCAGAGCATTAGAAGGTTGCCCTACACTGTGTACTGCATTCTGTAAGTGTCATGTAGGGGAGTATGAATGTTAAGTGTACCATATGGGCAAGTGTGCATCGAGTACTTATTTTCAGCAAGACAGGACCGGTCTAATCAGTTTCATCATTACTTGTATTTTAAAATATATACTTTAGATAATTACAGGCCGAATTAAGTACCTATAGCTAATTGCATACTTCATAAACTTAATTCAATTAATACAACTAGTATAAATAAAAAAAAAATACTTTACCGTGAAATTTCATTATATAGGATTTACCACTATGAAACGAACAAACAGTATTTTTCTGTATTTTTTTTTTTATATTGACCAACAGTTTTTTTTTTTCTTATTAAACCCCCTAAATGATGTTAATCAAGATAGTTTAGCAAAGACCTTAAACAAAGTATTCTAGAACCAGCAGTATTGTGAATTATAGTCTAAGTCAAATGTTCTATCCAGAGCATTAGAAGGTTGCCCTACACTGTGTACTTCATTCTGTAAGGGTCGTGTGAGGGGGTATGAATGTTAAGGGATATGGGCAAGTGTGCATCGAGTACTTATTTTCAGCAAGACAGGACCGGTCTAATACTTTAGATAATTACAGGCCGAATTAAGTACCTATAGTGAACGGTCCCATTCAGAGCTACTATTACAAACCAAAACAAGATATACTTAAATTTTAAACCTCTCCATTAAGTATAACTTGGTTCGATTTCCTTTAGCAACGCAGTAGGAGACCAATTACCGAGACTATCGACCCCTGAGGAGAGCTAGGCTAATTGCATACTTCATAAACTTAATTCAACTAATACACCTAGTATAAATGAAAAAAAATACTTTACCGTGAAATTTCATTATATAGGATTTACCACTATAAAACGAACAAATTGACCAACAGTATTACTTTTTTCTTTTTAAACCCTCTAAACGATGTTAAGCAAGATAGTTTAGCAAAGATCTTAAACAAAGTATTCTAGAACCAGCAGTATTGTGAATTATAGTCTAAGTCAAATGTTCTATCCAGAGCATTAGAAGGTTGCCCTACACTGTGTACTTCATTCTGTAAGGGTCGTGTGAGGGGGTATGAATGTTAAGGGTACCATATGGGCAAGTGTGCATCGAGTACATATTTTCAGCAAGACATGACCGGTCTAATCAGTTTCATCATTACTTGTATTTAAAAAAATATAATTTAGATAATTATAGGCCGAATTAAGTACCTATAGTGAACGGGCCCATTCAGAGCTACTATTAAAAACCAAAACAAGATATACTTAAATTTTAAACCTCTCTGTTAAGTATAACTTGGTTCGATTTCCTATAGCAACGCAGTATGAGACCAATTACCGAGACTATCGACCCCTGAGGAGAGCTAGGCTAATTGCATACTTCATAAACTTAATTCAACTAATACACCTAGTATAAATGAAAAAAAATACTTTACCGTGAAATTTCATTATATAGGATTTACCACTATAAAACGAACAAATTGACCAACAGTATTACTTTTTTCTTTTTAAACCCTCTAAACGATGTTAAGCAAGATAGTTTAGCAAAGATCTTAAACAAAGTATTCTGGAGCCAGTAGTATTGTGAATTATAGTCTAAGTCAAATGTTCTATCCAGAGCATTAGAAGGTTGCCCTACACTGTGTACTTCATTCTGTAAGGGTCGTGTGAGGGGGTATGAATGTTAAGTGTACCATATGGGCAAGTGTGCATCCAGTACTTATTTTCAGCAAGACAGGACCGGTCTAATACTTTAGATAATTACAGGCCGAATTAAGTACCTATAGTGAACGGTCCCATTCAGAGCTACTATTACAAACCAAAACAAGATATACTTAAATTTTAAACCTCTCCATTAAGTATAACTTGGTTCGATTTCCTCTAGCAACGCAACAGGAGACCAATTACCGAGACTATCGACCCCTGAGGAGAGCTAGGCTAATTGCATACTTCATAAACTTAATTCAACTAATACACCTAGTATAAATGAAAAAAAATACTTTACCGAGAAATTTCATTATATAGGATTTACCACTATAAAACGAACAAATTGACCAACAGTATAATTTTTTTCTTTTTAAACCCTCTAAACGATGTTAAGCAAGATAGTTTAGCAAAGATCTTAAACAAAGTATTCTAGAACCAGCAGTATTGTGAATTATAGTCTAAGTCAAATGTTCTATCCAGAGCATTAGAAGGTTGCCCTACACTGTGTACTTCATTCTGTAAGGGTCGTGTGAGGGGGTATGAATGTTAAGGGTACCATATGGGCAAGTGTGCATCGAGTACATATTTTTAGCAAGACATGACCGGTCTAATCAGTTTCATCATTACTTGTATTTAAAAAAATATAATTTAGATAATTATAGGCCGAATTAAGTACCTATAGTGAACGGTCCCATTCAGAGCTACTATTAAAAACCAAAACAAGATATACTTAAATTTTAAACCTCTCTGTTAAGTATAACTTGGTTCGATTTCCTATAGCAACGCAGTATGAGACCAATTACCGAGACTATCGACCCCTGAGGAGAGCTAGGCTAATGGCATACTTCATAAACTTAATTCAACTAATACACCTAGTATAAATGAAAAAAAATACTTTACCGTGAAATTTCATTATATAGGATTTACCACAATAAAACGAACAAATTGACCAACAGTATTATTTTTTTCTTTTTAAACCCTCTAAACGATGTTAAGCAAGATAGTTTAGCAAAGACCTTAAACAAAGTATTCTAGAACCAGCAGTATTGTGAATTATAGTCCAAGTCAAATGTTCTATCCAGAGCATTAGAAGATTACCCTACACTGTGTACTGCAATCTGTAAGTGTCATATAGGGGAGTATGAATGTTAAGGGTACCATATGGGCAAGTGTGCATCGAGTACATATTTTCAGCAAGACATGACCGGTCTAATCAGTTTCATCATTACTTGTATTTAAAAAAATATAATTTAGATAATTATAGGCCGAATTAAGTACCTATAGTGAACGGTCCCATTCAGAGCTACTATTAAAAACCAAAACAAGATATACTTAAATTTTAAACCTCTCCATTAAGTATAACTTGGTTCGACTTCCTCTAGCAACGCAGTAGGAGACCAATTACCGAGACTATCGACCCCTGAGGAGAGCTAGGCTAATTGCATACTTCATAAACTTAATTCAACTAATACACCTAGTATAAATGAAAAAAAATACTTTACCGACAAATTTCATTATATAGGATTTACCACTATAAAACGAACAAATTGACCAACAGTATAATTTTTTTCTTTTTAAACCCTCTAAACGATGTTAAGCAAGATAGTTTAGCAAAGACCTTAAACAAAGTATTCTAGAACCAGCAGTATTGTGAATTATAGTCTAAGTCAAATGTTCTATCCAGAGCATTAGAAGGTTGCCCAACACTGTGTACTTCATTCTGTAAGGGTCGTGTGAGGGGGT
This sequence comes from Arma custos, assembly GCA_037127475.1. NCBI lineage: Eukaryota > Metazoa > Arthropoda > Insecta > Hemiptera > Pentatomidae > Arma > Arma custos. The sequence continues at coordinate 10,440,411 of CM073759.1, read as the reverse complement.
ATGAATGTTAAGGGTACCATATGGGCAAGTGTGCATCGAGTACATATTTTCAGCAAGACATGACCGGTCTAATCAGTTTCATCATTACTCGTATTTAAAAAAATATAATTTAGATAATTATAGGCCGAATTAAGTACCTATAGTGAACGGGCCCATTCAGAGCTACTATTAAAAACCAAAACAAGATATACTTAAATTTTAAACCTCTCTGTTAAGTATAACTTGGTTCGATTTCCTATAGCAACGCAGTATGAGACCAATTACCGAGACTATCGACCCCTGAGGAGAGCTAGGCTAATTGCATACTTCATAAACTTAATTCAACTAATACACCTAGTATAAATGAAAAAAAATACTTTACCGTGAAATTTCATTATATAGGATTTACCACTATAAAACGAACAAATTGACCAACAGTATTACTTTTTTCTTTTTAAACCCTCTAAACGATGTTAAGCAAGATAGTTTAGCAAAGATCTTAAACAAAGTATTCTGGAGCCAGTAGTATTGTGAATTATAGTCTAAGTCAAATGTTCTATCCAGAGCATTAGAAGGTTGCCCTACACTGTGTACTTCATTCTGTAAGGGTCGTGTGAGGGGGTATGAATGTTAAGTGTACCATATGGGCAAGTGTGCATCCAGTACTTATTTTCAGCAAGACAGGACCGGTATAATACTTTAGATAATTACAGGCCGAATTAAGTACCTATAGTGAACGGTCCCATTCAGAGCTACTATTACAAACCAAAACAAGATATACTTAAATTTTAAACCTCTCCATTAAGTATAACTTGGTTCGATTTCCTCTAGCAACGCAACAGGAGACCAATTACCGAGACTATCGACCCCTGAGGAGAGCTAGGCTAATTGCATACTTCATAAACTTAATTCAACTAATACACCTAGTATAAATGAAAAAAAATACTTTACCGAGAAATTTCATTATATAGGATTTACCACTATAAAACGAACAAATTGACCAACAGTATAATTTTTTTCTTTTTAAACCCTCTAAACGATGTTAAGCAAGATAGTTTAGCAAAGACCTTAAACAAAGTATTCTAGAACCAGCAGTATTGTGAATTATAGTCTAAGTCAAATGTTCTATCCAGAGCATTAGAAGGTTGCCCTACACTGTGTACTTCATTCTGTAAGGGTCGTGTGAGGGGGTATGAATGTTAAGGGTACCATATGGGCAAGTGTGCATCGAGTACATATTTTTAGCAAGACATGACCGGTCTAATCAGTTTCATCATTACTTGTATTTAAAAAAATATAATTTAGATAATTATAGGCCGAATTAAGTACCTATAGTGAACGGTCCCATTCAGAGCTACTATTAAAAACCAAAACAAGATATACTTAAATTTTAAACCTCTCTGTTAAGTATAACTTGGTTCGATTTCCTATAGCAACGCAGTATGAGACCAATTACCGAGACTATCGACCCCTGAGGAGAGCTAGGCTAATTGCATACTTCATAAACTTAATTCAACTAATACACCTAGTATAAATGAAAAAAAATACTTTACCGTGAAATTTCATTATATAGGATTTACCACTATAAAACGAACAAATTGACCAACAGTATTATTTTTTTCTTTTTAAACCCTCTAAACGATGTTAAGCAAGATAGTTTAGCAAAGACCTTAAACAAAGTATTCTAGAACCATCAGTATTGTGAATTATAGTCTAAGTCAAATGTTCTATCCAGAGCATTAGAAGATTACCCTACACTGTGTACTGCAATCTGTAAGTGTCATATAGGGAAGTATGAATGTTAAGGGTACCATATGGGCAAGTGTGCATCGAGTACATATTTTCAGCAAGACATGACCGGTCTAATCAGTTTCATCATTACTTGTATTTAAAAAAATATAATTTAGATAATTATAGGCCGAATTAAGTACCTATAGTGAACGGTCCCATTCAGAGCTACTATTAAAAACCAAAACAAGATATACTTAAATTTTAAACCTCTCTGTTAAGTATAACTTGGTTCGATTTCCTCTAGCAACGCAGTATGAGACCAATTACCGAGACTATCGACCCCTGAGGAGAGCTAGGCTAATTGCATACTTCATAAACTTAATTCAACTAATACACCTAGTATAAATGAAAAAAAATACTTTACCGTGAAATTTCATTATATAGGCTTTACCACTATAAAACGAACAAATTGACCAACAGTATTTTTTTTTCTTTTTAAACCCTCTAAATGATGTTAATCGAGAAAGTTTAGCAAAGACCTTAAACAAAATATTCTAGAACCAGCAGTATTGTGAATTATAGTCTAAGTCAAATGATCTATCCAGAGCATTAGAAGATTGTCCTACACTGTGTACTGCATTCTGTAAGTGTCATGTAGGGGAGTATGAATGTTAAGTGTACCATATGGGCAAGTGTGCATCGAGTACTTATTTTCAGCAAGACAGGACCGGTCTAATCAGTTTCATCATTACTTGTATTTTAAAATATATACTTTAGATAATTACAGGCCGAATTAAGTACCTATAGCTAATTGCATACTTCATAAACTTAATTCAATTAATACAACTAGTATAAATGAAAAAAAAATACTTTACCGTGAAATTTCATTATATAGGATTTACCACTATGAAACGAACAAACAGTATTTTTCTGTATTTTTTTTTTTATATTGACCAACAGTTTTTTTTTTTCTTATTAAACCCCCTAAATGATGTTAATCAAGATAGTTTAGCAAAGACCTTAAACAAAGTACTCTAGAACCAGCAGTATTGTGAATTATAGTCTAAGTCAAATGTTCTATCCAGAGCATTAGAAGGTTGCCCTACACTGTGTACTTCATTCTGTAAGGGTCGTGTGAGGGGGTATGAATGTTAAGGGTACCATATGGGCAAGTGTGCATCGAGTACATATTTTTAGCAAGACATGACCGGTCTAATCAGTTTCATCATTACTTGTATTTAAAAAAATATAATTTAGATAATTATAGGCCGAATTAAGTACCTATAGTGAACGGTCCCATTCAGAGCTACTATTAAAAACCAAAACAAGATATACTTAAATTTTAAACCTCTCTGTTAAGTATAACTTGGTTCGATTTCCTATAGCAACGCAGTATGAGACCAATTACCGAGACTATCGACCCCTGAGGAGAGCTAGGCTAATTGCATACTTCATAAACTTAATTCAACTAATACACCTAGTATAAATGAAAAAAAATACTTTACCGTGAAATTTCATTATATAGGATTTACCACTATAAAACGAACAAATTGACCAACAGTATTATTTTTTTCTTTTTAAACCCTCTAAACGATGTTAAGCAAGATAGTTTAGCAAAGACCTTAAACAAAGTATTCTAGAACCAGTAGTCTTGTGAGTTACAGTCTAAGTCAAATGTTCTATCCAGAGCATTAAAAGGTTGCCCTACACTGTGTACTGCATTTTGTAAGGGTCATGTCGGGGAGTATGAATGTTAAGGGTACCATATGGGCAAGTGTGCATCGAGTACTTATTTTCAGCAAGACAGGACCGGTCTAATCAGTTTCATCATTACTTGTATTTTAAAATATATACTTTAGATAATTACAGGCCGAATTAAGTACCTGTAGTGAACGGTCCCATTCAGAGCTACTATGAAAAACCAAAACAAGATATACTTAAATTTTAAACCTCTCTATTAAGCATAACTTTTTTCAATTTCCTCTAGCAACGCAGTATGAGACCAATTACCGATACTATCAACCCTGAGGAGAACTAGGCTAATTCCATACTTCATAGACTTAATTTAACTAATACACCTAATATAAATGAAAAACAATATTTTACCATGAAATTTATTTATAAAGGAATTACCACCATGAAACGAACAAATTGACCAACAGTATTATTTTTTTCTTTTTAAACCCTCTAAAGGATGTTAAGCAAGATAGTTTAGCAAAGACCATAAACAAAGTATTCTAGAACCAGCAGTATTGTGAATTATAGTCTATGTCAAATGTTCTATCCAGAGCATTAGAAGGTTGCCCTGCACTGTGTACTGCATTCTGTAAGGGTCATGTGAGGGAGTATGAATTTTAAGGGTACCATATGGGCAAGTGTGCATCGAGTACTTATTTTCAGCAAGACAGGACCGGTCTAATCAGTTTCATCATTACTTGTATTTAAAAATATATACTTTAGATAATTACAGGCCGAATTAAGTACCTTTAGTGAACGGTCCCATTCAGAGCTACTATGAAAAACCAAAACAAGATATAGTTAAATTTTAAACCTCTCTATTAAGCATAACTTGGTTCGATTTCCTCTAGCAACGCAGTATGAGACCAATTACCGAGACTATCACCCCTGAGAAGAACTAGGCTAATTCCATACTTCATAGACTTAATTCAACTAATACACCTAGTATAAATGAAAAAAAATACTTTACCGTGAAATTTCATTATATAGGATTTACCACTATAAAACGAACAAATTGACCAACAGTATTCACAGTCTAATAATAAAAATATCTAAATTATATTTTTTTAAATACAAGTAATGATGAAACTGATTAGACCGGTCATGTCTGGCTGAAAATATGTACTTGATGCACACTTTCCCATATGGTACCCTTAACATTTATACTTCCCTACATGACACTTACAGAATGCAGTACACAGTGTAGGGCAACCTTCTAATGCTCTGGATAGAACATTTGACTATAATTCACAATACTGCTGGTTCTAGAATACTTTGTTTAAGGTCTTTGCTAAACTATCTCGCTTAACATCATTTAGAGGTTTTAAAAAGAAAAAAATAATACTGTTGGTCAATTTTTTCGTTTAATAGTGGTAAATCCTTTATAAAGAAATTTTATGGTAAAATATTGTCTTTTATTTATGTTAGGTGTATTAGTTAAATTAAGTTTATAAAGTAGGCAATTAGCCTAGCTCTCCTCAGGGGTCGATAGTATCGGTAAATGTACTGCGTTGCTAGAGGAAATCGAACCAAGTTATACTTAATAGAGGTTTAAAATTTAAGTATATCTTGTTTTGGTTTTTAATAGTAGCTCTGAATGAGACCGTTCACTATAGGTACTTAATTCGGCCTATAATTATCTAAAGTATATATTTTAAAATACAAGTAATGATGAAACTGAGTAGACCGGTCCTGTCTTGCTGAAAATAAGTACTCGATGCACAATTGCCCATACGGTACCCTTAACATTCATACTCCCCTACATGACACTAACAGAATGCAGTACACAGTGCAGGGCAACCTTCTAATGCTCTGGATAGAACATTTGACTTAGACTATAATTCACAATACTGCTGGTTCTAGAATACTTTGTTTAAAGTCTTTGCTAAACTATCTCGCTTAACATCATTTAGAGGGTTTAAAAAGAAAAAAATAATACTGTTGGTCAATTTGTTTGTTGAATAGTGGTAAATCCTTTATAAAGAAATTTCATGGTAAAATATGGTTTTTCATTTATGTTAGGTATATTTGTTAAATTAAGTTTATGAAGGGTGCAATTAGGCTAGCTTTCCTCAGGGGTCGTTAGTCTTGGTAAATGGTCTCATACTGAGTTGCTAGAGGAAATCGAACCAAGTTATACTTAATAGAGAGGTTTAAAATTTAAGTATATCTTGTTTTGGTTTTTAATAGTAGCTCTGAATGGGACCGTTCACTATAGGTACTTAATGTCGGTCTGTAATTATCTAAAGTATATTTTTTTAAATACAAGTAATGATAAAAATGATTAGACCTGTCATGTCTTGCTGAAAATATGTACTCGATGCACACTTTCCCATACGGTACCCTTAACATTCATACTCCCCCACATGACACTTACAGAATGCAGTACACAGTGTAGGGCAACCTTCTAATGCTCTGGATAGAACATTTGACTTAGACTATAATTCACAATACTGCTGGTTCTAGAATACTTTGTTTAAAGTCTTTGCTAAACTAGCTCGCTTAACATCATTTAGAGGGTTTAAAAAGAAAAAAAAAATACTGTTGGTCAATTTGTTCGTTTAATAGTGGTAATTCCTTTATAAAGAAATTTCATGGTAAAATATTGTCTTTTATTTACATAAGGTGTATTTGTTAAATTAAGTTTATAAAGTATGCAATTAGCCTAGCTCTCCTCAGGGGTCGATAGTCTCGGTAAATGTACTGCGTTGCTAGAGGAAATCGAACCAAGTTATACTTAATAGAGGTTTAAAATTTAAGTATATCTTGTTTTGGTTTGTAATAGTAGCTCTGAATGGGACCGTTCACTATAGGTACTTAATTCGGCCTGTAATTATCTAAAGTATTAGACCGGTCCTGGCTTGCTGAAAATAAGTACTCGATGCACACTTGCCCATATGGTACCCTTAACATTCATACTCCCCCACATGACCCTTACAGATTGCAGTACACAGTGTAGGGCAACCTTTTAATGCTCTGGATAGAACATTTGACTTAGACTGTAATTCACAATACTGCTGGTTCTAGAATAATTTGTTTAAGGTCTTTGCTAAACTTTCTTGATTAACATCATTTAGAGGGTTTAAAAAGAAAAAAAAATACTGTTGGTCAATTTGTTTGTTTCATAGTGGTAAATCCTATATAATGAAATTTCACGGTAAAGTATTTTTTTAAATTTATATTAAGTGTATTAGTTGAATTAAGTTTATGAAGTATGCAATTATCCTAGCTCTCCTCAGGGGTCGATAGTCTCGGTAATTGGTCTCCTACTGCGTTGCTAGAGGAAATCGAACCAAGTTATGCTTAATAGAGAGGTTTAAAATTTAACTATATCTTGTTTTGGTTTTTCATAGTAGCTCTGAATGGGACCGTTCACTAAAGGTACTTAATTCGGCCTGTAATTATCTAAAGTATTAGACCGGTCCTGTCTTGCTGAAAATAAGTACTCGATGCACACTTGCCCATATGGTACCCTTAACATTCATACTCCCCCACATGACCCTTACAGATTGCAGTACACAGTGTAGGGCAACCTTTTAATGCTCTGGATAGAACATTTGACTTAGACTGTAATTCACAATACTGCTGGTTCTAGAATACTTTGTTTAAGGTCTTTGCTAAACTTTCTTGATTAACATCATTTAGAGGGTTTAAAAAGAAAAAAAAATACTGTTGGTCAATTTGTTCGTTTCATAGTGGTAAATCCTATATAATGAAATTTCACGGTAAAGTATTTTTTTTAATTTATATTAAGTGTATTAGTTGAATTAAGTTTATGAAGTATGCAATTATCCTAGCTCTCCTCAGGGGTCGATAGTCTCGGTAATTGGTCTCCTACTGCGTTGCTAGAGGAAATCGAACCAAGTTATGCTTAATAGAGAGGTTTAAAATTTAACTATATCTTGTTTTGGTTTTTCATAGTAGCTCTGAATGGGACCGTTCACTAAAGGTACTTAATTCAGCCTGTAATTATCTAAAGTATAATTTTTAAAATACAAGTAATGATGAAACTGATTAGACCGGTCCTGTCTTGCTGAAAATAAGTACTCGATGCACACTTGCCCATATGGTACCCTTAAAATTCATACTCCCTCACATGACCCTTACAGAATGCAGTACACAGTGCAGGGCAACCTTCTAATGCTCTGGATAGAACATTTGACTTAGACTATAATTCACAATACTACTGGCTCCAGAATACTTTGTTTAAGATCTTTGCTAAACTATCTTGCTTAACATCGTTTAGAGGGTTTAAAAAGAAAAAAATAATACTGTTGGTCAATTTGTTCGTTTTATAGTGGTAAATCCTATATAATGAAATTTCACGGTAAAGTATTTTTTTTCATTTATACTAGGTGTATTAGTTGAATTAAGTTTATGAAGTATGCAATTAGCCTAGTTCTCCTCAGGGGTGATAGTATCAGTAATTGGTCTCATACTGCGTTGCTATAGGAAATCAAACCAAGTTATACTTTATAGAGAGGTTTAAAATTTAAGTATATATTGTTTTGGTTTTTAATAGTAGCTCTGAATGGGACCGTTCACTATAGGTACTTAATTCGGCCTGTAATTATCTAAAGTATATTTTTTAAAATACAAGTAATGATGAAACTGATTAGACCGGTCCTGTCTTGCTGAAAATAAGTACTCGATACACACATACCCATATGGTACACTTAACATTCATACTCCCCTACAGGACACTTACAGAATGCAGTACACAGTGTAGGGCAACCTTCTATTGCTCTGGATAGAGCATTTGACATAGACTATAATTCACAATACTGCTGGTTCTAGAATACTTTGTTTAATGTCTTTGCTAAACTATCTTGCTTAACATCGTTTAGAGGGTTTAAAAAGAAAAAAATAATACTGTTGGTCAATTTGTTCGTTTCATGGTGGTAATTCCTTTATAAATAAATTTCATGGTAAAGTATTTTTTTTCATTTATACTAGGTGTATTAGTTGAATTAAGTTTATGAAGGATGCAATTATCCTAGCTCTCCTCAGGGGTCGATAGTCTCGGTAATTGGTCTCATACTGCGTTGCTAGAGGAAATCGAACCAAGTTATACTTAATAGAGAGGTTTAAAATTTAAGTATATCTTGTTTTGGTTTTTAATAGTAGCTCTGAATGGGACCGTTCACTATAGGTACTTCATTTGGCGTATAATTATCTCAAGTATAATTTTTAAAATACAAGTAATGATGAAACTGATTAGACCGGTCCTGTCTTGCTGAAAATAAGTACTCGATGCACACTTGCCCATATGGTACCCTTAAAATTCATACTCCCTCACATGACCCTTACAGAATGCAGTACACAGTGCAGGGCAACCTTCTAATGCTCTGGATAGAACATTTGACTTAGACTATAATTCACAATACTACTGGCTCCAGAATACTTTGTTTAAGATCTTTGCTAAACTATCTTGCTTAACATCGTTTAGAGGGTTTAAAAAGAAAAAAATAATACTGTTGGTCAATTTGTTCGTTTTATAGTGGTAAATCCTATATAATGAAATTTCACGGTAAAGTATTTTTTTTCATTTATACTAGGTGTATTAGTTGAATTAAGTCTATGAAGTATGGAATTAGCCTAGTTCTTCTCAGGGGTGATAGTATCGGTAATTGGTCTCATACTGCGTTGCTATAGTAAATCAAGCCAAGTTATACTTAATAGAGAGGTTTAAAATTTAAGTATATCTTGTTTTGGTTTGTAATAGTAGCTCTGAATGGGACCGTTCACTATAGGTACTTAATTCGGCCTGTAATTATCTAAAGTATTAGACCGGTCCTGTCTTGTTGAAAATAAGTACTCGATGCACACTTGCCCATATGGTACCCTTAACATTCATACCCCCTCACACGACCCTTACAGAATGAAGTACACAGTGTAGGGCAACCTTCTAATGCTCTGGATAGAACATTTGACTTAGACTATAATTCACAATACTGCTGGTTCTAGAATACTTTGTTTAAGGTCTTTGCTAAACTATCTTGATTAACATCATTTAGAGGGTTTAAAAAGAAAAAAAAATCATGTTGGTCAATATAAAAAAAAAATACAGAAAAATACTGTTTGTTCATTTCATAGTGGTAAATCCTATATTTACCTATATTCACGGTAAAGTATTTTTTTTCATTTATACTAGGTGTATTAGTTGAATTAAGTTTATGAAGGATGCAATTATCCTAGCTCTCCTCAGGGGTCGATAGTCTCGGTAAATGGTCTCATACTGCGTTGCTATAGGAAATCGAACCAAGTTATACTTAATAGAGAGGTTTAAAATTTAAGTATATCTTGTTTTGGTTTTTAATAGTAGCTCTGAATGGGACCGTTCACTATAGGTACTTCATTTGGCGTATAATTATCTAAAGTATAATTTTTAAAATACAAGTAATGATGAAACTGATTAGACCGGTCCTGTCTTGCTGAAAATAAGTACTCGATGCACACTTGCCCATATGGTACCCTTAAAATTCATACTCCCTCACATGACCCTTACAGAATGCAGTACACAGTGCAGGGCAACCTTCTAATGCTCTGGATAGAACATTTGACTTAGACTATAATTCACAATACTACTGGCTCCAGAATACTTTGTTTAAGATCTTTGCTAAACTATCTTGCTTAACATCGTTTAGAGGGTTTAAAAAGAAAAAAATAATACTGTTGGTCAATTTGTTCGTTTTATAGTGGTAAATCCTATATAATGAAATTTCACGGTAAAGTATTTTTTTTCATTTATACTAGGTGTATTAGTTGAATTAAGTTTATGAAGTATGCAATTAGCCTAGCTCTCCTCAGGGGTCGATAGTCTCGGTAATTGGTCTCCTACTGCGTTGCTAGAGGAAATCGAACCAAGTTATACTTAATGGAGAGGTTTAAAATTTAAGTATATCTTGTTTTGGTTTGTAATAGTAGCTCTGAATGGGACCGTTCACTATAGGTACTTAATTCGGCCTGTAATTATCTAAAGTATTAGACCGGTCCTGTCTTGCTGAAAATAAGTACTCGATGCACACTTGCCCATATGGTACACTTAACATTCATACTCCCCTACATGACACTTACAGAATGCAGTACACAGGGTAGGGCAATCTTCTAATGCTCTGAATAGAACATTTGACTTAGACTATAATTCACAATACTGCTGGTTCTAGAATACTTTGTTTAAGGTCTTTGCTAAACTTTCTTGATTAACATCATTTAGAGGGTTTAAAAAGAAAAAAAAATACTGTTGGTCAATTTGTTCGTTTTATAGTGGTAAAGCCTATATAATGAAATTTCACGGTAAAGTATTTTTTTTCATTTATACTAGGTGTATTAGTTGAATTAAGTTTATGAAGTATGCAATTAGCCTAGCTCTCCTCAGGGGTCGATAGTTTCGGTAAATGGTCTCATACTGCGTTGCTATAGGAAATCGAACCAAGTTATACTTAATAGAGAGGTTTAAAATTTAAGTATATCTTGTTTTGGTTTTTAATAGTAGCTCTGAATGGGACTGTTCACTATAGGTTCTTAATTCGGCCTGTAATTATCTAAAGTATATATTTTTAAATACAAGTAATGATGAAACTGATTAGACCGGTCCTGTCTTGCTGAAAATAAGTACTCGATGCACACTTGCCCATATGGTACCCTTAACATTCATACTCCCCCACATGACCCTTACAGATTGCAGTACACAGTGTAGGGCAACCTTTTAATGCTCTGGATAGAACATTTGACTTAGACTGTAATTCACAATACTGCTGGTTCTAGAATACTTTGTTTAAGGTCTTTGCTAAACTTTCTTGATTAACATCATTTAGAGGGTTTAAAAAGAAAAAAAAATACTGTTGGTCAATTTGTTCGTTTCATAGTGGTAAATCCTATATAATGAAATTTCACGGTAAAGTATTTTTTTTAATTTATATTAAGTGTATTAGTTGAATTAAGTTTATGAAGTATGCAATTATCCTAGCTCTCCTCAGGGGTCGATAGTCTCGGTAATTGGTCTCCTACTGCGTTGCTAGAGGAAATCGAACCAAGTTATACTTAATAGAGAGGTTTAAAATTTAAGTATATCTTGTTTTGGTTTTTAATAGTAGCTCTGAATGGGACCGTTCACTATAGGTACTTAATTCGGCCTGTAATTATCTAAGGTATATATTTTAAAATACAAGTAATGATGAAACTGATTAGACCGGTCCTGTCTTGCTGAAAATAAGTACTCGATACACACTTACCCATATGGTACACTTAACATTCATACTCCCCTACATGACACTTACAGAATGCAGTACACAGTGTAGGGCAACCTTCTAATGCTCTGGATAGAACATTTGACTTAGACTATATTTCACAATACTGCTGGTTCTAGAATACTTTGTTTAAGGTCTTTGCTAAACTATCTTGCTTAACATCGTTTAGAGGGTTTAAAAAGAAAAAAATAATACTGTTGGTCAATTTGTTCGTTTCATGGTGGTAATTCCTTTATAAATACATTTCATGGTAAAATATTGTTTTTCATTTATATTAGGTGTATTAGTTAAATTAAGTTTATAAAGTATACAATTTTCCTAGCTCTCCTCAGGGGTCGATAGTCTCGGTTAATGTACTGCGTTGCTAGAGGAAATCGAACCAAGTTATGCTTAATAGAGAGGTTTAAAATTTAACTATATCTTGTTTTGGTTTTTCATAGTAGCTCTGAATGGGACCGTTCACTAAAGGTACTTAATTCAGCCTGTAATTATCTAAAGTATAATTTTTAAAATACAAGTAATGATGAAACTGATTAGACCGGTCCTGTCTTGCTGAAAATAAGTACTCGATGCACACTTGCCCATATGGTACCCTTAACATTCATACTCCCCCACATGACCCTTACAGATTGCAGTACACAGTGTAGGGCAACCTTTTAATGCTCTGGATAGAACATTTGACTTAGACTGTAATTCACAATACTGCTGGTTCTAGAATACTTTGTTTAAGGTCTTTGCTAAACTTTCTTGATTAACATCATTTAGAGGGTTTAAAAAGAAAAAAAAATACTGTTGGTCAATTTGTTCGTTTCATAGTGGTAAATCCTATATAATGAAATTTCACGGTAAAGTATTTTTTTTAATTTATATTAAGTGTATTAGTTGAATTAAGTTTATGAAGTATGCAATTATCCTAGCTCTCCTCAGGGGTCGATAGTCTCGGTAATTGGTCTCCTACTGCGTTGCTAGAGGAAATCGAACCAAGTTATACTTAATAGAGAGGTTTAAAATTTAAGTATATCTTGTTTTGGTTTTTAATAGTAGCTCTGAATGGGACCGTTCATTATAGGTACTTAATTCGGCCTGTAATTATCTAAGGTATATATTTTAAAATACAAGTAATGATGAAACTGATTAGACCGGTCCTGTCTTGCTGAAAATAAGTACTCGATACACACTTACCCATATGGTACACTTAACATTCATACTCCCCTACATGACACTTACAGAATGCAGTACACAGTGTAGGGCAACCTTCTAATGCTCTGGATAGAACATTTGACTTAGACTATATTTCACAATACTGCTGGTTCTAGAATACTTTGTTTAAGGTCTTTGCTAAACTATCTTGCTTAACATCGTTTAGAGGGTTTAAAAAGAAAAAAATAATACTGTTGGTCAATTTGTTCGTTTCATGGTGGTAATTCCTTTATAAATACATTTCATGGTAAAATATTGTTTTTCATTTATATTAGGTGTATTAGTTAAATTAAGTTTATAAAGTATACAATTTTCCTAGCTCTCCTCAGGGGTCGATAGTCTCGGTAAATGTACTGCGTTGCTAGAGGAAATCGAACCAAGTTATGCTTAATAGAGAGGTTTAAAATTTAACTATATCTTGTTTTGGTTTTTCATAGTAGCTCTGAATGGGACCGTTCACTAAAGGTACTTAATTCAGCCTGTAATTATCTAAAGTATAATTTTTAAAATACAAGTAATGATGAAACTGATTAGACCGGTCCTGTCTTGCTGAAAATAAGTACTCGATGCACACTTGCCCATATGGTACCCTTAAAATTCATACTCCCTCACATGACCCTTACAGAATGCAGTACACAGTGCAGGGCAACCTTCTAATGCTCTGGATAGAACATTTGACTTAGACTATAATTCACAATACTACTGGCTCCAGAATACTTTGTTTAAGATCTTTGCTAAACTATCTTGCTTAACATCGTTTAGAGGGTTTAAAAAGAAAAAAATAATACTGTTGGTCAATTTGTTCGTTTTATAGTGGTAAATCCTATATAATGAAATTTCACGGTAAAGTATTTTTTTTCATTTATACTAGGTGTATTAGTTGAATTAAGTTTATGAAGTATGCAATTAGCCTAGTTCTCCTCAGGGGTGATAGTATCAGTAATTGGTCTCATACTGCGTTGCTATAGGAAATCAAACCAAGTTATACTTTATAGAGAGGTTTAAAATTTAAGTATATATTGTTTTGGTTTTTAATAGTAGCTCTGAATGGGACCGTTCACTATAGGTACTTAATTCGGCCTGTAATTATCTAAAGTATATTTTTTAAAATACAAGTAATGATGAAACTGATTAGACCGGTCCTGTCTTGCTGAAAATAAGTACTCGATACACACATACCCATATGGTACACTTAACATTCATACTCCCCTACAGGACACTTACAGAATGCAGTACACAGTGTAGGGCAACCTTCTAATGCTCTGGATAGAGCATTTGACATAGACTATAATTCACAATACTGCTGGTTCTAGAATACTTTGTTTAATGTCTTTGCTAAACTATCTTGCTTAACATCGTTTAGAGGGTTTAAAAAGAAAAAAATAATACTGTTGGTCAATTTGTTCGTTTCATGGTGGTAATTCCTTTATAAATAAATTTCATGGTAAAATATTGTTTTTCATTTATATTCGGTGTATTAGTTAAATTAAGTCTATGAAGTATGGAATTAGCCTAGTTCTCCTCAGGGTTGATAGTATCGGTAATTGGTCTCATACTGCGTTGCTAGAGGAAATTGAAAAAAGTTATGCTTAATAGAGAGGTTTAAAATTTAAGTATATCTTGTTTTGGTTTTTCATAGTAGCTCTGAATGGGACCGTTCACTACAGGTACTTAATTCGGCCTGTAATTATCTAAAGTATATATTTTAAAATACAAGTAATGATGAAACTGATTAGACCGGTCTTGTCTTGCTGAAAATAAGTACTCGATGCACACTTGCCCATATGGTACCCTTAACATTCATACTCCCTCACATGACCCTTACAGAATGCAGTACACAGTGCAGGGCAACCTTTTAATGCTCTGGATAGAACATTTGACATAGACTATAATTCACAATACTGCTGGTTCTAGAATACTTTGTTTAAGGTCTTTGCTAAACTATCTTGCTTAACATCGTTTAGAGGGTTTAAAAAGAAAAAAATAATACTGTTGGTCAATTTGTTCGTTTTATAGTGGTAAATCCTATATAATGAAATTTCACGGTAAAGTATTTTTTTTCATTTATACTAGGTGTATTAGTTGAATTAAGTCTATGAAGTATGGAATTAGCCTAGTTCTTCTCAGGGGTGATAGTATCGGTAATTGGTCTCATACTGCGTTGCTATAGGAAATCAAGCCAAGTTATACTTAATAGAGAGGTTTAAAATTTAAGTATATCTTGTTTTGGTTTGTAATAGTAGCTCTGAATGGGACCGTTCACTATAGGTACTTAATTCGGCCTGTAATTATCTAAAGTATTAGACCGGTCCTGTCTTGTTGAAAATAAGTACTCGATGCACACTTGCCCATATGGTACCCTTAACATTCATACCCCCTCACACGACCCTTACAGAATGAAGTACACAGTGTAGGGCAACCTTCTAATGCTCTGGATAGAACATTTGACTTAGACTATAATTCACAATACTGCTGGTTCTAGAATACTTTGTTTAAGGTCTTTGCTAAACTATCTTGATTAACATCATTTAGAGGGTTTAAAAAGAAAAAAAAATACTGTTGGTCAATATAAAAAAAAAATACAGAAAAATACTGTTTGTTCATTTCATAGTGGTAAATCCTATATTTACCTATATTCACGGTAAAGTATTTTTTTTCATTTATACTAGGTGTATTAGTTGAATTAAGTTTATGAAGGATGCAATTATCCTAGCTCTCCTCAGGGGTCGATAGTCTCGGTAATTGGTCTCATACTGCGTTGCTAGAGGAAATCGAACCAAGTTATACTTAATAGAGAGGTTTAAAATTTAAGTATATCTTGTTTTGGTTTTTAATAGTAGCTCTGAATGGGACCGTTCACTATAGGTACTTCATTTGGCGTATAATTATCTCAAGTATAATTTTTAAAATACAAGTAATGATGAAACTGATTAGACCGGTCCTGTCTTGCTGAAAATAAGTACTCGATGCACACTTGCCCATATGGTACCCTTAAAATTCATACTCCCTCACATGACCCTTACAGAATGCAGTACACAGTGCAGGGCAACCTTCTAATGCTCTGGATAGAACATTTGACTTAGACTATAATTCACAATACTACTGGCTCCAGAATACTTTGTTTAAGATCTTTGCTAAACTATCTTGCTTAACATCGTTTAGAGGGTTTAAAAAGAAAAAAATAATACTGTTGGTCAATTTGTTCGTTTTATAGTGGTAAATCCTATATAATGAAATTTCACGGTAAAGTATTTTTTTTCATTTATACTAGGTGTATTAGTTGAATTAAGTTTATGAAGTATGCAATTATCCTAGCTCTCCTCAGGGGTCGATAGTCTCGGTAATTGGTCTCCTACTGCGTTGCTAGAGGAAAGCGAACCAAGTTATACTTAATAGAGAGGTTTAAAATTTAAGTATATCTTGTTTTGGTTTTTAATAGTAGCTCTGAATGGGACCGTTCACTATAGGTACTTCATTTGGCGTGTTATTATCTAAAGTATAATTTTTAAAATACAAGTAATGATGAAACTGATTAGACCGGTCCTGTCTTGCTGAAAATAAGTACTCGATGCACACTTGCCCATATGGTACCCTTAAAATTCATACTCCCTCACATGACCCTTACAGAATGCAGTACACAGTGCAGGGCAACCTTCTAATGCTCTGGATAGAACATTTGACTTAGACTATAATTCACAATACTACTGGCTCCAGAATACTTTGTTTAAGATCTTTGCTAAACTATCTTGCTTAACATCGTTTAGAGGGTTTAAAAAGAAAAAAATAATACTGTTGGTCAATTTGTTCGTTTTATAGTGGTAAATCCTATATAATGAAATTTCACGGTAAAGTATTTTTTTTCATTTATACTAGGTGTATTAGTTGAATTAAGTTTATGAAGTATGCAATTATCCTAGCTCTCCTCAGGGGTCGATAGTCTCGGTAATTGGTCTCCTACTGCGTTGCTAGAGGAAAGCGAACCAAGTTATACTTAATAGAGAGGTTTAAAATTTAAGTATATCTTGTTTTGGTTTTTAATAGTAGCTCTGAATGGGACCGTTCACTATAGGTACTTCATTTGGCGTGTTATTATCTAAAGTATAATTTTTAAAATACAAGTAATGATGAAACTGATTAGACCGGTCCTGTCTTGCTGAAAATCAGTACTCGATGCACACTTGCCCATATGGTACCCTTAAAATTCATACTCCCTCACATGACCCTTACAGAATGCAGTACACAGTGCAGGGCAACCTTCTAATGCTCTGGATAGAACATTTGACTTAGACTATAATTCACAATACTACTGGCTCCAGAATACTTTGTTTAAGATCTTTGCTAAACTATCTTGCTTAACATCGTTTAGAGGGTTTAAAAAGAAAAAAATAATACTGTTGGTCAATTTGTTCGTTTTATAGTGGTAAATCCTATATAATGAAATTTCACGGTAAAGTATTTTTTTTTCATTTATACTAGGTGTATTAGTTGAATTAAGTTTATGAAGGATGCAATTATCCTAGCTCTCCTCAGGGGTCGATAGTCTCGGTAATTGGTCTCATACTGCGTTGCTAGAGGAAATCGAACCAAGTTATACTTAATAGAGAGGTTTAAAATTTAAGTATATCTTGTTTTGGTTTTTAATAGTAGCTCTGAATGGGACCGTTTACCATAGGTACTTCATTTGGCGTGTAATTATCTAAAGTATAATTTTTAAAATACAAGTAATGATGAAACTGATTAGACCGGTCCTGTCTTGCTGAAAATAAGTACTCGATGCACACTTGCCCATATGGTACCCTTAAAGTTCATACTCCCTTTTTATTAGTGAATCATAAGGATTAAAAACTTCTAAAATAAAATGACCTAATGCCGCATTACTTTTTCTTGTGAAGACAGCATACTGAAATAGTGAGCTTCAGATACTTTTCTATTTAACCTATGAAATATAGAAAAACATGTTACATACATTTTTCCATGTTTTGTATTGTACATTTCAGAAAAATAAATTGGAGTAAGAGGAAACTGCATTTTTTGAAGGTCGATATTGGCCATTTAAACTGAAAAACCAAAAAAATGTTTTTTTATTTCTTCAAACAAGGCTTGAATAACTACAACTTTTACCTGAATCATTATTCTGAATTTTGTTTCGTTTAATCGTTAAAAACGTTTGATCCACTTGAAATGGGACACCCTGTAGATTTACTATACTTCAAATATGATGACCTCTGGGTGGCATCCCATTTTATTATTTAAATATTATTCAGATGTAAGGATCTGACTTTTCCTTAAGATCATTGCTTGGGCAGTGAAGCCAATATAACTTATTATATGATTCAGGAAAACTGAATATAACAGTGGTTCGTAACCTTTTTTGTATCAAGCTCCCTTGTTCAAATGAAAACCTTCCATGCCCCCCTGTTCAAATAAAATTCCTACTATGTCCTCCTTGCACAATAAATTGTTTGGGCATATGGAAAGAAACAACAATTATTACATTTAAAACAAAAAATTTAATTTATTGTAATAAAAAACAACATTACAAGTTCCAATTCAAGGTAAAGAAGTACTGGTAAGAAAGAAATAACTTAAATTAAGTCAGTAATTTTTAACTGGTCTTGCGCTCCCCCTGACTTGTACTCACGCCTCCCTCGAGTGGCACCCTCCAGGTTCGGAACCACTGCAATATAATTAAAAAAATTAAGAAGACACATCTATTTTATGCAACTTACCAAATACATTTTACCATAATAGCACAATATATTGTTTTTAATATTATTCTAATCACAACAAAACTAATTAATTAAAATAACTGTATAAATTTTAATGTATCTTCTTTTAGATAATCTTGCTCACAATCTTGGTGGACTTGTAGATCATTCTGCTAACATTCCTAATACACAAGCACAAATTACTGATGCAGTTGTACATAATGGCGTAACTTGTGACGGTTGCCAGCTGACGCCTTTGCAGGGCTATAGGTACAAGTGCATAATCTGCCCTGATTTCGATATATGCATTAACTGCGAAAAATCCGAGAAAATTCATTCCCATCATCCTATGGTTAGGTTTCCTGTGCCACTAACTAGTGTAAGTAGAGTTATTGTATTAAATTATATCATTAAGGATTAGTTTCAATATTTGTATTTAGTGTCTGTTTATGCCTTTCTAATATAGTTATTTTATTTTTTTAGGAAAATTTTTACAGCAATGAATATGAACATATAAGAAACAATATAAATGACATCTTACAAATGTTTACTTGAAAAATTATGAGATGGAATGGGAGAAGAAAATACAATACGTTTGTAGCTACAAAACAGATTTTAATATTAAGGTGTTTATTTATTCCTTCTGTGGGGGTTTCAATGAGAAATAATACAGTATGAAATAATTTACTGTCCTTGTTAAATTCTAAAGTATTACAAATACAGTCGAACCTCGGTATATCGAAACTCAGGGGGAACGAGAAAACTTGGAATTATCGAGGATTTCGATATAGCGAGGTTCCATTTATTGAGGTGATTTCTGACTGACTTCGATATATAGAGGTAGAGGTTCATAATAAAATATGTATATACTCAATCTAATATAGCAAAAATGTACCTATTTTATTAAAATATTGTACATATATGTACAACAATACAATTTACGCCAATTACATTGCTTAAGATAGCTATTTTTGAATATTGAAATGAAGAATTTTTATGACAAGTATAACTAAAAGCAGTTAGAAAAAAAAACACGCAATTAGAATAAAAACCATACTTCGTCAATATTTAACAATAAAACAATAGACAAAAAAAAAAACAGATACATATTGAATTTGTGAAAAAAAATAAGCTGAGGTTTGAAAAAAATCGGAAATTGTAGTTTGTATATCTGAAAACGACACTTTATCCAAGGCATCATCCAATACTTAACCTAGTACGACAGAAGACGAAACCTATTGCACAAGTGTTAGCAGAAACCGAAACAAATGTGAGTGGGGGAGTTACAGGATTACTTGAGAAAAAAGGCCGTTCTGAGAATGCCAATGCTTCTCAGAACGAGCGGTTCAGGCTAAACGGTTCATATTTAACGAATTGACTTCGATATGTCGTTTCGATATTCATTTTGTAGAGGTGCAGTGTAAGCTAAGGAATCTTGGAAAATTCGATATATCTTCTAATATATGATATGTCTTATAAACCAATCCTTCGATATGTAGAGGTAAAAATAACATAGAAAAGATATGCAGATTCAAGGGGAATAGAAAAACTTTGATTTATCAAGGAATTCGCTATATCCAGGTTTGATATATCGAGGTTCGACTGTATATATATTTAGAATATAAACTGTTTTATTAGTTCAATCGGATTGGAAAACTCCTAAAAGCTTTCTTCTTTCTTTCCTTTTGTCCCTTTCAGTGTGGAGGAGCCTCTGGCCAATTCGTCCGCACATCTCGTTCTCTCGTCAGTTCCTTCAGCTGAGCAGGTTTTCATTAATGGTATGTTGACTTCTCTTATTCTCTCATTTCTTATTCCGTCTCCCTGGCTTTACCCAATATTCTTCCTAGAAATTTAATTTCCGCTGCTGTTATCCTACTTAAGTGCTTCAAGACTATAATGCGAGGAATGGATGGATCCAAATAGCCTCAAAATAAAAATAAAAAAATGGAAGATTATTAACCTCCAACATTTAAAAAGTAGCTATTATTGCTAAGTTTTGTTCTAGAAAAAAATCTGAAGCTCGTGAACGATTTGAAAACTTCCACTTAAAGAAAGATTCGCTTGTCAACATAATTAACAAGATTAATAATTACATTGAGAAATTATATAAAGATAATGGAAACTAATAGAGTATATGAATTGACCAAACTACACCGAGACAGTAAGCCTCTTAGATATATAAGTAAGGCTAATAATCAGAGGTCTTTTGTAGCAAAAAAAAAATGTTTATCAAAGACCTGTAATTATTTTTTTTTAAAATTATTTATTCATTGAAATTTACAACTGTACTACAACAATACAAGTAAATTGCTGGAATGGTACCTGTTGGCTCTTGCCATTTATTCGTATAAAGACACCAGTCATAGTACTCAAATGAGTTCAACTTAGAAGGTCACGAGGCAATCTCCTTTTCAGACGCCTCTGAGAATTATCAAGAATTGAAGGGGTTGCTAGGTTTGAAACTAGTGGGTATGAGTGGGAATAAAGTTTGGCATGAAAAGATTGATATCGTGTTTGTGAAAAATCAAACAACAAATGGGACATTAACATCATAATCGATGACTGTTCGAAACAAAGTAAGGAACATTGGGGATTTTACGAAGGATTTTGGATTGTAAAGATCATATTTTTTTAATGTCATTGCTACATGTGAGCAATATATGCAGAAAGGTATTGCTATGTACTGATGCGGGTGGCACCATGAAAGGGATGCTGAGCGGGGAAAATGGGTCATGTCGGGACACATGAAAGGGAATATGTTTGGGACAATGAACAGACCCTTGGTCCCCTTATGGTTTTATGGTCCAAGATGGGGGAGAGAAGAAAACTCTTGAAAAACGAGGCTGAAGAAGGGACTCTCGAGAGATAGACACAGAGAAGGAAGGAGGTACTCTGGAGACGAAGGTGGAACAGGAAGGAGGTACAGCAAGGAGGAGAGATCTGGCAGAAGATAGAGAATCCCGGAGGCAGCACAGCGAAGAACGACCAGTAACCCAATCTACCCCTGTCCACAGATAAGTTTCATTTATTTTTTGTAATGTATTTTATGGCAATCCTTTTATATATATATATTAAAATCTGAATCATTAACCTTGTTGAAATTAAATAAAGAAACGATCCTTATTATAATACTTTTGGTGCTTACATACCCCAGATACACTATTTATGTATAAATAATATATTGAAGGTATAATAGATAAGTAAATTGGTAAACACAAGAATAGACCTTTGGAAAGGAACCCAATTAAGATTAAGGAATATAAATAATAATTTGAGTACTCATCCTAAATGAGACTCTAGCATCCCAAATATCAAGATATACATATTCAAGATATTTAAGAGTAGAAACATAGCAGTATGAATGCTCATTCTTAAATGAACAATAAAGGATGACATAAAAGATTGTGAATTATTGTTGCTTCCTTCTTCCACACGTCTGGGAAAGATGTGTCTTAAGTAGTATTTATTTAAATTGATAATAATTGTTGACCTACGATAATTTATGTTGAAGAAATTGGTCCGGGTAGAGGTCACTGAATGAAATTCTCAAGTAATTTCAGATGATATTTATTGTTAGCCAACGTTTCGACCTACGTTGTAGGTCTTCTTCAGGGCTATAAGCAAAATACAGACAATTTAAGAAAGCGGTATGAATATAATAAAACATTTTAAATATAGATAAACTAAAAGAAGGTGAATACAGGCAAAAATTGCTAATTATGTGTAATAATGATGATAAAAATTGATAAAGGTGTACAGTAAAGTAATTATGAAGGTTAAAATGTAGAAAATAATAATAAAACATGAAGAAAATAATAATAAAACAGAAAGTGTTGACAGTTAAAAAATTAAGGTATTACAGATAAATAAAAACTGAATATACAATAGGAATGTGAAATGATATGGGTAAATTAGAAAGTGATAAGAATTACGCACTAAAATTATAGGTAATAAAAAAGAAGAAATAAAAATTGTAAAATTATAAAAATCTAGAAACGAATTATATAAAATAGAATAAAATTGAAAATAAAAATTATTTTAGAAAATACAGTATTAATATTAATAGGTAGAAAATACTTTATACTAGTGTAAAGAATATTAATTACATAAGAGAATGTAAGAAGACAGTTTATAAAAATGTAAAATATCAATTGTATAAAAGTAGGTATGTTTTAAGTAAGGTACGTGATAATATAATCAGGCTATATTGGACTAATTAACAGGCTAATAACAGGCTATATTGGAATTATGATATATATTGATGAATATTTAGGGTGGTATATAGATAACTAAAACAAATAAACGCCTTACAGTAATAGTGAGCTTGGAAGTAGTGATAATAACGGTAAATTGGGTATAGTACTGTTTTAGGTTATGAGGGAAAGAAATTAAAATGAAATGGAGGAGGGAGGGTGAGTAAATAGTGCAAAACATAAGTTACCTGTGGGGGTGGGACGGGGGGTGGGTCCTCTCTGGCTATGAAACACTGACTGATATAATTGAGAAGGAAGGATGGTCCCCTACCCTTACTAAGTGTAAAAAAATTTCTCAGAATATAAAAGCCGTTACAATGGCTATAAGTAACGTATAAAGGGGAAGAAGCAAATAGTGTAGAAGCCTCATATAAAGACTTGAAAATCCATACACACACACACTCACATACACATATTCGTATGTATATGTATATATATACATATATATATATATGTGTATATATATATATATATACACACACACACACACACACACACACACACACCGACAAACATACATACTTATATATAATATTGGCACGTATGAGAGGGGGGGGGGGAGGAGAAAGTCATTAGGAAGCGGGGGTGGTTAGTTATTTTGTATTAGGTCTAGTATGTGTCTGTAAACTATTGATAGGTTATTATATAGGTCAAACCACACCTTTAACTTTGACCAATCCTCTGTTCTCGCCACTGTTCCTAATTATACCAAAAGACTAATTACAGAATCATTATACATTAACCTAGAAAAAAATCCGTTAAACACAAAGACTGACAAAAATAACCTATCAATAGTTTACAGACACATACTAGACCTAATACAAAATAACTAACCACCCCCGCTTCCTAATGACTTTCTCCTCCCCCCCCCCCCCTCTCATACGTGCCAATATTATATATAAGTATGTATGTTTGTCGGTGTGTATGTGTGTGTGTGTATATATATATATATACACACATATATATATATATGTATATATATACATATACATACGAATATGTGTATGTGAGTGTGTGTGTGTATGGATTTTCAAGTCTTTATATGAGGCTTCTACACTATTTGCTTCTTCCCCTTTATACGTTACTTATAGCCATTGTAACGGCTTTTATATTCTGAGAAATTTTTTTACACTTAGTAAGGGTGGGGGACCATCCTTCCTTCTCAATTATATCAGTCAGTGTTTCATAGCCAGAGAGGACCCACCCCCCGTCCCACCCACACAGGTAACTTATGTTTTGCACTATTTACTCACCCTCCCTCCTCCATTTCATTTTAATTTCTTTCCCTCATAACCTAAAACAGTACTATACCCAATTTACCGTTATTATCACTACTTCCAAGATCACTATTACTGTAAGGCGTTTATTTGTTTTAGTTATCTATATACCACCCTAAATATTCATCAATATATATCATAATTCCGATATAGCCATTTATTAGCCTGTTAATTAGTCCAATATAGCCTGATTATATTATCACGTACCTTACTTAAAACATACCTACTTTTATACAATTGATATTTTACATTTTTATAAACTGTCTTCTTACATTCTCTTATGTAATTAATATTCTTTACACTAGTATAAAGTATTTTCTACCTATTAATATTAATACTGTATTTTCTAAAATAATTTTTATTTTCAATTTTATTCTATTTTATATAATTCGTTTCTAGATTTTTATAATTTTACAATTTTTATTTCTTCTTTTTTATTACCTATAATTTTAGTGCGTAATTCTTATCACTTTCTAATTTACCCATATCATTTCACATTCCTATTGTATATTCAGTTTTTATTTATCTGTAATACCTTAATTTTTTAACTGTCAACACTTTCTGTTTTATTATTATTTTCTTCATGTTTTATTATTATTTTCTACATTTTAACCTTCATAATTACTTTACTGTACACCTTTATCAATTTTTATCATCATTATTACACATAATTAGCAATTTTTGCCTGTATTCACCTTCTTTTAGTTTATCTATATTTAAAATGTTTTATTATATTCATACCGCTTTCTTAAATTGTCTGTATTTTGCTTATAGCCCTGAAGAAGACCTACAACGTAGGTCGAAACGTTGGCTAACAATAAATATCATCTGAAATTACTTGAGAATTTCATTCAGTGACCTCTACCCGGACCAATTTCTTCAACTTAAGTATTTATTTAAGCTAGAGATTGGGCCTGATCTCAACTGAATAGAGCTTCTTGGGATTTGTTTATCTTTGTAGTGAATTTTAAGGAACACAAAGAAATTAGTTAGCATTAATTGTGGCAGATATCAATTGGGCTGTGGATGGATGAGTTGTAACAAAAACCTGTGTACTTGTTTATTACCCATTCTCCATGAAACCTAACTCCTTATCTCTTCTTATCTCTTGTCCCATTTGAGTAATTTATGTGTACAATTAAATTATTTTCTGTATTATTTTTGTCTTGTTAATTTTGTGTTTTTGTCTTATTCCTTTGGTTATTGCCTATTTAAATTGAGCAAATAACAGTTTGCCATAAAATAGCAGTCTTTAAAAGAAGAAGCTGTAAATAAATCCAAAGATGAAAACTTGTGAAAAAGATCATCAAAGCGATTTTGGCAAAGATAAAAATGGAGGTGTTTTCATCAGAAGTGTAAGGAAAACATTTTTGTATGAAGAAGAAAGTGGGTTTAGAACTAGCATTTTATTATTGAATTTTGTCTATTTCAATTAATATTAATGAGAAGCTAGTGTTAGCAGTATCAGAATTATCAGTGCTTAGGTCACAAACAGTGGCAGATAACAGTCCCTGAAGACTGGCTAATACACAAATACCCAAAACTCTTATATTCGAATGTTGATGATACTAATCTATAAAAAAATGTTTTTAGTTTAATATTTGTCTATATCAAAAATTCCATAACAAACTTACGTAATAACAAATTTACGTAGATAAATGAGCCGTTTATTTTGAAAGTGGCCTACCTCCATTTATCTTCAAATATTTAAGGGTTTGCGTTTCGATGAATTTAAAAATATACGTATAGGATACTAATGAGTCATACTGCTTAAGTGTATCTAAGGCTGTTAAATTTATGGTTCCAATTAAAATGTTAACAATTATTAAGTGAATAATGTATGTTTTCTTATCAAGAATGGAGTTAGGCAAAAATTTTAAAAACGAAGTTAGGTCACTTTCAAAATAAACGGCTCAAATAATTCTCAATAAAACAAAATGACAGCTTTTATTTTATTTTTTTATTAATTTTTAAATATTTTTATTTTGAAGAGAAAACATTTGACCAGGCCGGGATTCGAACCCGAGTCGCCCATGTCGCTAGTGTGGTGCCCTAACCAACTGAGCTAACCTGGCTCGTAACACGGCCAGACAAATCCATTCTCTTCACCGATCCTATATCCCCTTCTCGCAATGACAAATCTTTTTTCTTCAAAATAAAAATAACAATTTATTTGAGAATTACGAACATTTCCAGTAATGGGTAATTCAAGAGTAGTAATTGCAACTGGTATAAATTCCTGTTATATGAGAGGGCTAACTTAAACCCTTAAAAAAAAAAAAAACTGGACCACTACTACCCATTAAGAGTCTGGGGTCCAGTACATGGTAGAGACTGTACCGTTTCTTGGACAATGGTTGTGCAGGGAGGTGATTTATCTTAGATCACGCTCAACCCTCAGACATCCCCCCTTAGAGGCTGGATAAGCCCCAGGAGGGTCCATCGCTGGTCGCCAACAGATTAAATAAAAGTCGGCCAGGGAGGGGGATTGAGCCCAAGACCTTCAGCATGGCAACTCAGCACTCTACCACTGAGCCAATCCGCTCCCAACTTAAACCCGTTACTTTCATTATAAGTAAAAGAATGGTATATCATGCCAGATTCTGATACCAAAATAAGTACATATTGGCTAGGTTAAATATCTTAGGTCATTGTTTGTACTCATTTATTGGGTGGAAATTGCGGGGGATACTATATGTACCGTAGGTTACTATTTTTAACTTATGGGGAACAGCATCGTCCGATTAGCCATAGCAGCATAAAGTGACGTTAAATGAACAAACAACTTACGGGGAATACCGCTGACATCAGCGCCGCCTCTAGTCCACATCGCGCCCGTGTGCAATTGTGATGGGCCAGAAATCACGAACTGTTACTTTTTCACTGTTACTCAAAATTCACAGGTCTACCTGTGATTAGAAATTCACCAGTAACAGTTCCAAACCGTTCTTCACATACGCGAACGGAATTGAAGAGTGATTGTTATTGTGATTACAGTTCCAAACTGTTCTTCGCTTATAGGAACTGGTCGTCGGCGAACGGAATTGATAAGCCTGTGATTGTTATTGGGACTACAGTAACAGTTCTATTCTTCGCATTTGGGAACTGGTCGTCGGCGAAGGGAATTGAAGCGTGATTGTGACTACTTTGATTTAAAAGAAGTGATTACTGTTATTAGGGCGCCGTAAAGGTAACAGGGATTGCACCCTTGGAAAATCTTTTTGGTACTCTTCCAATCTAACGACGACCTACCCCAGCGCCCCAAATCTCAGTTTCCTTAACTGCCTGCTACTGTTGCCGTAACCTTTCTTAGTCCTTTGTTATTGTTTGTGTCAAGTGGACGTTTATTTGTTTTCATGTTAATTATACAATATGAGTTGGAATTTAATGAAGATTTTTCGCGAGGTGATTGATCAAAAGTCAGCTGTGCTATTTCTACAGGAGCGGAACGTCATTCCTCGTAAAATGTCTTGTAGAAAGGGACATAATATGAAACTGCAACTGAATATTGTTCTTTTTAATGAACATTGTTTATAATTTTTGTAAAATATTGTTCTTTTTAATTAATATTGTTTATAATTGTTGCTACATATTGTTGTGTTTAATCAATATTGTTTATAATAAACAGATTATTATATCTTATTATTTATTTTCTATTTTAAATATTTCAATTTGAAACCTAAACAATTATATTTAACTACAATGTGATGTTTTTGGTTAATTGTTTTGATTGTTCTGTATATACGACACGGTTTTGATGTGATATTGTTATTTTTAATGAATTTTGTTTATAATAAATGTTATATTTTATCTTCTTATTTATTCAGTAGTTTATATATTTTAAATTTAAAGAGAAATTGTGATATACAACTAAAATATGATTTTTTTTTTTTATTGTTTTTATTTTTAGCTATTTTTCTTTTAAAGAGAATCGTTTTGCCCGGGCAATAGTTGAGACAAATAGTTGAGGTAAGTGCCAAAGGAGCGTGCTGGGGTAGGTCGTCGTTAGATTGGAAAAGTACCATCTTTTTCTATAGTAATAAACTCTGATAGGTACTACTATGTAGGAGGGCAAGGGGGCACGTGCTCCCAGTCGGTTTTTTTTGTACTGAGGAGAATCCATTACATAGTGAGATTATAGTGAATTATACAAGTAATTATTATCCTTATAATGCATATTCTGTGATCGTTATATTCAAGATGTGGAATTAAGTACGCCGGTGCAATCACTGTTGGTAGCATTTCGACAGAATCACGAATCACAGTTAGTAGCAGTTAAGAAATCACAGTAACGGTTAGAGCTGTTACTGAAAAGTAGCAGTTCAGCCCATCCCTACCCTGTAGTAGGGCTGGGTAAACTGGAGGTTGGCAAGGGGCGCATCGCGGTGCCCCTTGTGACCCGGCGCCCGTGCGCCCCGCACTACCTGTACATAAGTTAAAGCTGACCCTGGCTGACATATATATAAGACCGTCACATAGAATGACATCACTTGATGGTACTTCAACTACCCCTACCACCAAGTTGGCAACCTGCGGAATAAGTACCCACAGAATCACGATCACTAAAAACTGTTTTATATAATCCATGAATCTTTTCTTTAAAATTATTCTGCTTCACATTTTCACTCGATTAACTTATTCAATGCATTTATGTTTTTTTTTTCAACTTTAAATTTTAGAATTCCATCGATCATAATAATTAACCATAAAGTCGTAAAATATTTATGAAATTCATGCTAATAGTAACTTAATTCTATTCTGCTTTATATTTTTCCTCGATTAATTTATTCAATGCATTTTTGTTTTATCCTTATTTATTTTTTAACATTAACCCTTAACTTGGCCTTTTTTTTTTAATAATAAAATAATATTCATACCACTTAATCCTTATGGCCCAAGGATGTCTAGAAAAAAAACCTAAGTAACATCTCATGAGGGTTTTTTTTTTTTTAAAGTTATTTATTGATATTTACAACTGTATTACAATTATACAACAAGTAAATAGAATGCGTGTTACACAATGACATGAGAATGACAAGTAGAGAAACTACCCACTGGTAGTACTCAAATCAAAGTTCAAATAAGAAGGTCACGTGGCCATCTTCTTTTCAGACGCCTCGGAGGATTATCGGGAATTGAAGAGGAAGCTAGGTTTGAAACTAGAGGGTTTGAGTGGGAATGAAGTTTGCTATGAAAGGATAGATAACGGGTTCGGGCCAAATCAGCAACAAAAGGGACATTAAGGTCGTTATGGATGACTTTATTCTTAACAAAATAAGGAGCATTGAGGATTTTACGAAGGATTTTGGATTGTAGGGATTGGATACGAGAGGAATTCGATGGCTTAGTGGAGCCCCAAAGCTCTACTCCGTAAGTCCAAGTAGGTCTTATGATGGTCATGTAGATGAGTCTTTTGTAGTTAATTGGGAGCTTAGAGCGTTTGTCTAGTAAGTTGAAGTAGCCTGAAACGTCGTGCGGTTTCTTATCTTTTCAGTCTTGTATGAGGATTCCAGGTTAATCGTTTGTCGAGGTGCAACCCTAAGTATCGGATCTGTTCTACAAGCATCAGTGGGATATTATTAAAGGATACTGAAGGGCAGGAAGTCATTGGTTTACGACGTAATGTAAAAGTGATTTGATGCGATTTTTGAGAATTTGTTTTAATTCTCCAGTTTTGGCACCATTCTTCAAGATCAGTGATATGGGATTGGAGGCTTTGGGATGCAATATCTGGATTGGTGTTGACTGATAATACACATGTATCATCAGCATACGTGGTAAGGATAGTATTAGGATGAGTTGGGATGTCAGCTGTACAAACTGTATAAAGGATTGGGCCAAGGATACTACCTTGAGAAACACCAGCAGATTGGGAAAAGAGGGATGTATAGAAATTATTATGGTTTACTTGGAAAGTTCTATGAGTGAGATAGGATTGAAGGATGAGAAAGTATGTAGAAGGTAGCAATTTACGGAGATTGTAGAGCAAGCCCGGAAGCCAGACTCGGTCAAAAGCCTGTTCCACGTCAAGAAAGACGCCCGAACAATATAATCCACGTTCTAATGCAGAGGAGACCACATCAACCACACGATGACATTGCTGAATGGTGGAGTGTGATGCTCGGAACTGGTGATCTGGTATTATGTGATTTGCATCAAGGATAGGGTACAATCGCTTAAGGATGAGTTTTTCTAGGATTTTACCCATGCAAGGTAAAAGAGAGATAGGACGGTACGAGGATAGGTATTCTGTTTTTTTTTTTTAGGTTTGGGTATCATTTTTACAATGGAAAATTTCCAGAGGTCAGGAAAAATGTGGAGCGGAGTACAGCATTATATATATAGGTAAGGAATAGAATGGCTTTTCTAGGTAGGTTTTTTAAGGTATGAATTGTGATGAGGTCGTGCCCAGGAGCTTTGCGGGAAGTTAATCTGTGAGTAATGTTGGATATTTCTGAAGGATGGAATGCTTTGGGTGGAAGGGACATTTGGAGGGGAACATCTAACGCTTCTTTTACATATTCAATTTGAGTTGGGTTAATGATATCAGGATGTGAATGAAAGATTTTGGAAAGGTATTGGCCAAATAACTGTGATTTTTCTCCGTCAGATCTTGTCTAGTTATTTGATTCAGTAAGGAGTGAATGATTGAATTCTTTGAATTTTAGGAGTTTTTTGGTAGTCATCCATAATTTTTTGTCGGTGTTTGTAAGATTTTCAGTCCATGTAATTAAATTTTTAATTTTGAACTTCTTGATTTCTGCTTTTAGTTTGTTAGTTAATTTTGTATAGATTGTTTTATCTGCTGGATATCGAGTTCTATGCCACTTCGATCTTGCTCTGCGCTTTTCTCTTAATAAGATACGAATATGGTGTGGCAAATCAGTCTGTTGATAGTTATTTGTGTGATTTGTGATGTTATCATGTAAACTGTTTCTGATTGATGTTATAAGTTAATCCTCCTCTCACCTTTCACCTGTAAGTCCGAAACCTAACTGTTAACTATATATAATAATTAAATGTACCACACAATGTAATATTTTCATAGTTCACTTGACCTTCCAAGTACCATGGGGTCAATTTAGGTCCCACATGTTTTTAATTTTTGAAACTTCGTTTGAAGAAACCGATTGATCTGTCACATTCAATGAATTTTAACGCAACACTGTCTGGAATAATTTGGAACTGAAACGAAAGTATTAGAGAGCCTTTTCGAATTTTCACAAATTTCCCTTCTCTCAAAAATGTGGCTGGGGCCCTTCCGGGACTCCCATGGTATCCGACGTCACCTTTTTATGTTTTCTCCTCAGTTATTTAAAAAATCCATAGCCATAATTAAACTAATTTCTACTAGGAACTGTTTCTAAAAATAGATAAATTTTACTGGAATGTTTCTTATTTGAAGGATTCAATTCAATAGAAACAAAGCCCTACATTGTATAAGCACTTCCTGGAAATTTTTTTTGTTGAGAATTATGTTTCTTGATTTATTTCTTTCATCAGGCCGTAGTACACAGAGGGTTAAAATATTTCTATATTATGCGTAGCTCCAACACATCACAAGATGTTGTAGAATACATTTCAGATACCTATCTAATTTTCCATGTCCATTATTTATTGATTTGTTTATTTTACAAAGAATTTTGAATAGGAATAACAATTTTTATTAATAATGAACGCATTACATTTATAATAAGTACATTATTTTAATCATATCGTTAAATAATGTGTCAT
The DNA here is from genome assembly GCA_037127475.1 of Arma custos. Lineage (NCBI taxonomy): Eukaryota > Metazoa > Arthropoda > Insecta > Hemiptera > Pentatomidae > Arma > Arma custos. The sequence continues at coordinate 10,408,543 of CM073759.1, read as the reverse complement.
TCAGATTTTCACGCGACGATTTATTTCTATTACAGGATTTATAGTGAGAAGACTGAATTTGGTATTAAAATGTGAAGAATGTTTGAGAGCTGTAGAATCAAACCCGAATTACATTGGAAATTGACAACTTATTGTAATAAAGGACCGAGGGGGGTTGATCCTACCAAGTCACTGAAATTTGTAAAATAAGTGAAAAATTGTTTAGGTATATGTCCAAGCATAGAAGACTCACCCAAGTCGGGTGCTTCCGTATCACTCCTAATAAAGCATTGCAATGGCAGAAACTTTTTTCCTAATGTAACACATTTTCTAGAGGACGAGTCTCACTACTCATCAATCATCTCTGCAGTGGGAATATTATATTTAAAAACTAGAATGCACCACGAATTGAAACGTTTCTATGACAATCTGAATCTGTAAAAGATACGTGGGAAGAATAATACACTTGTTTTATTTAAAGGACAATAATATTAAAATTAATGTAGTTTACAATTAAAATACTCTATAAACCGAATGAGCTTCATTTTTCCTGCTTTGTCACCCATTATTTTTTACTATATATAAAAAGTTACCACATAAAGACGAACAGTAGTAGGTAGTGCAGGTGCTGGAAGTATTAAAGTAACTAGAGCGGTGTGGAGATGAAATGTACTATATTGGCTGCCGGCAAGATAAGATTGGTTATTGTTTGGGGTATCAGGTCTACAGCTGCTTCCCAGTAATAGTATTACTAAGGAAATAACCAATTGGAACATTCCACGGTGTATTTACCCCGAAAAGATAAAACACGAGGATTTCTTGGGCTAAATAAACTGAGCGCTGCAACACTTTCTCAGCTATAAGGGGGCGGCAGGAGTGGGGGGGGGGCGGCTTGGGAGCTGGCTTCACTTGCCTCCCTCCAAAAGGGCCCTGATGCCGCTTCTAGTTAGTTCTATGTTCTGTGCGCTGGGCCCATAACCTGACAAATGTATAAAGGAAAGGAAAAAGAATACACTGGAATGTGAGAACACTTTGTATTAGCGGTACAACATTCAGAATAGACTCTCCCACTGGGGTAGAGTGGGGTGTGCGCAGACACCACCTACGCTATCACTCCCGAGAGGAGATTCTTACAACTAACAGTTAATGCCTTACGTATAAACCACCTTGGATCCATAGTTTTGGAAAAACATTGAACAAAAAACATTTCTTTTTTATTGTTTAGTTTACTTCATCATTCGTATTGCTTTATTCACAGCTGTGAAATAATGCTATCTTATGGAATTTGTGGTAACTAACTGCTTTGTATTCATCTTAATGCATGTTATACCTTCGTGAAACATTTTCTTACTTCTCAATCCTTACACAATTGCCCTAGCGTCGGAATATACGTGTAAAAACCTGTACCACAAGTTGTGGTTATCACTGATGACATATCAATATTATCATACCAATATCGGATATTAGCTAAAGCTTGTATCTATTTGATATCATTCTCTTTATTGAACTACTCGTTCTTGAACTACACTCCATACTAATTTATAGGCACGGCTGGTCTGTTTTTAGTCCCAACATTCGTTAATACATAGTTATTTTTATTAGGTATTATTACCATTTAGAACGTATCATTTCTTATTCAGTCTCACTTATTTTTCTAGTTATGATATTATCTGTATGAGCAGATTTTTTTTTTATGAAAAAACTCAGTTTCATTCCATGTTTCTGATTGCATGTTGCATTCTTTGCCAATATACCTTTCTCTTGAGAAAAATGGACTGCATCTTTTTCAGTTCTAACTAAATCCCAAATGTTCATATTTTTTAAAATAAAAATTAATACTGAAGGAAAAAAGGAAAACGTGCTTTGTTTTAAATGAATTCATAGAATAGAGCACATAGCCCCTAACGAACATTCCTCTTATGATCATTGATGTTTCATAAATTAAAATTATTTTCAGGTACTTTTATTTCTAGTGTTGCTGTACTAAAAGAAATGGCTGATGAGACAGGATCTTCTTTTGGTAAGTTTTCTCTATCAAGCCTTTAATTTAAACCTTGAATCTTATTTCAGCAATTTTTCCCCTTTAAACCTTTTGAAAGCTTCAAGGTTTTATGAGACAGTTAGGAGTTAACTTTTTTTTTAAGTGGTTATTTAAGACAGAATATGAAATATGGCATGTTATTTAATTTATTATTTTTGTAGCAGTTTTAAATCTGGAACCAATCAAAATAATAACAAGAGTGTTAAAATAATAGAATGCCAAAAATTAATTATTTAAGAGATTATAATTTTTTTTTACTTGGAAAAATTATATTAGCAGTGTTATAGCCAAGCTCATTACAATTGTTTGTTTTCCTCTAAATATCGGTGCCGCATGGTCTGGTAAATATCTGATTCACTTTGTACGTCTTTATTAGTGCATCATGGTTCACTTTTAGAAAAACTGGATGTTTTTATCCTAAGACAAAAAGTGTAAGTCTTTTACACAAAATGAACTACAGTTCCTTGATTAGGACCTGCAACTTGGGTTTTTTAATAAATAGTTTTTTCTTATTATTTGAGAATATAGATTAATCATGACATTATTTTCCATATTCCTTTTTTATCTTTAATTAAAAAGGGTTTCTGGTAATTATTACACAGCTTGTCGCTTGGAGTTAAATTACAAGTTTTAGCTGTTAATTCGTTTCCCTTTTAATATTTTCCAAAAATACAAGTTATCATGAGATTTAGTATGGAAAAGAGGGTTTAATATAATTATGGGTAATGAGTGGATTTCGGTAATCATTTCATCAAGAAATAAAAGTTTCAACTAGCATTCTAAATAATAGATGAAATATGTTTGTTAAAACGTTCATTTCTAGATGAAATGATTACCGAAGTATACGCATTACCCATAATTATCTTCTCTTTTCCATACAAAAGCCCATGGCAACTTGTATTTTCGAAACATACTAATAGGGAAACAAATGAAAAGTTAGAACTTGTTTTGACTCAACACGAAGCGACAACCTGCGGAATATTACTGAAAAGAGAATATATTTATGGGAGATATGCATATTTTGGTAAACATATCATCTAGAAATGAACATTTCAAACAAACATGTAGCGTCTTTAGTTTATTTAATTGTTATTTGATATAATGTTTTTATTTGAAAAGAAAATATATGACCAGGACTGGGACTCAAACCCGAATATTCCACCTCTCTGTGGTGACGACTCAACCATCTCGGCCAGTCTTATCAATTCTTTTCACTGATCCTTTATCTCCGTGTTCTTGCAATTTGCGATGTATACACGGAGAGAATGTTAATTGAACATTACTTTATTTCTTAAGGTTAACTTTAAGTCATTAATATTATTATAATTTATTTAATTGTTATATGATATATATTTTTTTTAAAATATTTTATTTGTAAAGAAAAGATATAGCCAGGACCGGGACTCAAGATCAGTGAAAAGAATTGATAAGGCTGGCCGAGAAATGTGCCATATTATATTATTATTGTTATTTTGATGGTGATTATTTTTAAATATTTTTATTTTGAAGAGAAAATATTTGCATTATATTCTGTTCTTTATTATTGAAAACAAAATAATGATTTTATATTATCTATCTGTTTTTAAAATAAATGTTTAACAATTCTTTAATGATGTATTTTCGTTTTACCTTACATTGCACACATGGTGTTCAATCCTCTCCTCACAATAAAAATTTTCTGAGGAGCAAGCAGCACACCTCGTGTGCAATGATCTTATTTAGGTGAATTCAGTTACAAATTGGGTTATTTCCATAGTAAGCGTGTTTTTTTAAAAAAAATTAAAAATGAACAACATTTCGGACCATGTTCGAAAGAAATTATCGTCTCGAATGGGTTAATGATTCACTTTTTGACCTATACGTGGACCATTTTCTCTTTCATGATACATATACAGTGAATTAATAATAATTATTCGTCTTTAAATTAGTGGCTGGTAATGTGGAATTTAGTTATATATGTTATTTTAATGTTGGCAGATGATGATGCTCAAGTTAATCATGAAGAACTAATCATCCCAGATGACGGTAAGAGCTATCGATGTGTATTTGTATTTTTTGTAGCGAGTCGATTTGTACAAAAAAATTGTTTTCTTTAATTCAAAGGTTTCTTATTATTTCTATTTTAAGCTTTTTTTTTTTTTTTTTTTTTGTAATATTATATCATACTTCAAACAAGTTCCAAATTAATTTTAGCATTTACCTGATGATATATTTTCTATACATGCTACAAAAGAAAAAAATACTAATTAATATAAATTGTATGATGAAAAATTCCATAACATATACAGTAGAACCTCGATTATCCGTCAGGGTATGGGACCAAGATAGGATTTGGGAAATAGACGGATATGGGATATATATATATATACATACATACATACATACACACACATATACATATATATAGATATATATCTGTGTGTGTTTTTTTTTTTATGGGGGTAGGTGGAAATCTTCAAAAGACACGGATAGGCCCGTACCTATCCGTAGTGTGGGATTTTTACCCACTAAAACCACCTCCCTACACCTGTTTCCCACCCTCCACGGGACCACCGTTAGGCATTACTTCATGGAGGGAGAGTGGCTGTGTGCCGCCTCATTGTGCTAGGCTACCTCTGTTCTAGGCACGCCTCTCCTTCTCTTCCTTCCTCAGCTTCTTGAAGACCTCTGCGGCCAGGCGTTGGCCAGCTGTCCAATACTCCTGTGAAAGCAGCATCAGGCTAACGATATTGTAGGCTGTCGCTCCTGAGCCACAGACTCCTTGAAAATCATTTTGTTCTTCTTGAAAACGGGGACAGCTGAAGAATACATGTTCCACCGTCTCCTCTATTGTTGGGCAGCTTGGACATTCTGCTGTATTGTCCAGCTTAAACCGTAATTGGTATGCTCTGAAGCAGCCATGTCCTGTAAGCATCTGGGTTAGGTAGTAGTCTACTTCCCCGTGGCTCCTATCCACCCAGGGTTCGATGCGAGGAACCAGCCTATGGGTCCACCTCCCGTTCGTGGCCATATCCCAGCGTTGTTGCCACTTCTCGACTGTCATCTTCCTCTCCTCAGTTCTGGGGATGCGAGCAACTCTTTTATACCAACGCTGTCTCTCTTCTGGGTGTGTGTGTGTGTATACATAATGTATATATATATATATTGTTAAGAATTTAATATTTTAATAAAATTGAAGATATATAATGTGATATTATGGATAGCTAGTTAATTAAAATCAACGTTAATTTTATTTTATTACAAAATTTAAATTATTATAAAGAAAACAAAACAAAATAATACAATATTTGATCTCCGTGGTTCAATGATAATTAATTTAAACGTCGGGATAATTAGAACAAATTTTAATTTACAAACACAATTCTTATAGTAAAACGATTCAAATAAACACTCACTGATGTATGTACCAATCTTCGTCTTGAAGCTCCCTCCGAATCAACACATGATATAACGTTCTTCTTAATAACTTGAAGATGCTGTCTTCTGGACACTCTGTACTCGAACAATGATGAGAAACTAGAAGGTCTTCTTCCCTGGACGCTCTTCTCACCAGCGTGACATAAATGGAGATGTCCTGTCCTTAAGACGCACCGAACCAGAGTGGGTCGAATGGAGAAGTCCTGTCTTTAGGAGGCGCTGAACCAGAGTTATAAATGGAGAGGTGTCGTCCCCAAGACGCGCCGAAAAAGAGTGAGTCAAATATGGCGGAAAGACGCCGGTAGGGAGCAGCAATGCCATTTGAATCAATATGAAAATTAACTTTACTTTAAAAAATTGTGTTTTTTCATTTAAAAAATCAAATATTAATTTAATAAAAATTTATTATATAAGTTTTTGTAATTATTTTTATTTACTCAAACAACTTGCTCAGTAATCGATATCAACTTTACGATCGTCCGATTGATAATAACTATCGATAATTTTTTATTTATTTCTAATCTATTTTGAACCTCAACATTCGCCTGTCTTATAAAAAAAAAATAATAAAAAAAAAAATGTTTATTTTCCGGATTCTTTATGAATTATTGAATTTACATTAATTTTTGGTTTTATATATAATAATTATTAGTTTTGTTAGATTTAGTAGCAGGAGTGAACAAATTTAAACAAAGACTTTATTGCGATTTAGTCATTCTGTAATCCTATTAGGTTCCTTAAATTCCAACCAGCTTGAAAATCAACATTTTTCCTTAACCTTTCCCCGCAGGTAGTTTCGGATGTCTGCAGCTCTTTTCCAACATTTTATTCCACTATAATATTTACTGGCTGTTTTCTTGGTTTTTCTTTGTAAATTATTTCTCTTAGCTTTATCCTTTCTTTCTTTATTTTTGTTTTCAGAATGGTCAAAATTTTCTTCCATCTCATGATTACTAATTTTTATTTGGCCTTCATCAGAAGATACTTCAGCATCATAAATATCACTGTCTAAATACTTATTTTTCACGGTAGTATTGGGCTCATCAATATTATCTTCATTTGTTTTGTTTGGTTTATCAATGCCCCAAACATCAACTGCATCATAACAATTGTCATTGGTAGCTTTCTTATCATCACCATAATCAATTTCATAATCACACTCAGGTTGGTTTTTTATCAAACTCTTCTCCAAATTATTTTTAAGTTCATCCTCTGATGAAAAATCATTAAATTCCATTTTCTCATTAAAACACTGGTTATCTCTTGTTTCATCATCAATTACAAATTTTTTAATTGTTGAATTATCATCATCTGAAAAAGTCTGTTTGGATTTCTTCTTCTCTTTAATAGTGGTTTCCTTATCAATTTCTTCATCATTGGCAAAAAGTTCATTTGAATTTTTATTAATATCATCGACAGCATAAGCCTCTTCTTCATTTGTTTCAAAAGGAATAATAACATTGTCCGTATTTTTTATATTCATATCAAGTTGAGCACAACATAAATCCTTTTGTTGATCTACAGCATTTGTTAACTTTGTAACCTTCTCATCGGTAAGATCCGTTACTTTAACCTCCAAACTCGAAATCCCGTCGTCAAATACCTGTTTAATCGAATTAATTATTTCTGTTTTTAACCCAGAAATTTCTGTTCTAAGCCTTTCCTGACCTTTACCCATGTTATTAATCTCTTCTCTCATTTTATTACCCTCTTCACTCATTTTATTCATTTTCTCATTACTCTCTTCTCTCATTTTATCTATTTTCTCATTATTCTCTTCTCTCATTTTATCTATTTTCTCATTATTCTCTTTCATTTTCTCATTATTCTCTTTCATCATTTTTAATAAATCAAACATTATGTTTGGCTCAAACGTATTTCCCGCGCATTCTTTGCTGGCCACGTTTTGCTCGTTTCCGGCGAATCCCTGACCGGTTTTTAAATCTAATACGCTTTGACTTCCGGCAGCGATCTGTGATTCCCTGAAAATTGATGACTCATTTTCCACTGCTTTATGGCACTCTTCCAACATTTCAACTTGACTATTATTTTCAACTAAATCGTCAATCCTATCACCGTTTTTAGACATCTTTAATTTTGAAATTAAATTAATATTTTAAAAATAATTAGTTAATCAATATGGTATTATAATTAATAAAACCTTTATATTTAAACCTATTTTTAATATTTTTACCGGTTCTACTGTTACGAAACGTTGCCGCTGACGCAATTTTATATATTACAAATGTTTATTTACTTATTAATTCTGATTATTCTCCCGAATTATCATTGCCTATACGTTGGGCGCCAAATGTTAAGAATTTAATATTTTAATAAAATTGAAGATATATAATGTGATATTATGGATAGCTAGTTAATTAAAATCAACGTTAATTTTATTTTATTACAAAATTTAAATTATTATAAAGAAAACAAAACAAAATAATACAATATTTGATCTCCGTGGTTCAATGATAATTAATTTAAACGTCGGGATAATTAGAACAAATTTTAATTTACAAACACAATTCTTATAGTAAAACGATTCAAATAAACACTCACTGATGTATGTACCAATCTTCGTCTTGAAGCTCCCTCCGAATCAACACATGATATAACGTTCTTCTTAATAACTTGAAGATGCTGTCTTCTGGACACTCTGTACTCGAACAATGATGAGAAACTAGAAGGTCTTCTTCCCTGGACGCTCTTCTCACCAGCGTGACATAAATGGAGATGTCCTGTCCTTAAGACGCACCGAACCAGAGTGGGTCGAATGGAGAAGTCCTGTCTTTAGGAGGCGCTGAACCAGAGTTATAAATGGAGAGGTGTCGTCCCCAAGACGCGCCGAAAAAGAGTGAGTCAAATATGGCGGAAAGACGCCGGTAGGGAGCAGCAATGCCATTTGAATCAATATGAAAATTAACTTTACTTTAAAAAATTGTGTTTTTTCATTTAAAAAATCAAATATTAATTTAATAAAAATTTATTATATAAGTTTTTGTAATTATTTTTATTTACTCAAACAACTTGCTCAGTAATCGATATCAACTTTACGATCGTCCGATTGATAATAACTATCGATAATTTTTTATTTATTTCTAACCTATTTTGAACCTCAACAATATATATATATATACTCACTGTCAAAAGTATCACAACACTGAAAATTTGAATTTTACAAAAACGTCTGTTTTTTCGTAATAAAGAAGGTTCTGAAGTCTGTAATAAGCATTGTTAAACTGGACATAAACAAGTAATATTAAAATAAATTATAATATCTCTTCCAATAAACAAAAATGAAAAAAAAAAAAATGAAATCTCGAGAACTGTGGGTGTTGCAGTACTTTTGACAGGGAGTTTATATACACATAAATTGAACAATATATTTAAACATTCGATATTATATATGTACTCGTAACTTATTTACGTACTTATTTACATATGTAGTAAAAATGTTTTTAAAAAATAATAATAATTACGTACATTGATGGCTAAAAGCACAATCATTGTAGGTCCAATTTTTCCCTCTTGAGAAATTAATATCAATTTAAAGGTGGAGTTTAGCTCTTTCCTGGTGTACAAGCCTAGTATACCCCTTCTTAATAATCATTAAATGATTATATAGAAAGGACATACTCTGGGGGTCCCCCGCACGTTTCATATCACTAACTGTCATCCGAGGAATTTCATAGATTTTTTTCCGATACTAGTATATGTACTTTTAAGATAACGACAAGTATCCGTAAGACGAGAATGAAGACTGAAGGTAGTTCAACTCCGGAAGCTACGTTAGGTAGAGATGAGAACATAATTAATTTCTGAGAAATGTGTGCGAGGATGCCTAGGTTTTGAGTAAACAACAGATACTAGAAAACGAAGTTGTCAAGACACAACGATTGATTCTTAGCTGGCGTCTTTGACTTTAGCAACCAAACAATATATTGTTGAGGTTCAAAATATATTAGAAATAAATAAAAAATTATCGATAGTTATTATCAATCGGACTACCGTAAAGTTGATATCGATTACTGAACAATTTATTTAAGTAAATAAAAATAATTCCAAAAACTTATATAATAAATTTTTATTAAATTAATATTTGATTTTTTAAATGAAAAACACAATTTCTATAAGTAAAGTTAATTTTCATATTGATTCAAATGGCATTGCTGCTCCCTACCGGCGTCTTTCCGCCATATTTCACTCACTCTGGTTCAGCGCGTCCTAATGACAGGACCTCTCCATTTATATCTCTCATTCGGTGCGTCTTAAGGACAGGACCTCTCCATTTATGTCACGCTGGTGAGAAGAGCGTCCAGGGAAGAAGACCTTCTAGTTTCTCATCATTTTTCGAGTACAGAGTGTCCAGAAGACAGCATCTTCAAATTATTAAGAAGAACGTTATATTATGTGTTGATTCGGAGGGAGCTTCAAGACAAAGATTAGTACATACATCTGTGAGTTTTACTTTATTTGAATCGTTTTACTTTAAGAATTGTGTTTGTAAATTAAAATTTGTTCTAATTATCCCGACGTTAAAATTAATTATCATTGAACCACGGAGATCAAATATTGTATTATTTTGTTTTGTTTTCTTTATAATAATTTAAATTTTGTAATAAAATAAAATGAACGTTGATTTTAATTAACTAGCTATCCATAATATCACATTATATATCTTCAATTTTATTAAAATATTAAATTCTTAACAATATACATGTTTTTTTTTTTTTTTTTATCTCAAACTGAGGTGACGGTTAACAGAGAGTGACGGATAATAGAGGTTTTACTGTAATGGAAAAAATAAAATGATGAATTTCTAAAAGGTATCCTATTATTTTAGGATTTTATTTTTCTAAAATTATAATTGTTAAGACCTGCCTAATGGGTCGAAATGTTGGTTTCTGATGTTCAGTTGCATTAAACTTATAGCAGATAAAACTGATTACAATTAATGACAAAGCGATTACTAATATTTTAAAATTAATGACATTGATTAGATCTTAAGAAATATCATACTACATAGAACTATTGATGTCTAGAAAAATAAACAATGACCTTGGAATAATTAAAGAATAGATACACGTAAGTGATGTAAATACAATATTATTAGTTAAAGTTTATTAATTATTGGATTTTGTTGCAGTTCTCTCAATTAGTATCAAGGAAGAGGAGGGGGAGCCGCTTTCTTTTGGTGAGGACAATATTGTACTAACATGAAATATTTTAATTCATTTAATTACACAGGTCAACAAAAAAATTTTTTTTGAAAACTCTTCTAACTTTAATAGTTGATCTTTATAGATTTTTATCTGCTGAATCTAAACCTTGCCTTAGTTTTTTGTATCACCCATAGTTTTCTAGCAATATACTTTGTATTATATTGTATTAACCCCAATATGGTGGAATTAATGAAACACTATGTTACATCATAAGCATGGTTTATATTTACAGTGGCTACTTAAAACAGTGATGTAATGTGCTAATAGAGGTTTCACTTGTAAACTGGAATTGGTCTATGCTTTCTTTCTCATTTTTTCTTGTGTAGCTTTTTCTTGAGTCACTTGTTGAACTTTTCAGTGAAGTGACCAATAGTAGTTCTCCATCGTGTCCTTCCTGGTGAAAACGCTCATCTTGCTCCTCACTAACTTCTCCCAAATTGTTTAGGAAGTAATCAAGGTGGCTGTTTAAAACTGAACTTTCAACGTCATCAAACATCATAACTTTTTGAACTTCTGTAACATGCTAGCTACAATAGAAACATAATCTGGGTCTTTTTCATTTCCCAAAAACTTTATAATGACTTGCTTGAACAATGGCCATGCATCTTTCTCATTCAAGATCATTGTGGATTCAAAGTTAACATCAAACATAATTTTTCTAATGTCAGGTCCGACAAAGACGCCTTCTTTTAGTTTAGCTTCTGAAAGGTGTGGAAACTTTTGGCAGAGATACTTGAAACATGGTCCATATTTAGGCAAAGCATTTACGAATTGTTTTCATGAGGCCTAACTTAGTATGTGGAGGTGGTAGAAGCACATTCTACGAGGTTTTTGCATAGAATGTTCTTACCAGATTTTAAAGACTTCATCACAGGCCAGTTCTTTCTGCACCAATGCTGATCCCTAGCCCTACTGTCTCATTCACACAAGAAACATGGAAATTTGGTAAAATCACCTTGCTCACCAAGGAAGATGCATGTGATTTTTAAATCACTGGATATCATACAATCATGGGCAGAATAGCCTTGAGCTATTCGATATGAACTGTCCTATGTTTTATGGGCTCAGCCACACTCCGAACAGTGACCAAGTTGTGCTCTCTGACAGCAATAACTCTGTATGGACCTTCATAACGCAAAATCTCCTTAGCACGGTTCGACACAATTTTCTTGTACACAATGGTACCTATTCTGATATTGCCCATAATATCTTTTACTCGCAGGTTTTCCCGCGCTACTCTCTTTCTCTTTTCCGCGACCATCCTTCCAAGGTGTCAATTTGAAGATCCGTTAATGGCACTAAGGGGTACACGTCTCCACTTGTAACCCTACCGGGGGATGGCGATCGTACTTCACGACATGGCAAATGGCACATTCCCTCATAATATCTTCGACCGTTTTCTTCATCCCTACCCAATAGTATCTCCGTTTTAATGCTGCTACGGTTTCATTAATCCCCCGATGATTAGTCTTCCCCTGGTGGTAAGCTAACATCACTTCTTTTTGGCGATCGGTATCCCGGATCGTATCCACCATAAGGCAACACCGAACAAACGATCTATCAATATCTATCTTTTCCATTCTCCACAAATTCTGGTTTTTCTCCTATACAATCGCGTTCCCTACATAGAGATAGTGGGTGCACCTACCTTGGAAGAGTCTTTCAGTACGTGGCATATCTGTTCTTCCTTAACTCCGGGTTGGGACCAGATGATAACAATATTATGCCTCTCGTATCTGGAAAATTCCGTTTTCATTAACCCCATGGTCCTTGTCTTCCATATTATCTGCCGAGTCTTATCGTTTATTACCTCATTCACCTCCTCCATCTCAGTCGATCTCTCGTCTTGTGATTCCTTCTCGTCGGGAGATTCCCTGTTGTCCTGGCGGTCTGTTTCTCTTTCTCTTTCCACATCTGGCGTCCATTCCCGTACAAACCTCTGGAGCTCCCCGGAAGGTCCCCCTTCCCCTGATTCGATAGCGTTGACCTGCAGGGCACGAGATAACCAATCTGCCACCACATTATCCTTTTCCGGCTTGTATGCTATTTCGATATTGTATTGGCTCAAGATCTCCTTCCAACGCATCATCCTAGCCGACGATTCTTTCAAATTACCCACCCACAGAAGTGGCCGGTGATTGGTATGAACTTTGAACCGCTTTCCCTTTCCAAATATATAGGGCCGGAAGTGTTGGACTGCCCATACAATCCCTAATAACTCTCTCGAGCGGGCTATGTCGGGTCTCCGCGTCTGTAAGCCTTCTGCTAGTGTATGCCACAGGCCGTTCCCCCTTATCATACTCCTGTGACAAAACCGCCCCCAGTGCATATTCACTAGCGTCGGTGGTGATCGCAAATGGTTTTGAAAAATTAGGGAATGCGAGGACCGGTTCCGTTTGTAGCCAACGCATGCATTTCTTGATGTTCCCCTCGATTTCAGGAGTAATCCGAATTGTGCGTCCCTTCCTTAACCATGCATTCATAGGATTCAGATGCTCGGCCATCTCTGGGACGAATCGACGATAATAATTTAGGGTTCCTAACAATCTCCTGATTCCCTTGATATCGTTTAGCATCGCCATTTTCTTGCCGCACCGCACCCCTTCTGCCGATATCGAATGCCCGAGGAAGTTGATTTGCTTTTGCCCCAATATTGATTTTTCCGCTGATAATTTTAAACCAAATTGACGTATTCTGGCAAAGACTCATCTCAAATCCTCTATGTGGCTCAACTCCGTCTTACTAAAAAGCAGGAGATCATCCATATAGACCTGGCACATGTTTTCGTCTAAGCCCCTCAAGAACTCGTCCATCAGCCTCTGGAACGTTATATATTTTTTAAACCGAATGGCATATGGGTAAACTCGTAATGGCCCCTTTCAAACGTAAACGCTGTTTTACATTGGTCTCTGAGATGCATGCGAATTTGGTGTTATCCAGATTTCAAATCTAGTGTGCTGAACACGGTTGCTCCGCCAAGTCCCTTAAGTGTCCTCTAATCTGGGAATAGGGTATTTCTCATCCAACGTATTTTCGTTGATAATACCTTGCCGTTTTAGCTCCGCGATCTCCTCCCAAATGTGTTCCCGCAACACCTTTAGGTACCACCGCTCCTTCACATAAGTACTCTTCTCAGATTTCAAATGAATTTCATGAACCGTTTCTCCCATCACGCTCAGTGGATCCCCCTCGCGAAAAAAAATATCCGCGTATTTTTCCCTTATGCCCATCCTCCAATCCTTGCCCTGGGTAATTGCACCGACGCACCTCACATCCCTTTTCATGTTCTCCGTCGTTCTATATGTCTTCCCAATTTTTATCATCCATTGACCTTCTACATTACTGAGTTTCGCCCCTAGTTTCCCGAGCACGTCACACCCCAACTATACTCATGCGGCATGGTCTCTACCACATGCAGAGTTGCTACGTTGCACTTTGTGCCCCATTTACCTAACGCCAGTTCTACTTCCCCCTCCACCGTACAGGGACCACTCAAAGTGACTAGCTGGCATAAACACTTCCTAATTTCTGGGTCACACTTTCCTTTAAATATAGGGTGTAGACTATCTCTACCTACTAGAGTAAACGAGCTCCCTGTATCCACAAGACACCTCCACCCCTTGCAAAACTCGATAATAGGCAACCTGTCACACTTCTTTACCACACTATCCACAAAAAAAAGGTTGCCCCTCCGTTCACACAATCCTCATTCTTTTCTTATCTGCTCAGTTCGCCTCCCTGTGCTCGGTTGGTTGCTTCTTCCTCCGGGGTTCCTCTGCCGCTGGGTTCGCTGCCTTACGTCTCGGACCCTGAAGCCTCCGAAGATCGAGCCGATTCCTCTCCTGTTTCTCCGGCACATTCTTTGAGCATTGATCTCTATAGGTTTGCCTCGATCGTGCACCCTGCGCTGTATATATGGGCATTGTCTGGCCAAATGTCCCTCACTGTGGCATTTGAAACACCGTGCACGTGGGCACTGAGCCACCTAGTGCCCTATCTTGCCACATTCGTGGCACCTCCTTTCCTCTCCACAATTTGCCTTCTTTCTCTAGGTAATTTTTCTCTTCTCCCAAACTCTCCATCTCTTCTTCTTCCCATGTCCTGTCTCACTCTATTCCTTCCTGCCTCGTTCCTCTGGTACGACACTCTTTTCCACCCTGGTTAGATATCTTCTCTCTCTTCCTCGTCGCAGGCACTCGTGTCTACCATGTCCTGTGCGCATGCCATGAATGACCTATCCCTGGGTAATCCGCCTTTTTTTACAGTATCTCTGGCTAATTGTACCTTCAGAACTGTGGTCATAAACAACATAAACCACATCATAAACCAAGCTTCTACCGCACTGGTTTCCATTACTTCTCGTAACTTTTCGTTAATCCTATTCAGATTCACGAGCAGTCCTGCAGCGTACTGACCGTTTGTCTGATTTGAACGTTTCATCTCTTGAAACATCTGCAGCATATCCTCTTCTGGTGCCCATCGCCCCCCTCCGTACGCTTTTTTTTAGTCTTTCCTTGATCACCTGCCACGAGGTATCCTCATCTGCTTGGATTAGATTTAATACGCTCCTTCTGACCCGTCGTGCTAAGGCCACCTGTAGCCTTTTGGCATCCGCTTCCTCTATAGAGTCTGCTGCGACCTGGGTTTGGATGCTGCTCATAATACCATCCCCGCCCTTGAGGAAATGATTTAGTTCGCCCACATCACCGTTAAATTTCTCCAGGTCTGATATCTCCCATCTTAAATCTTGTGCATTGGCCTTCCTTAACTTCATTTTCTCCAATTCGTTTGTTTCCTGCACAATTCTGTTTGCTTCCTGGGCAGCTAAGTCTGCCTGCGCCATTGCTAGAGTTATTGACGGTAATGGCGGAAACTGGGGATTCGTCTGTTCTGGCTGTGAAGGCTCTAATGTTAACGTTGCCGGGCTCAGGATTTCTCTTTGTTCATTCATAATGGCAAGACTAGTTATTTTTCAAATTGAGAGTGCAAAAATAAAAATGAAAGTAAAATAGATCTATAATGAACTCGCAGTAGTCTTGAAAAAAAAAAATTCTCACTGAACTGCTAAAACGTTTTCCCGGGTTTCGGCACCACTTAACCCTTCAGCGACCGTGAACTACTATAATAGTCCGAGCGTGCCGTGCCGTGGTGACCGTGGACTATTATAATAGTCCGGTGTCAGGTGGGCTCCACGGACCATGGACTATTATAATAGTTTTGCTTCTCCGGCGTTTCTAGACCGTGAGCTACAATAGTAGTTCAGTTCCTAGAGCCATCTAGGTGTCCGCATGACAAGCTGAAATACTTTTTCTTGACAGCAGATGTCGTACAAATTCACTTTTGGCTATATTATTTTTCGTAAAGTGTGTCTGTCGTGTTTCGGCATTTATCACACTCAAAAGAATTTTTAATTGTATAAATTTGTATATTGACATTTCAAAAAAATAAAGTATATGTATAAATTTGTATTCCTAATAAAATTTCTAATAATTTGTAATCCTAATAAATTATTAGGATTAATGATTATGATTATGATTGATGGTGTAAATTTGTATTCCTAATAAAATTTACTTTATCAAAAAAATAAAGTATATAATTGTATAATTTTTTAAATAATTAAAATTAATTTACAGTAATTAAAAAAAAAAATTTTAAAAATATGTTTTTAAATTCACCAGTGCCAGTCCATTCACCATTCCAAGTCCGGATCAAAAAGGATGATGGGAAACTATAAGGAATTAAATAAAAAAAAAAAATGATTTCAGAATCAAAAAGTAATCGGTTTAGCGGGCATGGTTGACTTTTCTACCACTCAGTCCAGCCAGCCCGCTCTGACCCGGCCGTATTCGGTCGCTAAAGGGTTAAGTACTTCACCTCACAAAACATGAAAAAAAGAATAAGTAGAGAGATAAACAACACACTTGATGGCTGGTTAAACACTGACTTTATGCCATCTTCAACCTCTATTTATAGAATTTAAGTTCCACAGAAATTAAGTTCTGTTTGTTGTTGTCTAATATTTCATCCAAGTTTCCTAAAACTCCTGATTTTTCTCTTTGGTGTTGGTATCGTCTGCATTCCGTGAGAAGATGCTTTATATTCAGTGGAAGTCCACACGTTTCATACATAGGGGGCTCTTCTTTAGCCATGAGGTAAGAATGAATCAGACGAGTGTGACCTATTCGTAGGCTGGTGAGAACGACTTCTTCTCTTCTGTTTTCACGTACCAAAGTACTCCAGCTTCTGGCGTCTGCTTTTATCTCATGCAGTTTGGTATTTTGGTAGTGAAGCAAACTACATCTCCCTGTGTAAATTTTTTATACTGATAGCCTTTTGTAATTGCTTCCCTAGTAGCTCTATCAGCGATTTCATTGCCCAAAATACCGCAGTGGCTTGGTATTTTGGTAATTAATAATAATAATACAAAAATAAATAAATAAAATACAAGAATATATATATACGTTTGTAAGTAAAAGGAAATATAAGAAAAGAATTATAATGATAAGGTACTCCCTGACGAACAGGAGCTGGCGTGTTCAGCTAATCCTTCACAGAGATCCTCACTGGTTGAAGTCTAGACTGACACTCATTACTTTCTTGTTTTTTGAGTTATGACCAGTAATATAGACATTGCTAAAGTAACTATTATCGGAATGATTTCTTGGCTCCCTCCAAATCATAGGGACAGTAAATAGTACAGTAAATTTAAAGTTTTTTTTTTTTCTCCTTTTTTGACCATTTTCTAAGATCTTCGACAAATACATAACATACCTTATGTGGGGCCCAAGATGTATCCTGATCCCCTTGTTTAGTTCCAAAGTATGATAGATAAATCTTTTTGATAAAGTCTGTAATGTTTCTTTGGTGTGTTTTAATCACAAATATAACAAAAACTGTCAGCAGAGTTTACAACCGCGATTAGACATTATGCTGAGCACATGTACAGGAAACGTGAAAGTGAGGTTAGGTTGACAGTAAACACATCAGCTGTTAACAGAAAAAAGAATTAACCTTTTTTGGCCAGCAATGTTTTGTTAATGTGTTTTAGCAGTTCTACCAACTTCATCCACACCAATAGACCTAGTTTTTCAGTTATTTATTTTAAATATTAAAGCTGTTAAATTCTTTAAAAATCGCTTAATTTAATAAATTTAACTATAAAATGTGAAGAAATTGTGGGTATTACAGCTTTTTTTAATATCATATTTGGATTCAGCACCCTAAAAACTATAGGAATAAGGTATTTTCAGTACAAAAGTTTTTTCTTCATTGGCCTGTGTTATTATTGTGAATCCTATTTTAATGAAGATCTGTGTTCCTTCATCCTATTTTAATGAACAAAATAAAAAAATATGGATATTTGGACCTTAATTTAAGCTATTTTTATATCACACTCAAACTAACCTATAATCACTTTAACTTCCGATCACATCACCTGATTTATAAAATCTTTTAATTCATTAATTATTAATGTGAATCCTATTTTAATGAAGATCTGTGTTCATTCATAAGAAAAAGATATATGCGGTAAAGTCATGCATTCAAAAAGTACACTAGACATATTTTCTTCTTGTCACTGGTGTCAAGGTATTATGTTCACATCTTTCACTTCCATTTCTAGTCATGCATTATGTAGAAATCAATTTACACAACTCATAAATAAAGTTAGGTGATGCATTTATGTTGAAGCTCTTCCATAAATCATTTATTTAATATTTGTTTTATTTCCTTTTCAGGTAACGATAACGAGGATGTTTCTAATACAGAAGAAATGACTGTTGAAACTGAAACAAGTCGTAAGTTGTACCTTTGAAAACATTTTCAATACCACGTAGATTATCCCGACCAATTTCTTTTTAATTATTACTTTTAAGATCAATATTAATTTTCTTGTTTTAATTTCCATTATCTAATGACTTGAATAATTTTTTGGATTATTTGTTGTAGTTAAAATGTATCATCTTGAGGACCATAATTATTTGTTTTTACCTTTCCATTTACCTATATACCTATTTTTTTATTTTAAGGTGGGCATAATTGCACTGCGACTATACTTGGTCTATTGTGCGCCCCTACGTATGCGATTAATACAATCAGTCGGAGTTGTCCTCATAGAACCCGTCATCAATAGACAGGCCAATCTTTGTAGCTTTCCCAACATGAGTTTGGGTCCACTTTTACAAACACCACGCCACCACACCAGGGCTGCATAGGTCACAATGGGTCTAATGGCTGTCGTGTACAGCCAGTAGATCATTCTTGGTTTTAGACCCCAGGAATTACCCACTGCCCTCTTACAGGCCCAAAGGCATCTAATGGCTTTATTAGTCGTGTTGGTTCCAACTCAGTTTGTTGTCCAGTGCCACCTAAGTATTTCACTGTGTCACTCCAACAAAGCTGGGTTCCATTGAGCGTCGATAATCTCATTACCACATTCCGCTTTCTTGTAAATGCCAGAACATTCACCTTGCGTGGATTGATGCTTAAACCATTGTCCAAGCACCAACGCGACAGCACATTTGTTATTGTAATAAGAAGGTCAGATTACACAGTGATGCTTAACATCTATGGGAATGGCCACATCATCTGCATACCCCTGTGCATAAAAGCCCACCCCGTTGATTGATGACAGAAGCGAGTATGCCACCAAATACCAGAGTAAAGGCGGTAGGACACCGCCCTGCGGACAGCCCCTGTTGGGCTTTATCCACAGTTTGGATCCACCCAGTTCAGAGATTAGAGTTCTGTGTTCCAGCATGGAGTTAATCCATCTGCACACAACAGGCTCAACCTCCTTATACATTAAGGCCTTACTTATGGTACTGTAAGGCGTTCTGTCAAAGGCACCTTCAATATCAACGAAGATACTTACAGATGTTTCGCCCTGTTTCAAAGACTTCTCCAATCTTGACACCAGGTTAAAAAGTGCAACCTCGCAGGATTTCCCTGCTTGATATGCAAACTGTAGCGGGTGTATGGGGTTATTCACCAGTACACCCTCTCTGATGTGCCTGTCTAAAATCTTCTCTAAAGTCTTCATCAAGAAGGATGACAGCAGATTGGTCTGAAGGCTTTCGGATCACAGTATGACCCCTTGCCCGGTTTAGCGAGGTAGCAGAGCTTGGATGTTCTACACTTCAAAGGGATGTACGCTATAGCCAGACTACCTCTAAAAAGTTCCAGAAGGTAGGTCCCAATGACCGGAAATCCTTGCTTCAGCATGGCCGGTATAATACCGTCGGGACCCCCCCCCTCCCCCGACTTGTAGGGCTCACACATATCTATCACCTATTTGAGGGAGCTCATGTTTATGATTTCCCTAGCCTTGGTCCACTGTACACCGTCAGTACTAAGGATGTGGTCAGCTGGAGTGAAAGGACACGCCTCCTGGGAAGTGACAATAGGCCAACTCCCTCAGGGTTTCCACCTCATTATGCTTGTATCCAATCATCGTCCTGAGCATACCCATGGCCGTGTGTCCAGCATCCTTTGACAGTATCTTTTTAATGCGACAGGCAGCAGGAGTGTTGTCCACTTCACTACCATATTTCCTCCATGCCTGCCTCTTAGCTTTCCTTACCTGTTTGTGGTATTCCGTGAGAGCATTGAACAACTTCCTGGTGCTATTTCTTAGCTTGTTTAAATTGTCGTTCCACCAGGAGGTTTTCCTGTTGGAATTAGTATAACACACATGATTGGTACTGGTGTAAGCCTCCATAATGGCCTCTGTCAGAGCTTCATTAAGGAGTTCCAGCTGCCGTGTGTTTTTTATGACCTTAGCTTTTTATGACAGTTCCTAACACTCGCTACCAGAATGCTGTAGGAGGACCCCCAGTCAGTTCGTCTAGGGTTCCTATACCGCTGGATCTGGGGAACATTTAGGCTAAGGTTAAATCTAATGTACCTGTGGTCAGAGCATGTCTCTTTATCAGATACATGCCAGTGATTTATATAGTTACTTAGCTGGTTTGAAGCTATTGTGATGTCTATCACCTCCGATCTCAACCTGTTACAGAAGGTTGCCCTGTTACCCCTGTTTAAAATGTCAAGATCAGAATTAATGACAAACTCAAATATCTTCTCACCTCTGGTGTTATTATTATGGCTGCCCCAGGCTTCGTGATGGGCATTGGCATCTAGGGCAGCCAGGATATTAGAGACCCCATCTTCCAGGATCTGTGTGGGGTTGTCCTCTTCGTAGGGCAGATATCCAGCAACAATGGTGACATCTGCCCTCATTCCTTCCCCGGATGGGGACAACTTAGCTGCTGCAAGATCTCTGGAACAAAGTTGCCAGAGAGGCAGCATGTTAAGTTTAGTTTTGTGCAGGATGCAGGCCCTCGGATGGTCCAGCACAGCAATCAGGCTGTAGCCAGCCCACCCAAGCCCCGCAATCCTACCTTTAAGAAGGTAAGATTCTTATATTAATATAATGTCAATGTCCTCACCTTTGACATACTGATGCAGCACTTGGCATGCTGCAATGCAGTGATGCAGATTAATCTGCAGCAGCTTCATGGTCCTAATTGTCCTCAGAGTCAGAGGAGCCCGCCAGCAAGATGAGCTCATCCAACTGGTCCGGAGCAGCCCCAGCCTCCGGAACCAGCCCTAGGGGTTCCATCACTGTGCCGCTATCACTCCCAGCAGTGGTCCGTGGATCCACCTCACCCCTTCTATGAGCTACCCCAGAACGCCGAGGAGTGTCTGCGCCAGCCTGATCTATGATCTCTTTTTTGTCTGGCTTCCTCTTGAGCAACCTTAGGGTTACCCTATGCATTCCAAAGTGGACTTGCCTATTGCGTTCCCTAAGGCTGCTTATGCAAGATTCAGAAATTCTTAGAATGCCGTAGAACCCCTTAGGTGGGGCACCATCCAGCATCCTGACATGGTGGAGCTGCCAGCACGCCATCTCTGTAATGTCTACGCCCTCAACCTTCTCATGATGACCTCTTTCGAGATCTCTCTATCAGTAGGGAAGAAGGCTCGTACCTTCACCTGCTGCGTGAGTATACTCACGTCATCAATCCGAAGGGATAAACCCCTCTCCAAGACGACGCCAGCAACCACTCCTGCGTTGGATGATTAGCACAGGCAATTACACTGCCACCCATTTTGTAGGCTATGCCACCAAACTGGGGCTGCACCCTGCCAATCTCCTCAATTACCTATATACCTAAAGGGTATCAACATTTTACCAACTGGCAGTCTATTAATCAATAGAAGAAAAAATTTTTTTTTAAATAATCATCAAAGGAACAATAAATAAAAATAAATTATAAATATAAAATTGACATAAGTCAACAAGAACCTAATTAATGTAATGTTAAATGAACATTCTTCCCTGTGCATACATGGTGAAAATTGCGAGAACATGGGGGTATAGGATTTGTCTTGCTTGGTTACGACCCCTCGGAGCTCATTGGTTTAGAGCACTGCACTAGTGATGCAGACGACCCAGAGGAAAATCTTTTCTCTTCTAAATAGGAATAGATAAATACAATAATTTTATAAAATAAAGTATTAGAGTATTTAACAGTAAATTAACACGTTCAGTGCTAATAGAAAAATCCGTAACTATCCACAAGTGCGACACGGGGTCAATTAACCCCGTGCAGTAACTATCCACAATTGCGTCGTGGGGTCAATCTGCCCCGTGTCCTTTCCTTAGTTTAAACGTATTCAGCTTGCTGAAAGTTGAATAATTTAGGAAAAATCAATTGTTTTCCCACTTCATAGGTTTAGGTCAGTATACCACAGCAGCAGGACATTAGCCCCATTCTTTATTTATAACTTACGGTTATATTGTGTTTTTTATTTAGATTCGGTTTCGGGAAAACCGATTATATTTGGGAGTTAGTTATAAATAACGAATGGGACTATTAATTGATTTATTCAAAAGTTCATTAACTTAATTGAAATTGTACTCGTAAATAAATTATTTTTGTTTTCAAATAAAGACACCTTTTCCCTTCTTGAAATTAAATTTTATGAGATTTTATACACAGGAAATGAATTTAATTTTTTTGTGAGGATCGGTACCACCCCCCCCCCCAAAAAAAAAAACATATCCTTTTACATATTATAGGAAAATAAAACTCGCAACTTTTAATAAAACTTACAATAACTTTTATTTTTATTTTGATATGTTTTCATTTAATATACCTATAACATTGCTTTAAAAAAAATTAGTAGTTGAGGAAAGCAAAAAAATACAAATTGAATAAAAAAAAAATACAATAATTGAAGCGATGTAGCATTGGGATCGTCAATATTTATTTGACAATCATCAATGTTGCCAGTTTGGCCTTTCGAAGAGTGGCTGGAAATCTTCTGATGAACATAAGCTAAATCATCTTCGTCTGAACTTGACGACTCATCAGACTGGAATTCAAATTCATCTTCACTACTGTTATCAAGGCTTGATTCACTTTCACTGGAGGATGGATTTTTGAGCGATAAAGCCAAGTCAACCAAATTCCGACCACGTAAGGTCATCGTGAAAAATCATGTGAATGAGAAACTATACTGAAGACTGAAGAGAAAAAAGGAGGGTGGATAAGCAAACAAAAAGGGGAAGGGAGCGAATGACTCGTCATTTCCGAGAAAAGTAGCATTGGGGGAAAGCACAAAAAAGGGCCGTCTCAAAAGTAGAGGGAATTGAGAGACTCGTCATTTTTCGAAAAAAGTAGCACGGGGTCTTTTGGCCCCGTGCCGCACTAGAGGTCTAATTTTAAACCTCAGTGCGGCCCGGGGTCATTTAACCCCATTCTATTTTTATCGAATTTTGAGAGATTATTGAAGTTTATAACATATAGCCATATTAGTTTCAACCCTTTGAAAAAATTAAAAGCTTAAACAGGTTCGAGCATTTTTGAAAGTTTACCTCTTACAGGCTCAGCACTAGTGAAAAGTTCCACACGGGGTCAATTGACCCCGCAACGCACGGAACGTGTTAAAAATGACAATACAAGACAATTGGAAATAAATAATTAAAATGACCTTTTAATGATAACATTTTAATTATATTGAGTTTTTTATTATCGCTTCTCAACTGCCTTCTTAATATTTTGTTCCTTCTTGGTTTTTGCTATATCATAACCTCTCCTTCCCGTATATTTGTTAATTGAGTCCGTATAATTGGTATATTTTCTAATAACAAAGTTGTGTCTAGTATTGCCATCTTCAATTTTAATGCTAATAACTCCTCTATTGCCTTATTTTTAAATTTATTATTAGATTGATCTACTTACCAAAATATTATTTTTATTATAAAATATTATGTATTCTATTATTTTATGATATATTTTTCTAAAATTATAATTGTTTGTACCTGCATTATGGGTCGAAACGATGATTTCTGGTAAATAGTTGCTTAGTAAAGATTCACTTTTTGACCTATAGCTGGAGCATTTTCTCCTTCATGATACATATACAGTGAATTAATAATTATTTATTATTAAATTAGTGATTGGTAATGTGTTTTTTATTTTATGTATTGTTTTAATGTTGACAGATGATGATGCTCAAGGTAATCATGAGGTACCAACCATCCCAGATGACGGTAAGAGCTATTGATCTGCATTTTTATGTATTTGTATTTTTTGCACAAATTTGAGCCTCTTTGTACAAAAAATGGTTTTCTTTAATTCAAAGGTTTCTTATTATTTTTTAATTTAAGTATCATTTTTTTTTTGTAAACTTATCTCATAATATTTACTAGAAAAAAGTTCCAAATTAATTTTAGACAGGATGATATATTATCTATACATGCTATAAAAGAATATCATAAATAAAATTAATAAGAAAAGAATTGTGTTCCGTGGTTTAGGGGCTCTATAGAACCTTTACTTAAACCTAGCGCAAATATGTTATGGCTGGTTAGTGTAAATGGTGTTTTAAAAATAAAAATGAGACTATAGCAAAAATAAGATAAAATATTTATTTTAGTCAGTAAAGATAAAAAATTCTTCAAGATAAATAAAAAATAAAATAATATTTCATACAGAAAAAAAATACTAATTAGTAGAAATTTTATGATGAATTGCATTGTAAAAACTGATTACTGATACGGGTTACGACAAATAGAATTACATCAGCTGGTCCATGAAGAAAAATGCTTTTAGTTTTTTTGGTTGGTCACTGAGATGCCAATTGAGGGGGAAGCTCGAAGAACACAGGCCCCGATGTAGGCTTGCCGTGTGCACCCTCCGTGGTCGAGCTGTATTGGTGGTAGGCAGAGGGCTCTGCACTAGTGATAAGCCCGTGAGCCGATGTTTTGCCATTTTATGTATGTGATTTGATACTCTTTTGAAACAAAACAATGGATTGACAGTCTTTTTGTACACTCAAATATTTTAACAAATGGTAATCAATCATCTAACATGTTTACAAATAAAAAGCACAATACTTTGTTAAAACTAATTAAAAAATAAAAATTAAATTAACAATAATATATGGCCTCATTAAATAAAATAAAACATAATGGGAAAAGTAAAGTGATGAATTTCTAAAATGTATCCTATTATTTTAGGCTACATTTTTCTGAAATTATAATTGCTTGGATCTGCCTTACGGGTCGAAGCGTTGGTTTCCGATGTTTATTTACATTAAACTGATAGCAGATTACAATTAATGATAAAGTGATTACTAATAATTTAAAATTAATGACATTGATTAGACCTTAAGAAATATCAGACTACATAGAACTATTGATGTCTAGAAAAATAAACAATGACCTTAATTAAAGAATAGATATAAGTAAGTGATGTAAATACATTATTATTATTTAAAGTTTATTAACTATCGGATTTTGTTGCAGTTCTCTCAATTAGTATTAAGGAAGAGGAGGGGGAGCTGCTTTCTTATGGTGAGACCAATATTATACTAACATGAAGTATTTTTTTCATTATTATTATTAATGAAGATCCTATTTTAATGAACATTTGTGTTCCTTCATAAGAAAAAAAAAGAAGAAAAGATATATGCTGTAAAGTCACGCATTCAAAAAGTACACTGAATATATTTTCTTCTTGTCACTGGTTTTAAGTTATTATGTTCACATCTTTCACTTCCATTTCCAGTCATGCATTGTGTAGAAATAAATTTTCACAACTCATAATTAAAGTTAGGTGATGCATGTACGTTGCAGCTCTGCCATAAATCATTTATTTACTATTTCATTATTTACTTTTCAGGTAATGATAATGAGGATGTTTCTAATACAGAAGAACCGACTGAATCTAGTCGTAAGTTTTTTCTTTGAAAACAGTTTCAATATCACATAGAATACCTCAACCAATACCTTCTTAATTATTGCATTACAGCTCAAAATCAATTTTCTTGATTTCTGACGCAGACTACCACCTCTATAAGGAACAAAGAAGGAGGACCAAAGATGTCGTCGTAGCTGCAAAAAGGAAGGCCTGGGAGGAATTCGTAAACAAAATGGAAGACAAATTCCGAGAAAACCAAAAACTGTTCTACAGGGCTATTCGGGTTATGCCTAAGGAAAGCGAGCCAGCAATAAAGCATGTAAAGGACAAAGAAGGGAAAGTTCTCACCAACCCAAAAGATATAATGAACAGATGGGCCGAGTACTTCAGGGAGCTACTGGAGATGGATAGCAGCCATCAGGAAGCAACAGAACTGAACCATCTTCTACAATCATGCTGGGAAGAAGACGACTTCATTAAGGAAGATGAAATAGCTGAAGTATTAGCGTCTCTCAATTTAGGAAAAGCTGCAGGAATGGATGAATGAATAGGAGAGATGATAAAATACCTGGGGACCACAGGAGAAAAGATGTTTCAACATCTCCTCAACTTGGTATGGAAGAACAAAGTAGTGCCAAAAAAGACTGGGAAATCTCTATCATTATACCAATATTTAAGAAAGGAGACAAAAAAGATTGCCACAACCATAGAGGAATCTCCCTTCTTAGTGTACCCAGGAAAATGTACTCCAAAATACTAGACATCTTAGGAATGCAGTCTATAAATCTAGAAAGATATAAATTGGATATAAATCTAGAAAGACGTCTTAGGAATGCAGTAGAACCAATGCTGGGGGAAGACCAATATGGATTCAGAGGAAACAGAAGCTCCCAAGATATTTTCTTCACACTGAGACAAACATCTGAAAAGATCATAGAAAAGAACAAGGAAGTCTTCACCTGTTTTATCGACCTCACAAAGGCCTTCGACAGGATCAGAAAGGAAGATATTATAAAGGCTCTCAGGGAGAAAAAGGTCAATCTGGGACTCCACAAAGGAAACCTAAGTCTTATCAATATACAGAGAAATGTTGGGAGGACATGCCATGAGGCATCACAGGAATTTGTAATAACCCAGGAGATCAGACTAGAATGCAGCCTAAGCCCATTACTTTTTATTTTGACACTGGACACGGCTTTGAAAAGAGCTAAGTCAAAAATGAAACAGTACTGTCTAGGGTATAGAAACCTTAGGCCGACCCACCTTAGTATCCTTGCATTTGCCGATGACATAATTGTTTTTGCAAAAAATTGTAGGAACCTCCAGTTCAATTTAGTCTCCTACAAGAAGAGTTGGACGTGATTAACATGACAATAAATACAGGAAAAACCAAAATCATGAGAATAGGAAGAAAAAGCGAGCATGGGGGCCGAGTCGTAAGACTAAACAACGCGATGTTAGAGCAAGTAAGGGATTTTAAATATCTCGGTGCATACCTTAACGAACACGGGGAGACGAAGGTGGATGGTGTGAGACCGAAAGGAAGACTGGGAGGCCGCAATCCAGGAGGCTTTTGACAGAAGAGGTTTGGAATGGAGAAGGAGAAGACGATTGGTACAGGAGAGGGATTCATGGATCAGGCTCTATAGAAAGGATCCTCTCACACCTTTGGCGGTAGAAGAGGAGAAGATTAAATAATCAATTTTCTTGTTTTAGTATCCATTATCTAGTGACTTAAACCATTTTATGGATTTTGTTTATATAGTTAAAAGGTATCATTTTGAATATATAGTAAAGAATAATATGAAATCATGAAAAATATTAAATCGGAGGTTTCATAAGAAAAACACATTTTTCCCGGAGAAAAAGTTTATTTCCTTCTTTTAAATGAATTTGATTTAATGATCTTACTAACTCACTACTCTTGGGGAGAGTAAAAGCTATTCAAGACATTTATGAAGGCAATGTTTACCTTTTCTAGTTCTTTGCTTTAATATTGATTTAGTTTCACTATTTTCCCTCTTAAGTTCCTCTTGATGCTATGGAAAATGACTAAAATTCACAATTTTTTGACACATTACATAGATACAGAACACCAATAATATGTGTAATGAGATGTTTCCTCTTTTTTTTTTTTTTTTTTTTTTTATTAAATATTATTTTCTTGTCAGCAGGTGGGCTTAATCATATAAAACAAGAAACCTATGTGAAATGTGAAGAAGGCCTGCTTCTCCCAGATGAAGGTGAGGGAAATTTAACTTGTTTGTTAAATAGTAGGGCAATATTGATGTCTGTATAATCTTAAACAATTTATGCTTCATCTGCTTTAATCCTTTTTTTTTTT
Organism: Arma custos; assembly: GCA_037127475.1. Lineage (NCBI taxonomy): Eukaryota > Metazoa > Arthropoda > Insecta > Hemiptera > Pentatomidae > Arma > Arma custos. The sequence continues at coordinate 10,380,325 of CM073759.1, read as the reverse complement.
TGTTTTGTTCAATATACTAAATAAAGCCAAGAAAATTAGATTGGATTTTGCCGACGACATCATATTATTACCTAAAAACTGGAAACAAGCCAAATAACAAATTAATCAAGCTGCCAAATTAGATTTAAAATCCTTTAAAAAAAAATGAAATTTTAACCATTAACCATAATTAAATAATAAATTAATAAAGTATAATAATTAGCTCTAACCATAAACTTTTATAACGAAATATTTTTATCCTGGAACTCAAAATTTCATTCACTATGAAACAGTGATAAAACCAGAAGTGGATTGTACTGCTGAAACCTCAACTTAGTGCAACAAAGGTCCTGTTGGAAATTTAGAAAGAAAGGAAAATTTCAAAATGGTCAGGTAAAATTAATTCTAAATATTAAAGTTTACACAAAAGTAAAAAGAATATCTGTTAAAATATGTAAAAGACAAATTTCTTTCTTCTCATATCCAGTGAAAATAAATTACCTGGACTGATTTTTTATTTCTTCCAAAGTACTAAAAACCAAGAGGTAAATGGTTTGCTAAAGAGAAAGAGGGAATGAAAGATATCAAGGTAAATTATAAATGAAAGAGAGTGTATTAAATGATGAAAGGTTCCAAGAAGCACTGAAGAAGACCAGAAATAAAGTATTGCAGCAACGGAATAAGAAAATATCTGATGGAGTGAAAAAGCACGTATTGGTCAGGGAGGAAAGCATACAACCTTTGCAAATAAATAATCGATCTCCTGTGTTGTTAAATGAAAGTCAGGAGTACAATCGTGAATAATTTTTGTTTTCACGTTGTCTTTGCTCATTTGTTTATGGGACTACACAGCACTGATGTGAAAATATGAATCCTATAGATAAATTTCGGTTGAAACCTAGTCTTCAAAAAGCCATCTTTATTTATAAATAAAATATAAGCGATAACACATTTTCTAAGACATCTATGAAAGTGATCTGTTCATTATTATTAAATTGGTGAATTAACGAATAGGCTCAATGAATTCCAATTTCAGTTGTTAATGTCAGGGATCTAAAAAGGTATTACTCATTAGTAAAGAACACCAACAATGTATTTAGTCAGATGTTTTCTTTCCTATGTTGTAAATATCATTCTCATTATAAACAAATACAAATATTTATATTAGCTATGATTGAGCTAAAATGTGACATGTTCATTAGATATAACGTAATTTTATTTTTCTCTGACCAAGTATTTTTCGAACTGTTGTTATTAATATAGAATATAAACATAACTTAATCCTAAAAGATAATAGTCTTTACTTACCACCTAAAGTCTCTTATATATACAGGGTGTCCCATTTCAAGTGGATCAAACGTTTTTAACTTTTAAACGAAACAAAATTCTGAAAAACGATTCAGGTAAAAGTTGTAGTTATTCAGGCCTAGTTTGAAGAAATAAAAAAAAACATTTTTTGTATTTTCACTTTAAATGGTCAATATCGACCTTCAAAAAATGTAGTTTCCTCTTGACCCCCATTTATTTTTATTTTTCTGAAATGTACAATCCAAGATATAGAAAAATGTATGTAACATTTTTTTCTATCTTTCATAGTTTAAGTAGAAAAAGCATTCAAAGTTGACTACTTTAGTATTCCTCCTTTACGAGGAAACGTAATGTAGCAGTAAGTTATTTTATTTAAGAGGTTTTAGTCGAAATAACTTATAATCAAGGTATTTTGAATCTTTCAGAAAATGTCTGGACATTTAAAAACCTTCTGTAAAGACAGCATACTGAAGTAGTGAGCTTCAGATACTTCTTCTACTTGACCTATGAAAGATAAAAAAATTTTACATACATTTTTTCCATGTTTTGTATTGTACATTTCAGAAAAATAAAAATAAATGGGGGTCAAGAGGATACTACATTTTTTGAAGGTATTGACCACTTAAATTGAAAAACCAAAAAATGTTTTTTTATTTCTTCAAACTAGGCCTGAATAACTACAACTTTTACCAGTATCGTTTTTCTGAATTTTGTTTCGTTTAAAAGTTAAAACCGTTTGATCCACTTGAAATGAGACACCCTGTATATACGCATAACTTATGTATATATATTTCATAAATATTTTGTTCATTTTTGTTATGTGAGCAGGTGAGCTTTCTTATATAAAACAAGAAAGAGCTATGGAACATGAAGGAGAACCTGTTTTCTCAGGTGAGAAACATTTAACTTGCTACTCGTGGAATATACTTATATATCTACAGCCCCGGTGAATAAGCGGTTAAGTCTAATTGTCTCCAAAAGAAGTTTCTTATACTTAAGGAAGCGGAATCGAGTTATTTTCATGGTTAATAAGGTGCTAAGTAAGGCAGTGGGTCGAAAAAGAGTTATTGTTTATATTACAACTCCATTTTAAGCCAAAAACTATGAGAATGATACAATTCTGGTTATCTGAAAGCAGTCAACTATCACTGGACAAAATCTGACAACCACTTATTCACTGTGGCTATAGATACCTTCATGGTTTTTAAAAATATAATAAATAACTAGTGTTTGTTTTATCAACTTCAATAGTTTTATTTAATTTTTTTAATAGATTATAATTGCTTCCAGGTAAAATTAATAGCTGTCATAAACTTAACAAGTTCCATCAATGTCCTTACTGTGATTATAAATCTGTAAAATCTGGAGATGTGAAAAACCATATAATGGCCCGCCATACTAATCACAAATCTCTTCAATGTCCTCATTGTGATTACAAATCAAATTATCATAGCTGTATGAAAAGACATGTAATGGCCCGGCATACAGGTGAAGCTTCATCAAGAGGAGGCCTTCGTCACTGTCCTCATTGTGATAAATCTGTAACTTCTGATCATTTGAAAAGTCATATAATGGCTTGCCATACAGGAGAGAAGCCTTATCAATGTCCTCACTGTGATTATAAATCAGTTTTTAATGGAAATATGAAAAATCATATAAAGGCCCGCCATACAGGTGAGAAGCCCCATCACTGTCCTCATTGTGATTTTAAATCTGTGGAATCTGGACATTTGAAAAATCATATTCGGGCCCATCATACAGGTGAGAAGCCTCATCACTGTCCTCATTGTGATTATGAATCAACATGGGCTGAACAAATGAAACAACATATAAAAGCCCGCCATACGGGTGAGAAACCTTATCAATGTCCTCATTGTGATTATAAATGTGTAACATCTGGAAATATGAAAAGTCATATAAAGGCCCGCCATACAGGTGAAAAGTCCCATCAATGTCCTCATTGTGATTATAAGTCAGTTCATTCTGGAAATTTAAAAAAACATATAATGGCTCGCCATACTGATCACAAGTCTTTTCAATGTCCTTATTGTGATTTTAAATCTGTATATTCAGAATCTATGAAAAATCATACAATGGCTTGTCATACGGGTGAGAAGCCTTATCAATGTCCTCACTGCGATTTTAAATCAGTTTATCCTAGAAATATAAAAAAACATGTAGTCTCTCAGCATGCAGATGACACCATAAAAATTTCATCATGAAAACCATATGTAATGTTAGAAGCTGTCTGTTCTGTCTCTTCTACTTGTAAAATACATGCTCATTTGGACTGGCTTTACCCTTTATCAGTATTCTGTCTATCTTTACAAAGTACCAGAACCATGTTTTGTTTTTCCATACAAATAATTCCATTTAAGTGTGTTCCAGAGTAGTTAACTTGATTATAAGGCAGAGTTTTTGGAATTGGCTTCACTAAATAAATAAAAAAGTATTTTTTTGACTTACCAACAAACAGTTCTCCAATTACTTTGACTTACCAATAAACTTCTTCTTCTTCTTTTGCTTCCCCCTATAGTGCCTTTCAGCGTAGGGGAGCGTCCAGCCAGGAGCCGAATCTATCCCAGTCTCTTGCTAGGCTTCTGGCCTGTTGGAGATCTTTTTTTCTTTTCCTGCTAAGGTACTCAAGATAAAGACATCCTTGGGCGTCCTCGAGGTCTTTTTCCATCCGGCATGTAGTCCATCGTCTTGAGAGGCTCCCGGTGATCATTCATCCTGACCACGTGGCCAAACTATTTCAGTTGTCGGATTTCCAGCTCTTTTAGCGGGGCAATCTGCAGTTCCTGATGAATCCTCTTGTTGCGAACACAGTCTCTTTTCGTCTTTCCCGCCACTCTTCACAAGTACCTCATTTCCGACGCGGTAACTCTGCTTTCCTGTCTCTCCGTCAATACCCAGCTTTCAGCTCCATACAGCAGTATCGGCCGATACACTGATTTGAAGATGTGGAGTTTGACGTTCCTTTCTACCTCCCGCTTTCCTAGAACAGTATTACAAATCTGGTAGTAGACTGTATTTGCCTTTTAATCCTATTGGTTATTTCCGCGTCCAGCTTCCCAGATCTGTCTTTACTGTGCCGAGATAAGTGAAGTCAGTCACCACTTCCATTTCTTTTTCATCACAGTACATGTGAACTTCTTCCTGTCGTCTATTCACTTGCAGGATCTTACTTTTGTTGGCATTGATTGTCATTCCTTTTTGTCGGAGTTCTTCACAACATTCCGTCACCACTTCTCTCAGCTTTCCGACTGAGTCAGCAATCAGCACTATATCGTCCGCATAGAGAAGAAACTGGACTACAACTGGATACCTGGACCCCAGCAACGTTCTCTCAGTTCTCCTACAGATGGATGCCACCTCATTCAGGTCTCTCTCTTGCTATACCAAAGTGGCCTGACTCCAATCCAATGAGCCTAATGATTCCTTTAGGCTTCTGATAAGTAGATTTTATAGCCTCTACTAAATTCCTTGGTATGTTCTTGTTTCTGAGGGCAGCCCATATCTCCTCTCTTGAGACTGAGTCGAAAGCCGATTTGAGATCCAGAAATGCAATGTACATATTCTTGTCACGGACCCCGGATTTCTGGAGGATATTTCTTATTGTGAAGATATGATCCTGTCTTTGTCCTCCTGCTTTGAATTCCACTTGCTTTTCTCCAATTTGGCATTCCACTAGTGGTCTAAGCTGACCTTCCAGGATCGAAGTATTTATTGTCTCTGGGAATGGGGTCAGCACCTCCTTATGCTCCTGTTATAAGATTTTTATCTTCTCTCTTCAGCGATCAGCTCAATCGGTGGCATCCTGGCCACCACGCAAGCCGCTTCGTATGATACTGTACGAAACGCGCTGATCACTCTAAGCGCACACCGTCGATATACCGACACCATCGGTCTTCTATAAGCAGCAGTGTCGCATCCTACCATATCGCAGCTGCGTAGAGCAGAATAGATGGGACCACACTGGATATCAGCAGCCTGTGGATATTCCTGGCTCCGCCTTCATTGGGCATTAAACGTGACAGTGCGGTGGTCACTTAAGCTGCTTTATCACTAACCCCCTGAATATGGTCCTTGAACTGGAGCCGATCATCGATTCTCACCCCGAGATAAGTCGGAGAAGGCTTGGACTGAATATCTTTCCTACCCGCTCTCAAGGTGATACTTTCTCTTGTTTTCCTGCTACTGACAAGAAGGACCTCTGTCTTATCATCTGCTAGCTGCAACCCAACAGACGACAGCCAATCTCGAGTCAATGCAAAAATCGGTTGTCCTTTAGCATGATCTCTTCTTTGTACTTTGCCTGAACCACCACAGCGATATCATCAGTAAAGCCCACAATTTCAGCACCCTCTGGTTGTTTAAGCCTAAGGACTCCGTCGTACATAACATTCCACAGGAGTGGTCCAAGCACTGATCCTCTCGCTAGTTGGTATTTCCTCCTTGCTGCATGGCATCTTTTACTCGGCTATAAGGTCGTTCCACCGTCTATCTACCACTACCTATAAGGGAACGGACCATAGCCGCGTCGCACGCATTATTGACCAGGCCCATCACCTGACGAGCCTTGTCTCCCGCTCTGACTGATAGATTCCATTTGGCCTCCATCATGATTTGGAACGATTCTCTGTCAAACGTCCTGGTTTTCCAGCGAACCGCACCCCTCTCATGCCTAGTGACCCTTGGTGCGTAATTTCGTAGTGTGGCCAGGATAGCTTGGTGATCACTGTGTGTGTACAGGTCGCAGACCTGCCAGCTAGGATTTGCTTGGAGGCTGTCACTAACGAATGTGAGGTCGATCACCAAGCTCCTACCTCCCCTCACAAACGTTGGCTCCGACCCAGTATTTGCCAAAACCAGGTTCTCTATCTGGGCAAAGGCTTCTAGTAGGATTTCTCCATGTCGGTTAGTTGCCTGACTATCCCACTCCGTCGCCCAGGCATTGAAATCTCCGGCAAGGACTACAGGTCTTCTCCCTCTGGCATCTTGTACTATGCGATCTATGAGACCTTCGAATTCCTCAATTGTGGTGTTTGGTGGGCCATAGCAGCTATAAAGGTAAAGGCCCTGTATCTTAGCCCAGACAAACCCACATGTAGGGTCTTGTACCGTTTCAGTTATGGCCTGTCGATTACATGTCCATATCGCAGCTCTTCCTGTGGCGTCAGATATCCAGGAGACGCTATCCAGATTTTTATATTGTTTGCTAAGGATGGCAACGTCACTCCTTAAGTCTTTCTCAGTCTACCAGAGAAGGTCTTGAGCAACTTGCTGTGATTGAGGTTGAGTTGTAAGATCCTCATTTTGCATGATTTCCCTGCCTCCTTTGTGCTTGCAATGCATGATGTAATGCCGGACATTTATTTCCGCCACCAGAGTGCCTGTGTCACCTTTACCAGTGCAAAGTGCACAGCTAGGACTCTGTGTACAGTCGGCGGCTAAGTGCCCTTCTTTGCCACATTTACGACAACATTTTGTTCTGTCAGGTCCCTGACATGTTCTGGCTAAGTGTCCGAATTCCCAACACCGGAAACAGTGTTGGAGTCGCACCTTCTCCCGTACCCGGCTGATTACTATGCCTACTCTGATCCTGCTTTTCGAGACAGCCTTCCGGGCCAGTAGAACTGGCAGGAGCAACCACTGCAGTCTGTGTTCCAGCATACGCTACTCTCATCGATTGCACTGCGGTAGGTTGGATCACTTCTCCATCTAAAAGGGCTGTGAGAGCCTCGGCAATCTCTTCTTTTGACGTAAGTGCGTCCACGCTCTAATTTGAGCCTGAGATCCCAGTGCACCCTCTAGAGTGCGCTTCATGGTCTGCAGGGCCCTACCAGACTTCCGATCCAGCTGGATTAATAGATTCCCAGCCACATTTTCCCGGACCTTTGAGATATTTGCACCCAAGTTTTTCAAGGCGGGGTCTTCTCGGACCTTCCGGAGAGTATCCGCATAGGTGCTGGACTCAGAAATCTTAATGATCAAAGCATCCGGTCTTGGTGGTTTAGGGCGTTTTTCCTTGCCAATGTCCTTTTTCCTCCTGGAAACTGTTTCCCACTGCTCATCTTTTGGGAATTTATGGTTTTCCAAAAGTTGCCAGGGCTGATCCGGCATCCTTCCTTTTGTCGATGCCTTGGTTCTCTCCATAATGCCGGTGGGCTCCATTCGTGATTTTGAAGACACTGGTTGCCTAGATGCCCCTTTCTTTGAAGCCTTTGACTTCTTTTTAATCGTAGCCTCCATAGTTCTTTCTTTCTGGCATCCAGCTGGTAAAGATGGAGGCACATTAGCCTTCTCCCTTGATAGGAGTATGCCTGGTAATGGCATCACTGTCTGAGTACCTACGTTTGCTTTCACACTCTCCGCTGTGTGTTCCTGTAGTTTGCTTTACTTTCACACTCTTCGCTGTGTGTTCCTGTAGTTTGCTTTTCATCGCTTCGAGGTATTTCTGTATCTTACAGACGTATTCCCTTATTTCACTGTGGACATTATGCCTTTGCTGGATGTACTTCTGTAGGTCATCTACCACTCCAGTTAGCTTCGTCAAATCTTCTTGATAGTCTTCAAGACTTGTAGTATTGAATGCCACAGCAGCCAAGTTGACCACCACTGCGACACTGCGGTCGGGTGATAGCGACGTCCGGGAGCCACCTTGCTCACTCTCGTCGGACGCTGGTACTGGGGATCCGACCCCCTGCACCGTAAGGTATGTCAAATCCTCTTGACTACCCATGGTTGATTTCTTAATCGGGGTTCCTTCCCCTAGTCTGTTTGGTCCGCAGGAGGTATTTTATTTCCCTCCTGCCCGCTATATCTAGCGTGCATTCCCCTATCCGCCACCTGGGGACGCGCCACATATGGGTTTCAGACTCCCACAGTGGAGAGCGTGGTTAAAAGCTTGTAATTTAGTAGTTATTGAAGTTAAATGTGAGAATAGTGTTTGGTCAAGGCGTGCGTCATTAGCAGCCATTGCCTTAGCTCCTACATTTCTACAGAACTGATCATCATGCGCCTTCTGCGAGCCTTTCCCTTTATAGGGTGTCTTCGACTTAGGCTTCTCAGCCTTTTGCGCTTGATTTTCAGCAGCTGGTGCTGATTCTGTAGGAGCAGACGTGGTTGTTCCACTATCTGCCATTGCTTTATGATAGGTATTTTAAGAAAGTAAAAGAAATTACTGTTCTGACTAGTCAAATTAGACGTGTCAAAACCATCATCCAAAAAAATCATTTTGTCTATTGTTGTACAGTGTATGGGGGTATCTCTGGGGATCTCGAAGCAAAATTAAAACGGTTGCTTAATTGCTTCATTCGATTCATCTTTGGGATCCCGAGAGATGCTCCGGTGACCCGATATTCCGAAGAATTGAAATGGCTCTTCCTACCGCCGTAAGTATGTCCTAGCAGCTTTCCTTTACCAAGTTATAAGTTATCGCCGACCATCATACATTTTCGATCTCCCTCAATCCAAAACCACAATCATCCCACCGAACAGCAGCTTTTGACAGAGCTTTCCTTATCCGATCCTCCTCCCTTTGGAACTCTATACCTTCTTCCATTCGTCGTTCTAACAATCTTCCAACCTTCAAATCCCGTATATTCCAGCACCTATTATCCCTACAATTCTCAAAGAATCGAAAATAGTAGGGGATAAGTTTTGACTTAATGTTCTCTTTAATGGATGAATGATTGGTGTTTTTTCGATGTACATTTGTGTGTGTTATTATGTATTCATATATGAGTGTGTGGAATTTAAACCACATACATATGTATTATTAATGTCATATAGATAGATATTTAAAAAGAAAAAAGGGATGAAATGTAAATCTGTGATAATATTCTTTAAATTTTCTTCATTTTTTTTTTGTTTTTTTCTTGGCATAAATTTGATATATATGTGACCATAAATTGTTTCTCTTATATAATTATTGTTAACTTATTTTAATTTTTTTTTCTTTCTTTTCGTCTAATCTGTTCTTAAAATACTGTTATTGTAGGTAATTCACATTTTTTTTGTTCATTTTTTTATTCTTTCTCACTTATTAAATTGCTTGTAATAATTAATTAAATGTAATTATTTTACACTCTAAGACATAATAGCTTACAATGCATGTATTGTTATTCTATAGGGACTTGTCCCAGAATAAATAAAGACATTATTATTAAATAAGAAAATTTTCTTGACATCCACTCGGACCATTTTCTTCCTCATATATATAAGGTCAACTTCATTATTCAATTATTCAACATGTATTTAACAATACGGGGCCAAAACCAAGATACATATTGGCTCTCCAATAAACACTTAAAGAAGTATTTTCTTGTTATTCTGCTAAATAACATATAATACTGATAAAAGTATTTATTGAAGAAACGGTGTACTTATTATCTTAATTATATTGAAATGAAAAACCAGGAAAGTAGAACATAAAAAAAGAGCGAGAGACTCAATCACTAGAAATCGTTACTGCAATCAAGACACGACTTTTTCCCACAATTATTAAAATAAATATGGAAAATTACAGTTTGCTTAAATCAATGTGTAAATTGAGTTTCACATTCTTGCAGTTTTCCTGGTTCTTTCAGAATTGGCTCTGGGTTCATCCCAGTGATGGATGGTTGCTTCGGGGAGGATTTTTTATAATTTGTCTGGATTCCTGACAAGTTCTGAAGAAATGTTTAATGTCTTTATCTATATTTGGTGGTATAACTGTTTTCTTTTGACCATCCCTGTCATTTTAATAACTACTCGTCCTTTAAAAATTATGCCATTTTACTGGTAGAGCCCAGAGTTATCACTATGTTTGCCATTCATAAGTATTTATTCAGGTTAGTTGCTCATCTTATATGTATTTATAAATACATGAATAGAACGGAATCACGGAAAGTAGAGAACTGGTTATGAACTAGACTCGTTAAAATTGAGCTGGATAGCTGGGGGTAAGCAAAAGAACATGTGAGTGATTTGTGTGACTGCTCGCTCAAGACTAGACTAAAAACAGTGCCACATGTGAACTAGTGAAACGTTAGTTGCCCCAAGCAACCGCTAGATCAGGTGTAATGTGCTATTTTAAGATTTTACCTATTTATCTTGTATGGAATTAATTTATTTACAAAAAGAACGCCAAATGGCGTGAACACACATATATATATATCTTAAGTACTTCACCTCACAAAAAAAAAAAAAGAATAAGTAGGGAGATAAACAACACAGTTGACGGCTGGTTAAACACTGACTTTATTGCCATCTCGAACCTCTATTTATAGATTCCAACAGCTGTTTACAATGCCAGCTTGATTAGCGACTTTGCGATCATCGTCTTGTCTTAACTCCCCCCTGCCAGTTTACGAACATCCTCGTAAACTCAAAACAAAAATTGCAGAGAAAGAGCACACAAACAAAAGAAATTATCAATTACATGAATCATATTCTACTTACATAAAAATAAAATCCCTTACTACTAGCTTAATCTACATTACTATCATTCGTAATTAACAAAAAATATTTATATACAAATAAGTTACTTTACAAAAACTATATATAAAAGAAATGAAAATCCCCTGTTCCACTACACCTCTTAAATAAGCTCCAAAAGTACGAAATAAAGTACACGTTTATGGGCTGGCTTCCCCATCTGGAATCTTGAGCTGTTCGATGTGAAATGTCCTATGTTTTCTTGGCTCAGTCACATTCTGAATAGTGACTAGGTTATGCTCTCTGATAGCAAAAACTCTGAATGGACCCTCGTACCTTAGAACCTCCTTTCCACGATTCGATTCAAGAAGCATCCCACAACCTCCAAGGCTCAAATGCAACTAATGAATCTTAAAGAAGGTTACTCGACCCCGGCTGAGTAAGGTTAGATAAAAACAGCTGATAAATACTGGAGAATTTGAAAATTCAACATACACTCATCAAACTACAATAAGCACAACAGGAAAAAATAAATAATTGTAAACAACAGCAAAATATAAGACAAAACCCATATGTAAAATGAAAGTAAGATTGCAATGTAAAGAAAAACAACATTATCAAGACACCAGTGGATTTATGGCTGTTCCACAAAATATATAAATATTAAAAAATGAAAAGAGACCTTACATAAATGTTAAGACCGTGGAAAAAATCCCAACGAAAAGCCATTTAATCTCCAAGCTAAAACAGAAATTGAAATTATCTGTCTCATCTTTTTCATTTTATATTTAGGTTAATCGTTTGTCGAGGTGCAACCCTAAGTATCGGATTTGTTCTACTGGCACCAGGAGGATATTAAAGGATACTGAAGGGCAGGAATTCATTGGTTTACGACGTAAGGTAAAAGTGATTTGATGCGCTTTTTGAGAATTTATTTTAATTCTCCAGTTTTGACACCATTCTTCAAGATCATTGATATGGGATTGGAGGCTTTGGGATGCAATAACTGGATTGGTGTTGACTGATAATACACATGTATCATCAGCATACGTGGTAAGGATAGTATTAGGATGAGTTGGGATGTCAGGTGTATAAACTGTATAAAGGATTGGGCCAAGGATACTATCTTGAGGAACACCAGCAGATTGGGAAAAGAGGGATGAATAGACATTATTATGGTTTACTTGGAATGTTCTATTTGTGAGATAGGATTGAAGGGTGAGAAAGTATGTAGGTGGTAGGAATTTACGGAGTTTGTAGAGGAAGCCCGGATGCCAGACTCAGTCAAAAGCCTGTTCCACGTCAAGAAAGACGACCGAACAATATGATCCACGTTCTAATACAGAGGTGACCACATCCACCACACGATGACATTGCTGAATGGTGGAGTGGGATGGTTTGAAACCAAACTGGTGATCTGGGATAATGTGATTTGCATCCAGGATGGGGTACAATCGTTTCAAGATGAGCTTTTCCAGGATTTTATCCGTACATGGTAAAAGTGACAAGAGGATTAAAAATACAACAGCTCAAGGACTTCCTCAGAAAGCATTAATTAGAGAGCCAAAAATAAGTACATTAAATTTAATAATTCCAACGAATATGATTTTTACAGTTGAATACAAAACATTAAGTTAGCAAAACCCTACAGAGATAGTAATTACGGGTACTTGATAATAGTCCATATCCTCTAGGTATTATTATTGTATTATCTTATATATTGCATATCAGGATTAGGTATATTATAGCCATAACCGATTTTTTTTTCTGATTCGTTTAGGTATTTATTTATTTTGTATGAATACCTAATAACGTTAGGTAGCTAAATTTCAAGGGATTATTTCTATTTCAAAAGTGTTTACCTTTAAATGAATCGTTATTTATTATTATTATTTTCCTTTTTTCAGTATCATAACTTATAATAAGAGTAAATTAAAAATATCGGATATTAGCTAAAGCTTGTATCTATTTGGTATTCTCTTTATTGAACTAGCTCGTTCGTGAACTACACTGCATACTACTCCATAGGCACCTCTGATATGTTGTAAGACCCGACATTTCCAAATACATACTTATTTTTATTAGGTATTTGTACCATTTAGAACGTGTCGTTTCTTTTTCATTCTTACTTATTTTTTCTAGTTATGATATTATCTGTGTGAACAATTATTTCTGCTTTTAAAAACTGAACATTTATCATGTAAAACATTTAAGTATTTTTTCTTGGGTTCAGTGGTATTTTTTAGGATTTTGATGTTTTAAATGTATTAAGTCGGATAAAATTCTAAAAGTACGCAATTTTATGTATGTTCTTACATTCTTGTTGAGTTTATACTCGTTTATGTAAACATTTAGGAAGGTAAATTAAAAAAAAAAAATTAATGTTCCTAAAATACTACTAATTGGTGATAATGGTATAGTAATTGTGTTTCTTAATAAATAATACACAGATACTTTGTAGACGTTTCATAAATCTAATATTTGTCATATATTAAAATTATTTTCAGGTACTTTTATTTCTAGTGTTGCTGTACTAAAAGAAATGGCTGATATGACAGGATCATCTTTTGGTAAGCTTTCCCTAGCAAGCCTTCAATTTAAACCTTGAATCTTATTTTAGCATTTTTTCCCCTTTAAACCTTTTGAAAGCTTCAAGGTTTTATGAGATAGTTATGGTTTTACTGTTTTTTAAGTGCTTATTTAAGATAGAATACGAAATATGTTTAAAATAATAGTATACCAAAAATTAATTATATAAGAGATTATAATTTTTTTTTACTAGGAAAAATTATATCAGCAGTGATTTAGCCAAACTCATTAAAACTGTTTGTTTTCTTCCCATTATCGGTGCCACATGGTCTGGTAAATATCTGACTCACTTTGCATGTCTTTATCATTGCATCATGGTTCAGTTTTCGAATAACTGGGTGTTTTTATCCAAATACTAAAAGTGTGAGTCTTTTACACACAGTGAACTACAGTGCCTTGATTAGGACCTGCAACTTGGGTTTTTTAATAAATAGTTTTTTCTCATTATTTGAGAATATAGGTTGATAAAAGTCCCAACATTTTTCTCCATATTCCTTTTTTATGTTAAGTTAAAAAAGGTTTCTGGTAATTATCACAGGTTGTCGCTTGGCGTTCAGTTACAAGGGTTAACTGTTAGTTCCCTTTTAATATTTTCCAAAAATACTAGTTATCAGGAGTTTTAGTATGAAAAAGAGTAATTCTGTTCCGCAGGTAGTCTCTTTGAGTTGAGTTACAACAAGTTTTGACTGTTTATTTGTTTTATTATTAATGTTTTTGACAAATACAAGTTCTTGAGCTATAGTATGGAAAAAGAATGTAAAATATGGATAACAAGTAGATATCGGTAATCATTTCATCAAGAAATAAAAGTTTTAAGTAGCATTTTGAAGTGTAGATGAAATGATTACCAAAATATGCATGTTTCCCATAATTATATTCTCTTTTCCATACTAAAGCCCATGATAACTTATATTTTTGAAAAATATTAATAGGGAAACGAATGAAAAGTTAGAACTTGTGACATAACTCCAAACGATAACCTGCGGAATAATTACTGAAAAGAGAATGTAATTATGAGAAATATTTTGGTAATCATTTCATTTAGAAATGAACGTTTCAACAAACATATATCATCTATATTTCAGAATTTTAGTTGGAACTTTTATTTTTTGGTTAAATGATTACTGAAATTTACTGATTACCCATAATTATATTCTTATGTCCATACTAAAGCTCACAATAGTGTAAGGTATCAAATGAAATTAATAAAATAAAATTAATAAACAAAAAATATATATATTTAATTAGATATAGACGAGTATTTGCATTTAGCCAAATTAGATGTTGTAATAGGTTAAGTGATTTGTAAAGCTTAGGATGTAGCTTGTAAATATTCTTTTGTACCATTATAAATTAATAAGTAATAGTTATAAGGATAAATAAAGAACTCTTTTGAACATCAATTTGATATATAATTGTTAAACTGTCGATTGCTTTGTTGTTATAATAAGTAAATGTCAAAACTGCAAAAGATCGATTGTAAGATCGACGAGAAGGGGAGAGGGGATGAAAAGGTGGTAGAAAAAGAAGTGGAGCTAGAGCGGTCTTATGCGGGAGAGTGCCAATGTGAGAGGAAGCAGGTAGTGGAGTGACTGGACCCAAGAGGACAAAGAAATGAGAGAAGCCGCCATGTTGTTGACAAGTAGGGCCAAGTGACATAAGGTTCTGTAACCATCATAAGTTCTTAAGTGAAGTGCCATAAAGTGGAAATTAAAATAGCAAAGAGTTAGAATTTAAATGATTGAAAGTGTACATGTAAAATGAGTGGGTAAAACCAGATTTATGTTAGTCTTAAGAAATGCAAATATTCGTAAATTTTAATGTCATTGATGAATCATTATAATATAAAATATTATTAAAGTTAACATTTATTTATTGGCACCCGATATTATTATTTGATTAATAATTAATTGAAGAAGAGTATTTTTTGGTTAGGCATCTTCATAACAAACAGTGATTTATGGTAAGGAAACCGGAAGATAACCTAACAATAGATTGTATATTTGGAAGATATTTAAAATGAAATGAATAAACAGTTAAAATTTGTTAACTCAGCTCGAAGCAACAACCTGTGGAACAGATACAGGGTTTCTTATTAAATTAGTGATTGAAAAAATTGTTCAGGTGGAAATCAATAATAGTACTTTATTGCAACTATTTATTATAAATCAAAAATTCTACCCACATTGATGTTCTTATCAGTACTGAATAAAACTAATACCAGAAATGTAAAAAAGTAAAATAATGGGCACAAACAAGTTCCAAAACAATTGTAATATTTTAAAAATTTATGTTGAAATAATAGGATATATAATAATGATAAGAATAATAAAAATAATATTTTGGTAAATAGATAAATATAAAATGTTTATAAAATAGAGTAGTAGAGCAATTAACAGTAAAATTATAGATGACAATACTAGACAATTAAAATAAACAATTGCAATTTAACACAATTTAATTATAACAATATTTTAATCATCACAGCACCCAAGATTGCGGGTTCGTAGCCCGGCAGGTGGCCCTAGGATTTTTTTAAGGGAGTAAAAAATCCTTAGTTATGCCATCCTTCGGAAGGGACGTTAAACGAGGGTCCCGATCCTGTACGATGTCAGGTGCTCGTTAAAAATCCCTATCCTAATTAAACCTGGATAGGCAAAATTTTGAGCTCCCACTGTAGCATCGTCCGATTAGCCATAGCAGCATAAAGTGATGTTAAATGAACAAACAACATAATCATCACAACAGAATTAAAATGACCTTTTATTGATCGCAATTTAATTGTATTGAGTTTTTAATTATTGCTTCTCTATTGCCTTTTTAATATTCTGTTCCTTCTTGGTTTTTGCTATATCATTTCCTCTGCTTCGTACTTTTGACTATTGAGTCCATATAATCTGTATATTTTCTAACAACAAAGTTTTATTGTGTCTAATATCGTCATCTTCTTCAATTTTAATTCTTATTACTCTATTGCCTTATTTTTTAAATTTATTATTAGATTGATCTACTTACCAAAATATTATTTTTATTAATAATATGTATGCTATTATTTTAGGATACATTTTCTAAAATTTTAATTATTTGGACCTGCATTATGGGTCAAAACGATGATTAATGATAAATAGTTGCTCAATAAAGATTCACTTTTTGACCTATATGTGGACCATTTTCTCCTTCATGATACATATACAGTGAAATAATTATTATTAATTAAATTAGTGGTTGGTAATGTTGTCTTTTTTGTTTTGCTCAATTTATTTGTTTTATATATTATTTTAATGTTGGCAGATGATGATGTTCAAGTTAAACACGAAGAACTACTCATCCCAGATGTAGGTGAGAACTATTGATCTGCATTTTTATGTATTTGTAATTTTTGTACAAATGCGAGTCTATTTGTACAAAAAATTGTTTTCTTCAATTCAGAGATTTTGTATTTTAAGTTTGTTTTTTTTGTAAAGTTTTATCATACTACAAAAAAGTTCCAAATTAATTTTAACATTTACTGGATGATATATTTTCTATCAATCAATCAACACGGGCAGTAAACTGTTAGCGTTAGATTTTGAAAAAGGCCAGGTTTCTGAGGCATAAGTTAAAACAGGTCTAATAAGCGTTTTGTACAGTGTAGCCTTGGTCTTTCTTGATAATAGACGACTTCTCAATGTCTTGGTCAATCCAAAATAACACTTATTTTGCAGCTAATATTCTTTTCTGTATTTCTGGGCTGGTCGTGTTGTCCGATTTGATCAGTGAACCAAGATACTGAAAACCATCAACACCCTCAAAAGTGTAGTCACCAAAAGTGATATGAGGTGCTGGTGGTCTTGGAGGGTTAACCACCATGTATTAAGTCTTGGACCGGATTACTTTGAGTCCCATGCGTCGTCCTGCTTGCTCTAAGGCAAGAAATGCCTGTTCCAAGACTCTCTCTGACCTTCCCACTATATCAACGTCGTCCGCATAGGACCGGTCACCTGTATTCCTGAGTCCCTAATCACCTTCTCGAAAGCAAAGTTGAACAACAGGCAAGAAAGTCCATCCACTTGTCTCATATTTTCTATACATGCTATAAATAAACTTATTAAGAGAAGAATAGTGTTGCGTGGTTTAGGGGCTTAATAGGACCTTTACTTTTACCTAGCGCAAATATGTTATGGCTGGTTAGTGTAAATGGTGTTTTAAAAATAAAAATGAGACTTTATAGCAAAGATGACATAAAATATTAACTTTAGAGAGTAAGATAACAATTTCTTCAAGTAAAATCAAAAAATAATAATATTTCATCCATTCTTTTTAAGTGACCGTTTCAATCTTCTTGTTTCTATTGCAAAGAGTATCGTTGTTTGCTTTGGCAGAGGACTGATGGCCAAAAATAATCTTCGAATATTCCCCTGTGGAAACGAGGAAAAGAGGATGACCCAAAAAAAGATGGTTGCAGGATGTGGAGGAGAGCATGGCAGCGAGGGGTATTAGAGAAGGAGGCTGGCTGACATAGAAACATAATATATATCTGGCCAGAAGGCTACATGATAAAAATCATAAAGTATATAAAAAGTGATAGAAAGAAATAATAAAAATATATATATACACAGTAAATAATAATAAAATAAAATTATAAGTAAGTAAACATTACGAATCCCGATGAGAATATTAATCCTAATCCTGACAATTAAAGTAATAGATAGATCAATAACAACTATTAAATGCATGAGCTGGCAAGTAATACTTTCTTTACTTGATGTAAATTTTTTTTAAACAAAATTAAAACATCGAAATAACAATAAATCATATAATACATGTCATTCTAGGCAAATGGCTAACCTGCTCAAAGAGCATATTTTTGGGAAGCCAGCTGATGTTGGAAAAGCAAGGATTTAAATGAGGGTAGTGAGGGAGCATGATGGATGTTAGGAGGGATTGAGTTCCACCCTATGATGGAACGGGCGAGGAAGGAACGTCCGATTTCTTTGGTTCTTTGGGAACGAGTATACAGATCAGAAAGGCAAAAGCAAAGGCTTGTTTGATGTTGCTGGACTGAGGATTTGAATTGGAGGAGACTGTAGATATATGAAGGGTGTTGAGAGTTAATGGATTGGTATAGGAATGAACCTGGGAAGTATTGTCGGAAGGTAGGGAAGAGCCACTTTAACTCATCATAAAGGTGGCAAACGCACGATCGTCTTGGAGTACCAAGGACGAATCTTAGAGAGCAATTCATTATTCGCTTTAATCTGTCTTCAAGCATTTTAGAAAGGCCTCCGTATACCACGCTACAGTAGTCAAAGTGGGGGGAGATGACAGACGACACGAGGAGCTTATGGGATGGTTGTGTAAGGAGATGTCGAGAATGCTGGAAAAACTTCAGGAGAACTAATTGACCATCGGGATATTTGGGCGATGTGGGGTTTCCAGGAAAGATTTTGATCAATAATAAGGTCTAGGTTTTTTACAGAAGAGCTGAACATGGGGTGATCGTTTAGGATTAATGTTGAGAGGATGTGAATGGAAGTAAGGAGAGAATAGGAATCTAAAACGATAGCCCAAGTTTACATTGTGTCAAATTCCAGTTTGTTCATCTTTGCCCAGGCACAAATCCTGTCTAGATCTTTCTGAATACGTTAATAGCTCAGAAGGAGGAAAGGACAAATAGATTTGGAAGTCATCAGCATATAGTTGGCAGGAACAATGGTGGACCGATTTAGGAAGATAATTGATGTAGCAGTTGAAAAGGAAAGGAGAGATGCTTCAGCTCTATGCCACACCTGAGGAAAGAGAGAGGGAGGAAGGTGGAAAGGGATGATGGGGGACCATCGGATAGAACTGCTTGAAAGAGGCAATGATTTTAGTTTAGTGAAAAGGATAGAATGGTTCAAGGAATCAAAAGCTTTAGAAAAATCAAGTAGGATAAGCAAAGCTAGTTTTTTATCACCCATAGCGGCATGTATGTCATTGGTGATTTTGGTAAGGGCAGATTGTGTGGAGAAACTGGGACGGAAACCTGATTGAAGTGGATCTAGGAGTTTGGATTGTTCGAGGAAATTTGACTTTTGTTACTGGACTATTCTTTCTAGGGGTTTGGAAAGATTGATTTTGAAGTATTAACTGAGGAGTTAAAAAAATATGAGTCTATTTCATCGGGAGATGCTGGAAAGGATCTAGAAGAAGATGAATTACAGAGAGAAAGCATTCGAAGAGCCATTTAGATTTAGGATCGGTAGCAGATAAAAGGGCTTCAGCGTGGTCTTGGGTATCCTGAGATATGCATCCCCGGCGTGGAGTCGAAACCTCACACAGCTACAGAAGAGGAGACTGGCTCTGCTGCGAGTCACAAAGGCCTACAGAACGGTGTCGCACAAGGCGGTGCAAGTGCTGGCGGAGCGATGCCCCTGGACTTCGTCTTGAAAGAAGATGCGTTAATATACGAGGTCAAGAGGCAGGGGCTAGCGGCGCTTCCCGGTTGATGGGAGAGGTGAACTATCCCTTCTTCAGGGAGTTCGTCTACAGGTGGAAGGATGTGGTCGGGCCTGCGCACTTCACCCTTGGCGGACCCGGATCCTCGGTGAGACCAAATGAGGAGCAGAGGACTGGACGGATGCAGACCGGCCAGGAGACCTAATTAAGAGCTGATTTATAAGAGTGAGTTGAGTGGTGGGTCAACGTAACCCAACGCATCAACTCACCACTACTGCACCCCTTATACCAGCAATGGCAGGAAGGGGAATAAAGAAAGAAAAGAAAAAAAAAAGATAAAAGGACTTCATGGAAGTATTTGGTTTTTGCCGGTCTGATTGTTAACTTTGTCAAATTGTGGAGAACCCTGAACACTTGATAGTCATCAGTTAGCCTTGTGCGTCTAAAGCGTCTTCGGGCAGCAACACGCTTCCTTTGAAGATCTTTAAGTTTTTGACACATCTAGAGAGGAGGCTGGTGACGGAAGGTTGAGGTTTCAGTGGGGCATGGATGTCAAGGATATATTTGAGATTGGAAGTAAGTATGTCAACCATGGAATCAATAGTGGCACAAGAATAAATCTCTCTCCAATCCAAGCGTTCAAGGGAAGGTGAGATGTGACTATGGAGGGCATCTAGGTTTCGAAAGTTGATAGTTTTATATAGTACATCTGGAGTTTGGATATTGTATGAAATTTGGATAAGATCATGAGAGGACAGAAATGGAACGGGTAATTGAGAGTAGTATGTTCTTCCAGAACTGCTTGTCTCAGGTACATTGACAATACATAAAATGACCAAAGGCATAAAGCAACAGTCTTCTCTCTGATGACAAAAAAATGACACTGCTAGTCCAGAAGGGTAAAGGAAGATAAGTTTGGCATCTTCTTCTTCGTCACAGATATTTTTCACAAGTGCAAAATACCACCTGTCTTCATAAACTGCTAATAAAAAACAGTTTGGTTGAGGACGAATGCTTGTCCATTTTGGGGCTTCTGCACTAAATGAAAAAGCCAAGAAAGGTTTTTCAGATTCCGTTACTCTTCTAATTTCTAATAAATCAGATGAAAGAGGCTTGTAATTATGGAAACTCCTGGTACCAGGTATCGTGCGTATTGTATTAAACCTATCCTCAAGTTTATTTCTTAGCAAGTCAACACCAGTTTTATCTAAGGAATGAAAATTAATGTTGTCAATTTTTACCTTGCAAAAACTGTTAACACCCAAAGCATCCTCCCAATCCATCAAAAACAGATTTTCCGTGGCTATTAGCAAAAAAAGAAATGTTCAGCATCAATAGAAAAATTGTTTTCGTGTTCGCACAAGTTTTTAAAGCTTTTTCTGTTCTTGTATTGTGTGTAAACATGAGTTCCGACATATTGGGCATCGTTTTTGTCCTGGTTTTATGTTTTTTCGTCCACCGGTTAATGATTTTGCCAAAGCCAAAGTTACTAGCTTCAAGGATTTGTTGAAAGATTTTTTGTGGATTTTATAAGGGTGGCAGCAAGTTCTTTGGTGACTTTCAAAAATCTTTAAATAACTGTAACTGGGATGTCCACATATAGTATTTTTTTGACCCTCAATAAGGGTTATACTGGACCTCAGCAATACTAAATCTTTTAAATCATCTTTCAGTTCAGAAAAGTTTTTGAGATTTCTTATTGACGTGTACGTTGTTAAGAACTATTATTTAAAAAAAAATACCATTAACTAAACACTACACTTGATAACTTAATTTAAAAGAACACACATAATTTATAAAAATCGGAGAATGACAAAATGTTGCACAAATTTAAAACATGACCAGCTCCACAGAAAGACTGAGAGCAACTGAACACTGATGACAAACGATCTGTTTGGTGCATGTCACTGCCAGCAGTTTTCATGTCTGTACATGCAGAGCAAGTTGCTGCAGGCATACAGCTACTGCTCTTCAGCTTCCTTTAGAGGCATTATTGTTAACTACTAAACAAAAAACTACTGAACTGATTGTTATGAAATTTTAAACATGATCCTTTATCACACCTGAACTGACACACTATGTTTTCTATATTTCTGCGCCCCCAGGGGGCGCTAAAAGGCAAAAATCCTACCGCTTGAGCAATTGGCACCAAATTTTACACCATTTTATTTAAAATGACATTATTTTAAATGCACCCAAAAAAAGCCAATTGGTGTTTTATATTAATAAAAAGTTCATAAACTTAGATTTTATTTGGAACCGTTTCCAGCTTCCCAGCTGTTTAGAGAAAAAAGTTACAAGCGTTTCTGTAAACCCTTGTTTTAGTCTCAGAAACCACAATAATGTCATGCAGTTTTATAATTTTTATTAATACTATGGCTACTTAAACGAATGCATTTTTATAAACTGTATACTTCTATTAAAGCATGGAAAAATTTCCTGATCAAAATCTTTATGAATTGTTATAGTTTTTGTAAATATTACTATTTCCCGCAAGCGATTCTGTGGAACCAAGTTATCGCAATATTCATATTCTTAAAATTCTATAAAAAAAATTTATACATTCTAGAACTATACTTATCCCCTATGAAGACCTGTTTAGTTTTATAAACAGGTCTTTTTAGGGGATAAGTATAAGCAAATGTGCAACGTTTCTTGCAAAACTAAAATAGTGGGTGACATGACCTGGGTATTTCACATGGAATGACCTGTATGTAATTTGTTCGTCTTTTGAAACAATAGATTCTTTTGTACACTTGCAATATTTCATACTGCCACTTGCATATTGGAAAACAATTTACAATCAATCCTCGGATAATAAACACATGCTTACAAATGAAAAGCACAAAACTTTGTTAAAACTAATTAATAACTAAAAATTAAATTACCAATAACATTTGGCCTCAACAAATAAAATAAGACTATATAATGGAAAAAATAAAATGATGAATTTCTAAAATGTATCCTATTATTTTAGGATACATTTTTCTAAAATTATAATTGCTTGGATCTGCCTTATGGGTCGAAGCGTTGGTTTCTGATGTTTATTTACATTAAACTGATATCAGATTACAATTAATGATAAAGTGATTTCTAATAATTTAAAATTAATGACATTGATTAGACCTTAAGAAATATCAGACTTCATAATGATATAAAGACAAGATTATTAGTTGAAGTTTATTAATTATTGGATTTTGTTGCAGTTCTCTCAATTAGTATCAAGGAAGAGGAGGGGGAGCCGCTTTCTTATGGTGAGAACAATATTGTACTAACATGAAATATTTTTTTTTTATCTTTATATTTGCATCCACCCCTGTCAAATAAAAACAATGACGGTCAGCAGATAGGCTGACAGTAAAGTAAAGTACAATGTCATGAGAGGCATGAAGAAGAACAGTACCCAGCGGTACCTCTCCCTTGGCTTGATTCAATTTCCTATGATAACAAATCCCGCATCCACGTTCTTTTTAATCTCCTCCTAGTATTCTCTGGCATGAGATTAGTGGCCGTTTGTAGTATGTTCGTATGAGTTTGTCAATAGTTGGTATTTTTAAGTCTGTAAGTAGTGTTTTGTTATTGACATACCAGGGTGCTTTTGTATTTAGTACTTTTGTACTAAATACAAAGTACCTGAGTACTTTTGATTGGAAAGTTTGTATTCGTTGTCTGTGAGTCTGTTTAGCGATGCCATAAATTTCTAATGCATAGGTCTAAACTGGTTTTAGTAAGTAAGTGTACGTGTTTAATTTTTGTCTTGTTTCTAATTTGGAGTTTTTCCTGAATAGAGAATATATTAAGTTCAGTTTAAGATTTAGTGATTGGCGTTTTTTTTAATATGAGGTCCCCATGTCATTCTTCTACTAATTTTTAGTCCCAGGTATTGTACTTTGTCTGTCTGTGGGATGGGTGAGTTATTAAGGTAAATCGGAGGGCATGTTTCACATCTAAGAGTAAAAGTGATGTGCTGTGACTTTTCATGGTTCAGTCTAATTTTCCATAGTTGGCACCACTCATTCAACTTTTGTGTATTGCATTATTTTGTAAGTTTTGTGAGGCCTGTGTCGCGTCTTGATGTCTGGTGATCATGGCAGCATCGTCAGCTTTGGTTGCAATCAGTGTGTTAGGACTTTGTGGAATGTCGTATGTATATATTATGTACAATAGCAGTTCAAGTATTGATCCCTGAGGCGCACCGGCTAAAATTGGTCTTATTGAAGATAGCTCTGTGCCTTGTCGGACTGAGAAAAATCTATCTGCAAGAAATGATTGAAGAATTAAATAATAAGTGTTTGATAGTATAGTCTTGAGCTTAAAGAGAAGACCCCGGTGCCAGACTTTGTCGACCGCTTGAGCGACATCCAGAAACACTCCAGTTGCATATATCTTTTGCTCTAGTGCTGTCGATATGTAGTCAGTTACTCTGTGTAATTGTTGAGTAGTCGAGTGTGATTTTCGAAAACCGAATTGATGGTGAGGGATTATATTTTTGTCAGTCAGTAACTTTAATAAGCGGGGATAAAGTAATTTTTCAAAAATTTTAGAACAAACGGAGAGTAAACTAATAGGTCTGTACGAGGAAGGGTTGGTAATGTCTCTATCTTGTTTTTTTGATCATTGAAACAATAGAGTATTTCTACTGTATAGGGAATTTCGTAGTCCTAAGTATTAAGGTTGTAGATTGTCGTAAGAACCACTAGAGCTGTTGCTGGAGCACCTCGGCATTTATTAAGTCATAGCCCGGGGCTTTTCTTTTTGGTAAATGTCTAATTAGTTCTGCTACTTCTTTTGGAATGAATGAAGGCGGTGGTAATGTTAGTTATAATGGAACGTCAAGTGTGGTATTTACAGTTATTTCGTATTCTGTGTTAGTGAAGTCAGAATGTGGTGTAAACACGGAAGAAAGATGATCGGCAAAAAGCACAGATTTTTCCTCGTCCGACACAGCCCAAGAGCCGTCTTCTTTTCTAAGAGGTCTTTTGGTATGCTTCCATAAACTTCCATCGTCTGTCGATGGGAATTTAATATAATTCTCATTGTTTGATCTGTTAAATTTGGTAATTTGACGCTTTAGTTCATTATTCAGTTTGTTAAATGTCCGTCTATCTGATGGTTGTCTGTTAGTTTGCCATATTTTACGAGCTCTTCTCTTGGCCCTGATCAAATCTCTAATATACTGCGGGTAGCTTGGTAAACTATCCGCTTTTCTATCCCTGGGTTTTGATGATAACCACGCTGCGTCTTGAATACTTGTAGTGAACTTTTCCACTGCCTTCTCTAGTTCTTCTTTATTCTTTATATAAATAGGGATTGAGAGGTGAGAATTGAGATAACTTCTGTATAAATCCCAATCCACTATACCCTGTGTTAGAGAAGGTCTTTTTTGTGCCTCAGAAGGGTCTTCACACAGGATCATTTGAACTAGAGCATGGTCAGAGCTCGTATTTACAGTCTTGTTTACTGTTCTTAAGCCTTTTGTAACAAAAAAGTCCAGTAAGTCCGGGGTTTTGCGTCTAGAAGTAGGACAGTAAGTAGGAGAATTTGGAGTTGATGTGTCTAATGAAAGTTCATGAAGAGCATACCACAAGTTCCTACCTCTTGGGGTACAAAATCTTGAACCCCAGCATTGGTGTTTCGCGTTTAAATCATCTCCTGCGATAAAACATCGACCTAACTGTTTAAAATACTCAGAAAACATCAAGGATGTAAGCTTGTACCTAGGGGGACAATACATGTGATGTTTTTCTGTTTTGTATTTAATGTTATGCCAGTCGATTGTATATGTGCTGTGATAGGTAAGTGAATATCGATTTTATGATAATGGCGGTGCCACCATGTGCCGTTTTGTCTGAATGGTCAGTTCTGTAAATAGTATAATCTGGAATGTATATTTTTTGATCGTGATGTAAGGTGTGTTCCAATGATAAGTGCTATATCTGTCCTTTTTCCTATTTGTGTTGCATCAGTCCGTTTGTATTCCATAGGAGAATTGACAAGGAGTCAGTTGCAAAAATTAGGGATGGCTGTGGCTCCAGGCTTGTGTAACTTGAGTTAGCTGTTGGAGGAGAATAAAAAGAGGGTTGATAAGGTTATTAAGACCATTTAAAATTTGAAATAGTTGTGGAGAATTATCTAAAGGGGGTACAGGCTGAGTGCTGTCATTCATCATACCTGGTGAAACATAATCTTGTTGTGGCGCTGGTTTCATTGTTGGTATCTGCTGAGATTCTCCGGTGTTTGCTGGTTGTCCTGGAAGATGATGATGTGAAGGTTTTTTGAGGGTTGGAAACTGTTGATGATCCGGTGGTGACTGAATCGTTTGAGCTGCTGTAGGCCGCTGGAAGTTATTTCTTGAGCCAAAAGTTCTTCCTAAGGTTCTTCAGCGTTTGACAACCTTTGTAATTGGCAGGGTGTTGTCCGCCACAATTGGCACAGGTAACAGGAGTTTCTCTTGTTTTAATATAAGTGCTGCTGTCATGGTGCCCGCCACATCTTACACACCTTGGTGGGTGGTTACTCATTTTCATTAAATGCTTCTTTGGTTATGTCCACAAAGAACTTAGGAAGGGAATTTTTATCTATATAAATTATGTTAATAATGTTTGTAGTTTCAAAACCTTTCTGTTTCAATTCCTCTTTATTAGTAGAAATTGGTGTTGTATAATGGAGGTTCTTTATCACAACTCTTGGGCATCTGTCCTGTGGGAGCTGAAATGTGTGAAAGTCTGCTCCTTCCGTTCTTGAGCTTGCATTTAGCTTTCTATATGTTTCGGGTGTGTCCGGGTAAACAGTAAAACCTTTAATTGTCGATTTTACAATAAAATTTTTATGTCCGGCTTTTTCTTCAAGAAATGAAATAAGAGCCAAATAATTTTCCACGCCATTACTGTAAAGTGGAGATGGTTTTTGATTTATAGTTGGTCTAGTAGTACTTTCTGATTGCTCCTCAGATATTGAGGTTAGGGCCTGAAAACTATTTTCTATTTGAATGGGTGCTTGGCGTTTCAGCCTCGTGAGGTCCTTATCAATTGGTAATGATCTTTTACGCCCAGTCGTAAATTCAGTCTCTCCGTTCGAATTAAACCACTTTTAAAAAGAAAAAAATGGATATTTGAACCTTAATTTAAGCTATTTTTATATCACCCTCTAACTAACCTATAATCACTTTAACTTCCGAACACATCACCTGATTTATAAAATCTTTTAATTCATTAATTTGTAATGTGAATCCTATTTTAATGAAGATCTGTGTTCCTTCATAAGAAAAAGAAAAAAAGAAAACGATATATGCTGTAAAGTCATGCATTCAAAAAGTACACTGAATATATTTTCTTTTTGTCACTTTTTTTAAGTTATTGTGTTCACATCTTTCACTTCCATTTCTAGTCATGCATTGTATAGAAATAAATTTACACAACTCATAATTAAAATAAAGTGATGCATGTACGTTGAAGCTCTACCATAATTCATTTAAGTTAAGTTTTCTTTGACTGCACCCCCAACTATTTCTTCTCTAACATAATTCATTTAGTTGTTATTTGCATTATTTCCTTTTCAGGTAATGATAACGAAGATGCTTTTATTACAGAAGAACCGACTGCTGAAACTGATTCAAGCCGTAAGTTAGCATTTTCAATACCACATTGATCATTATGACCAATTTCTTTTTAATTATTACATTTAAGAACAAAAGTAATTTTTTTTTAATTTCCATTATCTAATGACTTGAACCATTTTTTAGATTAGTTGTTATAGTTAAAAGAAATCATTTGAATAAATTGAAAATAATAATGTGAAATCATGAAAAATATATTGGCGGTTTCAAAACTTTTTTTTTTCTTTTTCCAAGTTGTTGCTGGAGAAAAAATTTATTTCTTCCTTTTAAATGAATTTTATTTGATGATCTTATTAAATTCACTATATTGTTGGTTTGTAATGTGAGTGAATTCAACAATTCACTATTCTTGGAGAGAGTAAGCTTTTCAAGACATTTATGAAGGCAATGTTTACATTTTCTAGTTCTTTGTTTTAATATTCATTTAGTTTCATTATTTTCTCACTTGACTATTAAATTTTATTTTCTTGTCATCAGGTGGGCTTAATCATATGAAACGAGAAACCTATGTTAAAAGTGATGAAAACCTGCTCTCCCAGACGAAGGTGAGGAAAATTTTTACTTGTTCGGTATGGAGTAGGGCAATATTGATGTCGATAGAATCTTAAACAATGTATGCTTGATCTGTTTTACGCCTTTTTTTGTTTTGTTCAATATATTAAATAAAGCCAAGAACATTTTTTTTTTTTAATTCAATTTATTGATATTTACAACTATAATACTATTACAATAAGTAAATCTGCTATATTTACAATACGACTTGAAAAGCACTTGTGGAGAAACTACCCATCGGTAGCACTCCAAAAAGTTCTATAGTAGATGGTCTCGAGGCCATCTTCTTTTCAGACGCCTCGGAGGGTTATCAGGAATAGTATGGGAAGCAAGTTGAGAGACTAGCGGATTCAAGTGTGTATGGAGCTTGTCATGGAAGGATAGGTATCTAGTTTGGGCCAAATCAGTAACATATGGGATATTAAGATCATGATGGATGAGTTTGTTTGTGACATAATAAGGAGCATTGAGGATTTTACGAAGGATTTTGGATTGCAAGGATTGGATACGAGATGAATTGGATGGTTTAGTAGAGCCCCAAAGCTCAACTCCGTATGTCCAAATAGGCCTGATAACTGTCATGTAAATGAGTCTTTTGTAATTTATTGGGAGCTTAGAGCGTTTGTCCAGTAAATGTTGAAGTAGGCGAAAACGACGAGCAGTTTCTTGTCTTTTCAGTCTTGTATGAGGATTCCAAGTGAGACGGCCAAGAACATTAGATTAGGTTTTGCCGATGACATCATATTATTACCTAAAATCTGGGAAGAAGCCAAATAAAAAATCAATCAAGCTGCCAAAATTAGATTTAAAATCTAAAAGAAAAAAATCCTAAAAAAAAAAAATGAAACTTTAATCATTATCATAAATTCCCTGAATTTCATCAGTAATAATGAAAATAAAATTGATGAAGCAGATCATTTTACATATCTCAGGAGATGGTTAGGTTGGAACTATTTAGACAAAAATACATTAACCATAATTAAATAATAAATCAATAAAGTATAACAATTAGCTCTAACAATAAAAATTTATAACGAAATAATTTTTATCCTGGAACTCAAAATTTCTGTACTGCTGAAACCTCAACTTAGTGCAACAAAGGTCCTGTTGGAAATTTAGAAAGAAAGGAAAATTTCAAAATGGCCAGGTAAAATTAATTCTAAATATTAAAGTTTACACAAAAGTAAAAAGAATATCTGTTAAAATTTGTAAAAGACCAATTTCTTTCTTCTCATATCCAGTGAAAATAAATTAACTGAACTGATTTTTTATTTCTTCCAAATTATTAAAAACCAAGAGGTAAATGGTTTGCTTAAGTGAAAAAGGAATGAAAGATATCAAGGTAAACTATAAATGAAAGAGATTGTATTAAATGATGAAAGGTTCCAAGAAGCACTTAAGAAGACCAGAAATAAAGTATTGCAGCAACGGGTTAAGAAAATATCAGATAGAGTGAAAAAGCACGTATTGGTCAGGGAGGAAAGCACACTACCTTTGCAAATAAATAATTGATCTTGTGTGTCGTTTAATGAATGTCAGGAGCACAATCGTGAATATTTTCTGTTGTCACGTGGTCTTTGTTCATTGGTTTATGCGTCTAAACAGCACTGATGTGAAAATATGAACCCTATAGATAAATTTTGGTTGAAAAATAGGCTTCAAAAAGCGATCTTTATTAATAAATAAATTATAAGCGATAAAAAATTTTCTAAGACATCTTTGAGCGTGATCTATTCATTACTATTAAATTAATGAATTAACGAATATGCTCAATGAATTCCAATTTCAGTTATTAATGTCAGGGATCAAAAAGGTACTAATACAAGATTCATTTATTAATCATTAGTAAAGAACATCAACAATGTATTTAGTCAGATGTTTTCTTTCCTTTGTTGTAAATATCAATCTCATTACACACCGATAAATTCATAAGATATAAACTAATTTTATTTTTCTCTGACAAAGTATATATATGTATATATATATTTCATAAATATTTTATTTATTTTTGTTGTGAGCAGGTGAGCATTCTTATATAAAACAAGAAAGACATATGGAACATGGAGAACCTCTTTTCTCAGGTGAGAAACATTTAACTTGCTACTCGTGGAATATACTTATATATCTACAGACCCGGTGAAAAAGCGGTTAAGTCTGATTGTCTTCGGAATGAGTTTCTTGTACTTAAGGAAGCAGAATCGAGTTATTTTCATAGTGAATAAGGTGCTAAGTAATGCATTGGCTTGAAAAGGAGTTATTGTTTATATTACAACTCCATTTCAAGCCAAAAACTATGAGAATGATATAATCCTGGTTATCTGAAAGCAGTTAACTCTCTCTGGACAAAATCTGACAACCACTTATTCACAGTGGCTATAGATACCCACATGGTTTTTAAAAATATAATAACTAGTGTATGTTTCATCAACTTCAATAGTTTCATTGCTTTACTTTTTTAATAGATTATTATTGCTTCCAGGTACAATTAATAGTTGTCATAAACGTAACAAGTCCCATCAATGTCCTCATTGTGATTACAAATCAAATTATATTACGACTGTGAAAAGACATGTTATGGCCCGTCATACAGGTGAGAAGCCTCATCAATGTCCTCACTGTGATTATAAATCTGTAGCTTCTGATACTATGAAAAGTCATATAAAGGCCCGCCACACAGGCGAGAAGCCTCATCAATGTCCTCACTGTGATTATAAATCAGTAGAATCTGGACGTTTGAAAATTCATATAAAGGCCTGCCATACAGGCGAGAAGTCTCATCACTGTCCTCATTGTGATTTTAAATCAGTTAGTTGTGGATCTTTGAAACATCATATAATGGCCCGACATACTAATCACAAATCTCTTCAATGTCCTCATTGTGATTACAAATCAAATTATTATGGGACTATGAAAAGACATGTTATGGCCCGTCATACAGGTGAAGCCTCATCAAGAAGGACCATCATCAAGAAGCCTTATCACTGTCCTTATTGTGATTATAAATCTGTAACTTCTGATTCTATGAAAAGTCATATAATGGCTTGTCATACAGGTGAGAAGCCTTATCAATGTCCTCACTGCGATTATAAATCAGTTTATTCTAGAAATATGAAAAAACATATAAAGGCCCGCCATACAGGTGAGAAGTCTCATCACTGTCCTCATTGTGATTATAAATCTGTGGAATCTGGACGTATGAAAAAACATATAATGGCTCGTCATACAGGTGAGAAACCTCATCAATGCCCTCATTGTGATTATGCATCAATACGGTCTGAACAAATGGAAAATCATTTAATGGCCTATCATACCGGTGAGAAGCCTCATCAATGTCCTCATTGTGACTATAAATCTGTACAATCTGGAAATATGAAAAGTCATATAAAGGCCTGCCATATAGGTGAAAAGTCTCATCAATGTCCTCATTGTGATTATAAATCAGTTTATTCTGGAGCTATTAAAAAACATATAATGGCCCGCCATACTAATCACAAATCTGTTCAATGTCCTTACTGTGTTTATAAAACAGTGGAGTCTAAGTCTATGAAAAGTCATATTATGGCCTGTCATATGGGCGAGAAACCATATGAATGTCCTCACTGTGATTATAAATCTGTACAATCTGGATGTTTAAAAAAACATATAATCTCCCGGCATGCAGTTGATGCCATAAAAATTTCATTATGAAAAACATATAAAATGGAATTAGGCAGCAGTTCTAAACAACTAGACACTGATCCATAAATAACTCAGTTGATGTAGTCCTACAACATGGTTCAGTGCTCGATATCCAATAACGTCATCACCTGTGATGAAAAAAACAATTTGTGCTGCACAAAATGTTTCATAGCAGTGTTGTAATTTTAACGAAAAGGAGTTCGATTAGAGGCCCTTCGATTTACCAAAAAAAAACTGTGGTCGTGTTTAAAGTACCAGCTGGCTAAAAAAATACTCCAGGGGAGGAGAAATTCATTACATAAAACTACAGAACCCTCACTGTTAGAAACTTTGGCAGCGGTGTAACTAACTGACAACCATGTTCAGGAGGAAATTAAAAACATTAAGAATCCTCATTTGGATTAAATGAGAAGCACTCATCAACTGAAAAGCTCCCGAGGAGAAAAAAAAATATATAGAGGATATTTTAGCGGAAAACAAAGCCCTCAAGGCACTGGTAGGGGATCTGGAAGTTAGATTAAATAAGACTAAATATAGCCTTTTATCTTCTCCCCTAGAGATCTGACCCCCACCACTTTCGAACGCTTCGTTAGGCAGTCATTGAGGGATGACCAAACTAAAGGAAAACAATAAGAGACTTTTTCACGCGTGATATATGTTGGCAGGAAAATGACTGCCACTGTATCTATCTCTATACTGTATCATATCTATCTCTGCGAGGAGATAACAGGCACCTCTACTGGTTGGCTCATCAGAAGAAAGGAGCAGGCAAAATGAAATATGGAAATTCATGCATCTAACTGTTATTGATTCTGTATAATTGATTAAAAACTTTTCATGGTTCATACTTATTATTTATTTTTTTGGCACTTTTTAAATACTTTATAATTTGTATTATTATGTACCCTCCTGGCCAGATTTATATTATCTTTCTTTTTCTGTTCATGTTTGTTATTTTATAGGGACATAGTCCCAGAATAAAATTTCTTTTCTATTATTTTATATTTTATTCTAGTCTATTGGCCCTACTCGCTCAGTACTACTTACTCTCTTGTACTTGGAAAATATATGATCATTTGGACTGACTTTACTCTTTATCAGTATTCTGTTTATCCTTTCACTAATTACTAGAACCATGTTTGGTTTTTCCATACAAATAATCGCATAAAAGCATGTTCTACAGTAGTTAACTTGATTATAAGGCAGAGTTTTAATAATAGGCTTTACTAAAACTACAAAAAAGTATTTATTTTGTTTTTTGAGTTACCAATAAGCAGTTCTCCCTTAATAAGAAAATTTTCTTGACATCCATCGGAGCCATTTTCTTCCTCCTATACAGGGTAACCTGAAATTAGTGGCGGATCCGTTAAGGGGTGATAGTATGGGGCTATTCCAGTCGATATTACTATGAGACCTACTGTACTGAAGTTAACCCTTTCCAAGATATTCTTACCTAAAGAATTTTACAAAAAAAATCCTATTTAAAATCTTAAAACAGCTATAAATCCTAAAAATTAGATTATATTCCTTATATTCTAAATAAGGAATATTAATAGTCAAATCTTCGTAATTGTGAGTACCTTACGCAAATAACGTTAAACATTAAATGAAAACATACGGTGACTATGATAATAAATAAGCAATTCTATTTATTTAGTTAGCTTAGAAAATATATTTAGTTAGCACTGTATGACGTAATGTATAATGCTTCTTCTACTATTCTGTGTGAGTTGTGTAGATGATACATTTACTGTGTGTGTTTAAATAAAATATATCAATTATTATTATTGGACTTTTTACATTATTTTATCCTATAACTACAGTGGCTGCCTTTATAACGTTGATTTACTCAAAAAAGTCCTAAATTGTTATGTACATAATAATTGAAAAACATAAAAAAACTTTTCATTACCTTTCAAATGAGATACTAAAATTCAAAAATCGGGTAAGAAAAAAACAATGAAGATATGATCAATGCAAAAAACCCGGGTTATTCAAAGAAAAAGTAATATATATATATATTGAGACAGTGGAAAAATTCCAACGAAAAGCCTTAAGTCTCCAAACTAAAACAGAAATAGAAATTATCTGTCCAAAATTTCGCCCATTCAGGCATCCTCAGGGTAGAAAGCATTAGTTGCATTTGAACCTTCGAGGTGGTGGGATGTTTCTTGGGTGCATTATTCATGTTTTGTTTTGCTGTTATTCTCTTTCTACCCTGAGGATACCTGAATGGGCGAAATATTGGACAGATAATTTCTATTTCTGTTTTAGTTTGGAGACTTAAGGCTTAAGTACATTTTCTTGTACCTATTTATGTTCCATTTGGTAGTCAAAATTTGGGAACCAGGTTCCATAGCATAGAGGTCTAGTGGGCATCATTGCTGCAAGTTGTGAGTTCTCCTGCAGGAATGTGGATCAGTGGCCGGTTATTGGGATGAAGAATTAACTTTCTTTCGTAAATATAATAAAACGGTTTTTGAGAGCAAAGGAATAGGCAAGGCCTCTCTGTCTATGTAATTTTCATTCATAAAAATTATCCCCAAACTATACACGTCATTAGACCTAGTTACATCTTACAGGCATATTAGCCTTTTACCTCTATTTCCAACATATTTAAAAAACTACTATATCCTATGTTAGAAGTAAATGATCTAATTCCTAACCACTACTTCGGGGTTAGGCCTGCACATTCTACAACACAACAATGTTGTAAATGGTTGGTACCCATTGCTGTTACACTAGGAAAGAAGGAAACTGCTCCAGCTTTCTTGGACGTTAAAGTGTGACAGGATGATCTGTGCAAACTGAAATTAGTTCTACCGCAGACATAGTCCTAACGAGGGGAGGGGGGTTATTGGGGATGTAACCCCCCCCCCCCATTGCTTAGAAGAAATTTTTAAAAAATGTTAAGTAACAATTTAAAAGAAATAAAAATTTGAAAGATTTTAGTTTTTCAAAATTATTATTGTGGGATTACAGAAGTATGGTCAATAAAACAACAAAGAAAGTGCAAACACAGTTATTTTAATGAATAAAAGGTACACTAAAATGACAAACCAAAGCGTAATACGCCTCATAAAAACGTATTTGAGTTTTTTCACTCTTAATAAGAAAGGTAGACATTCTGACTATTGTCGAATGAGTACAGGAATGTCCCAGGGCAGTATTCTAGAACCAGTTCTTTACTCCATATACACCAATTACCGCAGACAGAGGCGTAACGAGGGGGGGGGGTTATTGGGGATGTACCCCCCTCCCATTGCTTAGAAGAAATTTAAAAAAAATGTTAAGTAACAGTTTAAAAGAAATAAAAATTTGAAGGATTTTAGTTTTTCAAAGTTATTATTGTGGGATTACAGAAGTATGGTCTATAATGTCAAAAACACAACAAAGAAAGTGCAAACAGTTATTTTAATGAATAAAAGGTACACTAAAATGACAAACCAAAGCGTAATACGCCTCATAAAAACGTATTTGAGTTTTTTTCACTCTTAATAAGAAAGGTAGACATTCTGACTATTGTCGAATGAGTACAGGAATGTCCCAGGGCAGTATTCTAGAACCAGTTCTTTACTCCATATACACCAATTACCGCAGACAGAGGCGTAACGAGGGGAGGGGGGGGTTATTGGGGATGTACCCCCCTCCCATTGCTTAGAAGAAATTAAAAAAAAATGTTAAGTAACAGTTTAAAAGAAATAAAAATTTGAAGGATTTTAGTTTTTCAAAGTTATTATTGTGGGATTACAGAAGTATGGTCTATAATGTCAAAAACACAACAAAGAAAGTGCAAACACAGTTATTTTAATGAATAAAAGGTACACTAAAATGACAAACCAAAGCGTAATACGCCTCATAAAAACGTATTTGAGTTTTTTCACTCTTAATAAGAAAGGTAGACATTCTGACTATTGTCGAATGAGTACAGGAATGTCCCAGGGCAGTATTCTAGAACCAGTTCTTTACTCCATATACACCAATTAACGCAGACAGAGGCGTAACGAGGGGAGGGGGGGGGTTATTGGGGATGTACCCCCCTCCCATTGCTTAGAAGAAATTTAAAAAAAATGTTAAGTAACAGTTTAAAAGAAATAAAAATTTGAAGGATTTTAGTTTTTCAAAGTTATTATTGTGGGATTACAGAAGTATGGTCAATAATGTCAAAAACACAACAAAGAAAGTGCAAACACAGTTATTTTAATGAATAAAAGGTACACTAAAATGACAAGCCAAAGCGTAATGCTGTTTATTTACAATTAATTATATTATTATAGTGGCATCTAGCGGCAAAAATAAGATCGCAAATGTGAGAAGAACAGTTTAGACAATTCATAGAATCTAGAAGTAAAGTCTGGATGGGTCTAGAAAGTTCCCTATGCAATTAACTGCATTAGGTTACTTGTATTTAAAAGCTATTTCTTGATCGCCCTTCCAAAAATAACATTTATAACTTCCAAAATAATATTTATAAAAAATTATAATCTATTTATTTAATTTGAAGCTAAATGATTATAGTACACGTATAAAATAAATTATACCTATATTACGAGGCATCTTTTTTGAAGGGAGTAATATGTTGGAGTGGTTGACTGGTGGGGGTTAACCCCCTCCCCATGAGTCAACTCTACTTACGTTAATGACCGCAGACTTACAATTTGGCCTATATTCGTCCCATAAAAACATATTTGAGTTTTTTTACTGTTAATCAGAAAGGTAGACATTCTGACTATTGTCGAATGAGTACAGGAATGTCCCAGGGCAGTATTCTAGAACCAGTTTTTTACTCCATTTACACCAATTACACATGCATATGTTGGCGTCATAATATATTCTAACCCGAAAACTGCTCCCACTGACAATTCACAAAACACCATTGCCCTAACAAATACAGACAAAATACTTGGTTCTTATAATGGATAGAAAGCAGACATGGAAATCACACGTGATTAACTCGAAGAAAAGGTTGAATCGCCGACTCTCACTCCCAAGACGACTACTTTACCACAAAAATAACCTATCACTAACAAACAAAATTATAATATACAACATGCTACTTAAACCAATATGAACCTATGCCTCGTAAGTGTGGGACTTACGCAAAAACCTCACTTACACAAAGGTCACCTGTGGTCTAGTGGTTAGTGTAACAAACTACTAAGCCCAAGATCGCGGGTTCGTAGCCCGGCAGGTGGCCCTAGGATTTTTTAAAGGGAGTAAAAAATCCTTAGTTACGCCGTCCTTCGGAAGGGACGTTAAACGGGGGATCCCGAGCCTGTACGATGTCAGGTATTCGTTAAAAATGGCTATCCTAATTAAACCTGGATAGGCAAAATTTAGAGCTCCCAATGTAGTATCGTCCGATTAGCCATTGCAGCAAAAGTGACGTTAAATGAACAAACAACAAACCTTACTTTTCACTCAACACACCATTCAAATCTTTCAGTCAAAAGTCCTTCGTTACATTACTCATTGCCCCTTTTACATTACCAATAAATCATTAACCAAGGACTTGAGTATATCACTCGTGACGTGATGAAAAACTACAAACAATTTCATGACTCACTTGCTGGACCTGCAAACTTACTGGTACAATCATTACTTTTTTTTCAGTATCACAACTTATAATAAGAGTAACTTTAAAATATTGGATATTAGACAAAGCTTGTATCTATTTAATATCAATCTCTTTATTGAACTACTCGTTCGTGAACTACACTTTCCTTAGTAAAGCTTACTCAATAGGAACCTCTGGTCCGTTGTAAGTCCCAACATTCGTTAATACATAATTATTTTTTATTAGGTATTTGTACCATTTAGAACGTGTCATTTCTTTTTCAGTCTTACTTATTTTTTCTAGTTATGATATTATCTGTTTGAAAAATTATTTATGCCTTTAAAAACTGAATATTTATCAAATAAAATATTTTTTCTTGGGTTCAATGGTATTTTTTAATATTTCGATGTTTTAAATGTATTAAGTTGGATAAAATTCTAAAAGTACGCAATTTTTTGTACAAATGATTGATGAGGTTAATACTTGCTGCTTATGTAAACATTGAGGAAGGTAAATTTTTAAAAAAAGTACTTAGCCCATTAAATCAAAACAAACCAAGTTTTCCTTTTTTTTCAGTCTTAATTTTTGTAAAAAAAATGAAAATTTGGGATTTAGCTAGAACTGAAAAAGATGCAATCTCTTATTTTCAAGAGAAAGGTGTATTGGCAAAGAATTCAACATTCAATCAGAATCATGAAAGGTAAGCTCTCATCTATCTCAACTATTTTTTCAGGACCACCAATTTTTTTTCACTTACATTCTGCTAATACTTCTACACAAACTTCTTTTATGTAATTATTCCAATCTACAACTGTATTATGATTCACATCCACTTGTTTTTAACACCATTTGATTGATGTCATCTCTTCGCTCCAGCCGTAACTAAATCTCAAAGATGTTAGAAAACTCAATCTGGATGATTCAAACCACGTACCATTGTGAATGCTCTCTTCGTGCTGCATGATGAATTTACTAAAAGACAGTTTATTACATGATTCTGATTGCATGTTGCATTCTTTGCCAATATACCTTTCTCTTAAAAAAAAAAAGGTCTGCATCTTTTTCAGTTCTAGCTAAATTCCAAATTTCCATTTTATTTTTTTTTTACAAAAATTAATACTGAAGAAAAAAAGGGAAACTTGCTTTGTTCTAAATGAATTCATATAATAGAGCATATGGCCCCAAACGAACATTCCCCTTATGAGCGTAAGAACTTTGACGGAATTCTACATTATTTGGTGATTTTTCGCTTGCGCTCGGCTAACGGAAATGTACAAAAAAAAATAATTTTCCTAAAATACTATTAATTGGTGATAATAGAATAGTAATTGTGTTTCTAAATAAACAATACACAGATACTTTGTAGATGTTTCATAAATCTAATATTTGTCATATATTAAAGTTATTTTCAGGTACTTTTATTTCTAGTGTTGCTGTACTAAAAGAAATGGCTGATGAGGCAGGATCTTCTTTTGGTAAGTTTTTTCTATCAAGCCTTTAATTGAAGCCTTAAATAATTTTTAATTTAATTTAAATAATAATTTAAATGAGATAATTATGACTTTACTGTTTTTTAAGTGGTTATTTAAGATAGAATACGAAATATTTTATGCTTTTCAATTTATTATTTTGTTAGCAGTTTTAAATCTGGAACCAATCAAAATAATAACAAGAGTGTTAAAATAATAATATGCCAAAAATTAATTATTTAAGTGATTATAATTTTTTTTTACTTGGAAAAATTTTATTAGAAGTGATTTAGCCAAGCTCATTAAAACTGTTTATTTTCCTCCCATTATCGGTGCCACATAGTCTGGTAAATATCTGACTCACTTTGCATGTCTTTATCAGTGCATCATGGTTCAGTTTTCAAATAACTGGGTGTTTTTATCCAAAGACAAAAAGTGTGTCTTTTGCACACTATGAACTACAGTGCCTTGATTAGGACCTGCAACTTGTTTTTTTTTAATAAATAGTTTTTTCTTATTATTTGAGAATATAGATTGATAACAGTCAGGACGTTTTTGGCAAATATAAGTTGTTGAGCTTTAGTATGGAAAAAGATTGTAAAATACGGGTAATAAGTTGATTTCGGTAATCATTTCATTAAGAAATAAAAGTTTTAAGTAGCAATTTGAATTGTAGATGAAATAATTACTAAAATATGCATATTTCCCTTAATTATATTCTCTTTTCCATACTAAACCCATGATAACTTGTATTTCTGAAAAATTTTAATAGGGAAACGAACGAAAAGTTAGACCTTGTGATGTAACTCCAAACGACAACCTGTGGAATAGTTACTGAAAAGTGAATGTAATTATGAGAAATATTTTGATAATCATTTCATTTAGAAATGAACGTTTCAACAAACATATATATCATCTATATTTCAGAATTTTAGTTGAAACTTTTATTTTTTGTTTAAATGATTACTGATTACCCATAATTATATTCTTTTTCCATACTAAAGCTCACAATAGCTTGTATATTTGGAAGATATTTAAAATGAAACGAATAGCCTGTTAAAACTTGTAACTCAACTCGAAGGGACAACCTGCGGAACAGATGATGGGTTTCTTATTAAATTAGTGATTGAAAAAATTGTTCGGGTGGAAATCAATAATAGAACTTTATTGCAACTATTTATTATAAATCGAAAATTCTACCCACATTGTTGTTCTTATCAGTACTGAATAAAACTAATACCTGAAAGGTAAAAAAATAAAATAATGGGCACAAACCAGTTCCAAAACAATTGTAATTGTTTTAAAAGTTTATATTAAAATAATAGGATATATAATAATGATAAGAATAATAAAAACAATATTTTGGTAAATAGATAAATATAAAATGTTTATAAAATAGAGTATTAGAGCAATTAACAGTAAAATTAAAGATGACAATACTAGGCAATTGAAAATAAACAATTTTAATTTAACACAGTTTATTTATAATAATATTTTAATCATCAAAACATAATTAAAATGACCTTTTAATGATCACAATTTAATTATATTGTGTTTTTAATTATCACTTCTCTACTGCCTTCTTAATATTCTGATTTTTTTTCTTAATATTCTTCTTAATTGATTTGTTTTATATATTATTGTAATGTTGGCAGATGATGATGTTCAAGTTAAACACGAAGAAGTACTCATCCCTGATGTAGGTGAGAACTATTGATCTGCATTTTTATATATTTGTAGTTTTTGTACAAATGCAAGTCATGTCTATTTGTACAAAAAATGGTTTTCTTCAATTCAAAGGTTTCTTATTATTTTTTTATATCACTTTATTTTTATTTATTCTTTAATTTCCATTTGCACCTGCACAATTGCGCATTAAGCAAATTTGATCCAAGTTTTATTCTCTTTACTATTCTACTGGAACATCAAGTTTTGGAATGGAAATG
This sequence comes from Arma custos, assembly GCA_037127475.1. Classification (NCBI taxonomy): domain Eukaryota; kingdom Metazoa; phylum Arthropoda; class Insecta; order Hemiptera; family Pentatomidae; genus Arma; species Arma custos. The sequence goes on along the minus strand of CM073759.1, from coordinate 10,339,792 downwards.
TCAATAGTTGAGTAAGTTAATCTTTTCCTATCAAGTCCAGGTAACAGAGAGTAGGAAAGCAAAAAAACGAGTGGATTTGGGTAATTTTGTGTCGATGAATGGAATATTATATATATCATAGTATAGTGGGAATGTTTATGTCTTTGTGTATGGTGTGATTCGAAATATACTGCGGTACATTTACAATTTTTCTGAGAATTTTGGACTGTGCTGTTTGTATATTGTGTATGTGGACTTGTTTTGCTGAACTCCTATGTTCTGCTCCATATGTCCTAATAGGTTTTAGTATAGTGTTATAGATAAGTCATTTGTTTCGGAAGTCAAGTGAAGATCTTTAGTCCAAAAGATGTGATAGTTGTTTGTAGCGATAACATACATAGTTTTTGGAAGGTACTTCGTCGTCAATTTTGACTGCTGGACACGAAGCTTTGCGTAGGGAGATGCTTATATGTCTTGATTTTGAGAAGTTTATTCTGATTTGCCATTTATAGAAACACTTTTCTAAATCAAATAACTGATTTTGAAGAGCTATAGATGCTAGGTTTGGGTCACTGTGAGAAGAAATAATGGCTGTATCGTCAGCGAAGGTATAGATGGTGATCCATGGGTGCTCCGGAATATCAGAGGTGTAAATGGATTTAAGAATAGCCTTGAGGCACACCCCTGTATTGAGGAAAGAAGGAGGAAATCGAAGTGTCAAAGTACAGGAGAATCTTGGAATTAAGATAGTAGAATTAAAAAGAAAGGAGGAGGCAAGTGAGGCTTTATTTTCCAGAGAAGACCTTTGACCCAGACACTATCAAATGCTTTTTCAATGTCAAGAAAAATCGCAGAGCCATATTCTTTTTTTCAAAAGCGATAGTTGTTGCATCCACGATACCATGACACTGTTGTACAGTAGAGTGATAAGAACGAAAGCCAAATTGGTGGTTCGGTATCACTCCGCTATTTTCGAGGATGCAATTAAGAAAAAGATTTTCAAATAATTTAGCCAGTATAGGGAGGAGTGCAATTGGACGATAAGATGAAGGATTAGTGACAGGTTTCGAAGGTTTAGGTATCATTTTAATCGTGGAAAGTTTCTAAAGCAGCAGAAAATAGGTTGTGCGCATGATTGAATTATAGATGAGGGTAAGAAAGAGAACGCTTTCTGAGGTAATGGCGGAGGATGAAGGGAGTGATGAGATCATAGCCTGGAGCTTTTTTGTTTGGCATTTTGTTCAGTACTTGATAGATTTCTTTTGGATGAAATGCCAGAGGAGGGAGTGATAAGGGTAGTGCTGTTGTCAAGTCGCCATCTATTTTGTCAGTGAGAGTATTATCCTGAATTTTATTTGCCTTAAATATTTGAGCAAGATGTTTTGTTAGCTTTTTCTTCGCTCGTCATCGCCCAATTGTTGTCTGTACATCTAAGAGGATATCGAACAACCTTTTGTTTTAGTATACAGTAAAACCTTGAATTAACGGACAGCCCTGGTGCAAATATTTTTGTCCGTTATTTAAAGGTGTCCTTTAAAGGGAGGTTTTATGTATTTGTACAAATTAATTCTCTCTTATTCAATTTCCCATATGTTTAAAAGGCAAGTAGAATAAAAAAAAAAAACATCGTACTGTTTTTTAGTGTTCCCGAAACTTGTGTCCTACCGATATTGAGTCTTTCCGCTAGCGCACGTACACTTAACTTTTCACGGTCATAAAAGTCAATTACATTTATTTTTTGTTCTTAAGCGAGTCTCTTACGTGAGGGAGACATTTTCAGCCGCCTGCCACGAGGGTTAGAACAGAACTAAATTTTAATAAAGCAAGTTCGAGGAAAAAAAAAAAAGTATTTATGTGGAAAACCTTTACTCAAAAGTAAACACAGCTGTCCCTGTTTTCTTAGACCGGAACCAACTAATTGTTTCCGAGAAACGGGAAAGGGATAAAGTCATACTGTCCGTCTTTTAGAGGTTTTTTTAATCGATTTATAACCAACACAGCCTGTCCGTGACCGTTAATGAGAGGTTTCGTTAAATAGAGGTTCAAATGCCTTAAAAATTGTATTAAAATGTTGGTGCAAAAAAAAATCGTCCGGTAATGGGGAGTGACTGCTATTTAGGGGTGTCCGTTAGTAGAGGTTTTACTGTACTCCTTTTAACTGTCCACTCTAATATATCTCTGTTGTTTATAGAATTTAAATAATCCTTGTAACTGTTGTCTTTAAATTTTGATAATTCTTGTAGTTTTCGGGTTAGTTTGTTCAGTTATATTTTGTATGAAGGATACCTTATTCTTTGCTACAAAGCTCTGATCCTATGTTTTTCTTTAATAAGATTTCGTATTGGTTGAGGTAGGTAGGAATCAGGTTTTGGTAAAGTCGTCTTGGTGTTGTGGAATGCCAAACTGCGTTTTGAATACATTCAGTCAAGTTATTAACCGCATTGTCCAGGTCATTGGCTTTTTTTTGTAAGCATTTATAGTAATATTTACTAGAAAAAATTTCCAAATTAATTTTAGACAGAATGATATATTATCTATACATGCTATAAATAAACTTATTAAGAGAAGAATAGTGTTGCGTGGTTTAGGGGCTCAATAGGACCTTTACTTTTACCTAGCGCCAAATATGTTATGGCTGGTTAGTGTAAATGGTGTTTTAAAAATAAAAATGAGACTTTATAGCAAAAATAACATAAAATATAGTCAGTGAAGATAGCAATTTCTTCAAAAAAAAAAATAACAATATTTCATACAGAAAAAAAATACTAATTAAAAGAAATTTTATGATGATGAATGCATTGTAAAAAGTTATTACTGATAAGAGTAAAGAGACTAAAGAATTACATCAGCTGATCCATGAGGAAAAAACGGTTCTATTTTTTTTGGTTGGTCATTGAGATGTCAATTGAGGGGGAGAGCTCGATGTAGGCTTGCGTGTGCACAATGCGTAGTCGAGCTGTATTGGTTGTAGGCAGAGGGCTCTGCACTAGTGATAAGCCCGTGAGACGATGTGTTGCCATTTTATGTATGTAATTTGTTACTCTTTTAAAACAAAACAATGGATTAACAGTCGTTTTGTTCACTCAAATGTTTTATCCTGCCACTTGCATATTGGATAACAAATGACAATCATCTGATAATAAACACATGTTTAAAAATGAAACGCACAATATTTTATTTGAAAAGAAAAGATATGGCCAGGACCGGGAATCGAACCCGGGTCTCTCACCTCTCCGTGGTAAAGCCTTAACCATCTCGGGCACCCTGGCTCGTTTCCCGGTCAGTCTTATCAATTCTTTTTACTGATCCTATTATATCTCCGTGTTCTCACAATTTGCGATGTATACACGGGAATGTTAATTGAAGAAAGAATGTTAATTGAACATTACTTTATTTTTGGATCTTATTGACTTCAAGTCATTAACCGTTTACTGACCATTATTCCCATTTGGGAGCATAGATTTCAGAATTTTTTAACAAAATTTCTGCTTTACCAAATGCATTATCAATTTAATTACAATTAAATAAAACATTAAATTGTATGAAAATATTTTTTCTTTTTAAAAAGAGTGACCGAAATCAACTCCACAAATTTTTGAAATCGTAGTTTTTTGTAGCAATCGGTCAATTTTTCTCATATTCCCACTAAGTTTTTAAAAACTACGATTATGAATCCATTAATTTTTATATATTATTAGGAATGTACCACAAACAATTTAAAACTAAATTTATCACAATAAGTTGGTTTCGTAAATTGACTTATGGTACTTTTCCAATATAGGGGCGCCATTAGACTGGGAACACTGAAAAGTCTAGGGACTGTCAAACAAGTATCAAAGCTCGGCGAGATCGGCTCCCTTCCGAATCCCCAACCTCTATAAACATTATTATATATCCCTCAAATAAATAATAATAACACAATATTATAATAGTAATAACTATAAAGGATCGTTTTATTAACAATAATAAAAAAAAATATTTATTAAAAACACAATCTAATAGTAATCAAAATAAAAGGAATAAGCTAGTCATATTGAAGACAATAATAATTTACATATCTACAGGCCAGTTGAATGATATAATATTTAATATTTCACTAAATAGGTCCTTTTTTTATTCCTTTATCGGAACATGAACTCGATGAAATACGATTCCAAATATTCTCTCTTCGTTCCTCTTTATTTTTTGTTCCTCCACTTTACACTGCCCCACATTCTCTCTATACTTTGAGTATGAACACCGTTTTCAGGGTTTATAAAATTGTAGGAATGCTTAACCGTATAGTGATCGAAGCCAAGTGTCTTTAACTCCTCCGTCTTGTACAATTTCAATTCGGATTGATAATCCCCAAGAAAATATTTAATAAATATGCATTTATGAGGTATCTATACTTGAGTTTACTATTTATTTGGGCAATTTTATTGAAATTATGTATTTTTCTTAATATAATTCTTATTTTTTACAGATTTTTAAACATATAAACTTATTTTTTATTCTAAATATCTTGTTTTTGTAACTGGAGTGCATCTTTATTAGTTAATCATTCACGTTTTTTGTATATAAAATAATGTATTTATTTTGATTTGTCTTTTAAATTTTTAATTTTTAGGTTGAAAATGTACAAAAAATTTTTTAGAAAATATTTTTAAAATTAAATAGTGTTGAAAAATTTATAAAAAAAAAAAAAAATGATGTAAATTGAAAATGACAAGGAATTGTCGAAACGTTTTTTAGAATAAAGAAAAATAATAATGACTGGAAAAGGTTTTTAATTTACTCATGTGAATGATTAACATATAACTTATTTAAAGTTAGTGTATAATTATTGTATCGATGAAAAAAAATATTTTAAATGATTGATAACGACATATAGTAGTCGGAACGTTTTAAAGAATTATATGAATTAAGAAGTTGAGATGACTGGAGAATCTTTTTTTCCCAATATATACAAATAACTAGGAATAAAAAAAAAACGGTAAACTGTAATATTTTGCAGAAAGGTTACAAAAAGTATAGCCTCCTGGGATGTTTCATCCTTGCCTGATACTTGTTTGACAGTCCCTAGACTAGTCAGTGTTGCCAGTCTAATGGCGCCCCTATATTGGACAAGTACCTGACCTATATATTGATAAGACCTCTCAACAAGCCATTGGTCCCAATTGGGAACATTAAAAAAAATGTACAAAAACCATTTTTTTTCCTAATGATCAATAAAATGTTTAAATATAAAAATAAGAAAGGGAATACTAAGAAAAAAAATTAGAAAATTCAATGGGAAACGAGTTTGGTCTTTAAAGGGTTAATAATATTATAATTTATTTTATTGTTATGTGATATAATTTTTTAAAATATTTTATTTGAAAAGAAAAGATATGGCCAGGACCGGGACTTGAACCAAAGTCTCTCACCTCCTCCATCTTGGCCACCCTGGCAGGTTTCCCGGTATAGGATCAGTAAAAAGAATTGATATGGCTGACCGGGAAATGTGCCAGTGTGTCCGAGATGGTTAAGGCGTCACCACGGAGAGGTGAGAGACCCGGGTTCGAGTCCCCTTCCTGGCCACATCTTTTCTTTTCAAATAAAATATTTAAAAAAATTATATCATATAACTAATAAAATAAATTATAATAATGAAAAGCACAATACTTTGTTAAAAATTAAATTAACAATAATATATGGCCTTAACAAATAAAATAAGATATAATGAAAAAAATAAAATGATGAATTTCGAAAATGTATCCTATTATTTTAGGATACATTTTTCTAAAATTATTATTGCTTGGATCTGCCTTATGGGTCAAAGCGTTGGTTTCTGATGGTTATTTAGATTAAACTGATAGCAGATTACAATTAATGATAAAGTGATTTCTAATAATTTAAAATTAATGACATTGGTTAGATCTTAAGAAATATCAGATTGCATAATGATATAAAGACAGTATTATTAGTTAAAGTTAATTAATTTCGGATTTTGTTGCAGTTCTCTCAATTAGTATCAAGGAAGAGGAGGGGGAGCCGTTTTCTTATGGTGAGAACAATATTGTACTAACATGAAATCTTTTAATTCATTAAATTATTAATGTAAATCTTATTTTAATGAAGATCTCTGTTCCTTCATAAGAAAAAAAGAAAAAGATATATACTGTAAAGCCACGCATTCAAAAAGTATACTGAATATATTTTCTTCTTGTCTTATTATGTTCACATCTTTCAAAATGGCAATCATCTATTTCGACTGGAGGAGGATGGTGAGCCACCGTATGTTGAGATAACTGATGCATTGGAAAACCTGAAGCATCACAAAGCACCAGGAGCAGAGATACGCCTGCTGAGCTGCTGAAGTTTGGCGGAGAGAGACTGAAAAAAAGCCCTTCATAATCTCATTATGGATATCTGGGAAAAGAAAGGTATGCCGGCAGAATCGAGAAAATCTTTGATATGTCCCATATTCAAAAAGGGGGATCCATTTGATTGTGGAAATCATCGGGGCATAGCTCTGCTATCTTGTGCTTACAAAGTCTTTTCGAACATTCTGTTCCAGCGGCTACTGCCATTCGCGAAAAGAGAGCTAGGCTCTTACCAATGTGGATTTAGAAAAGGGAAGTCTACAACAGACCAAGTGTTTTGCCTCAGGATAATACTGGAAAGAGGACGTGAGTTTTGTGTAATAACTTACCACCTGTTTGTGGACACTAAGGCGGCCAACGACAGTATTAATTGGGAGGGTCTCTACAGAGCACTGAGACAATTCAATGTACCAGCAGGCCTGATAAGACTGATCAGAATGACCATGACAGACCTTGAATGCGTTGTCCAGGTTCAGGGTGATCGCTCTGAAAGTTTCCCATCAACAAGAGGGGTCCGTCAAGACGATGCACTTGCCTGTTTGCTATTTAACCTGGCTCTGGAGAAAGCAATAAGAGATTCTGGGATTCGGACGACGGGAACCATATTTAACAGATCAGTGCAGCTCCTAGCATATGCCAACGACATTGATATTGTTGGACTCTAGAAAATCAGTTGAGGAGGCGTTCCTTTCTTTGGCAGAAACTTGGTCTGGAGGTCAACCATGATAAGACCAAGTATACGATAACTGACCAGCACCCAAGACATCCTGGGGAGAAAGTGGAATTTGGAGCATGGTCCTTTGAATGGGTTTCCAAGTTCACCTATCTGAGATCATAGGTGACATAGGATAATGAAATCGGAGCAGAGACCAGAAGAAGGGTATTGGCCGCAAACCGATGTTACTTTGGATTGAGGCAACAAATCGCAAGTAGCGACAATGCAACATATAGCGATAATGCCTGAGATGGGCTGGCATATAGGATGGACGACGAGGAAACTCCAAAAAGACTACTGATGGAGATCATCCATGGGCGAAGGAGAATTGGCCGTCCCCGACTTCGACTGTGTGGCTGCGGATGCAAAGATCTTGGGAGTCTGCAACTGGATGGCAGCAGCACGGGACAGAGACTTATGGTGGTTGCTGGTTGAGGAGGCCTGTACGTGTCAACGTGTTGTAGTGCCAGACTAATAATAATAATAATGTTCACATCTTTCACTTCCATTTCTAGTCATGCATTGTGTAGAAATTAATTTACACAACTCATAATTAAAGTTAGGTGATGCATGTACGTTGAAGCTCTGCCATAAATCATTTATTTGCTATTTGCACTATTTCCTTTTCAGGAAATGATAACGAGGATGCTTCTAATACAGAAGAACCGACTGTTGAAACTGAATCAAGCTGTAAGTTGTTCCTTTGAAAGCATTTTCAATATCACATTGATCATCCTGACCAATTTCTTTTTAATTATTACATTTAAGATCAAAACTAACTTTCTTGTTTTAGTTTCCATTATCTAGTGACTTAAACCATTTTATGGATTTGTTGTAGCTAAAATGAATCATTTTGAATAGATAACAAACAATAATGTGAAATCATGAAAAATATTATATTGGAGGTTTCAAAACATTTTTTTTTCTTTGTCCAAGTTGTTTCTAGAGAAAAAATTTATTTCCTCCTTTTAAATGAATTTGATTTAATTATCTTATTAAATTCAGTATATTGTCGGTTTGTAATGTGAGTGAATTCAACAATTCACTACTCTTGGAGAGAGTAAGCTTTTCAAGACATTTATGAAGGAAATGTTTACCTTTTCTAGTCCTTTGTTTTTAATATTCATTTAGTTTCATTATTTTCCCATTTCACTATTAAATTTTATTTTCTTGTCAGCAGGGGTGCTTAATCAAATAAAACGAGAAACCTATGTGAAATGTGAAGAAGACCTGCTTCTCCCAGATGAAGGTGAGGGAAATTTAACTTGTTCATTATGGAATAGGGCATTAATGATGTCTGTATAATCTTAAACAATGTACGTTTTGTCTGCTTTACTCCTTTTTTTTTTTTTGGTTTTGTTCAATATACTTAAATTAGACAAGAAAGTTAATTTAGATTTTGCCGATGATATCTATCATATTATTAGCTAAAAACTGGGAACAAGCCAAATAAAAAATCAATCAAGCTGCCAAAATTAGATTTAAAATCTAAAAGAAAAAAATCCTTAAAAAAAAAATGAAATTTTAACCATCATCATAAATTCCCTGAATTCCATCAGTAATAATGAAAAAAAAAAATTGATGAAGCGCGGATCGTTTTACATATCTGTGAAAATGGTTAGGTTGGAACTCTTTAGACAAGAATACATTAACCATAATTAAATAATAAATCAATAAAGTATAACAATTACCTCTAACTAAAAACATTTATAACAAAATATTTTTATCCTGGAACTCAAAATTTCATTTGCTATGAAACAGTGATAAAACCAGAAGTGGATTGTACTGCTGAAACCTCAACTTTGTGCAGCTAAGGTCGTGTTGAAAATTTAGAAAGAAATGAAGGAAAATTTTAGGCATTCAATTTCAAAATAGCCAGGTAAAATTAATTCTAAATGTTAAAGTTTACACAAAAGTTAACTATCTGTTAAAATATGTAAAAGACCAATTTCTTTTTTCTCATATCTAGTGAGAATGAAGGAAAATAGTTTAACTGAACTGATTTTTGTTCTCTTCCAAAGTATTAAAAACCAAGAGGTAAATGGTTTGCTAAAGTGAAAGAGGAATGAAAGATATCAAGGTAAACTATAAATGAAAGAGATTGTATAAAATGAAGATTGTATAAAATGATGAAAGGTTCCAAGAAGCACTTAAGAAGACCAGAAATAAAGTATTGCAGCTACGGGTTAAGAAAATATCTGATAGAGTAAAAAAACACGTATTGGTCAGGGAGGAAAGCACACAACCTTTTCAAATAAATAATGGATCTCGTGTGTTGTTAAATGAGTGTCAGGAGCAAAATCGTGAATACTTTCTGTTGTCAAGTGGTCTTTATTCATTTGTTTATGCGATAACTCAGCACTGATGTGAAAATATGAATCCTATAGATAAATTTTGGTTGAAAATTAGGCTTCAAAAAGCCATCTTTATTGATAAATAAATTATAAGCGATAAAACATTTTCGAAGACATCTATGAACGTGATCTAATCATTACTATTAAATTAATGAATTAACGAATATGCTCAATGAATTCCAATTTCAGTTATTAATGTCAGGGATCAAAAAGGTACTAATACAAGATTCATTTATTAATCATTAGTAAAGAACATCAACAATGTATTTAGTCAGATGTTTTCTTTCCTTTGTTCTAAATATCAATCTCATTACACACCGATAAATTCATTAGATATAAACTAATTTTATTTTTCTCTGACAAAGTATATATGTGTATATATATATTTCATAAATATTTTATTTATTTTTGTTGTGAGCAGGTGAGCTTTCCTATATAAAACAAGAAAGAGATATGGAACATGAAGGAGAACCTCTTTTCTCAGGTGAGAAACATTTAACTTGCTACTCATGGAATAATTTTATATATCTACAGCCCCGGTGAATAAGCGGTTAAGTCTAATTGTCTCCAAAAGAAGTTTCTTATACTTAAGGAAGCGGAATCGAGTTATTTTCATGGTTAATAAGGTGCTAAGTAAGGCAGTGGGTCGAAAAAGAGTTATTGTATATATTACAACTACATTTCAAACAAAAAATTATGAAAATGATACAATAACGGTTATCTGAAAGCAGTGAATTCTCTGTGGAAAAAATCCGACTTAACCACTTATTCACCGGGGCTGTAGATATATGCATGATTTTTAAAAATATAATAACTAGTGTGTGTTTCTTCAACTTCAATAGTTTTATTTCTTTATTTACTTTTTTTAATAGATTATTATTGCTTCCAGGTACAATTAATAGTTGTCATAAACGTAACAACTCCCATCAATGTCCTCACTGTGATTATAAATCACTAGAATCTGGAAATGTAAAAAGTCATATAAAGGCCTATCATACAGGTGAAGTCTCATCAAGAAGAACCCTTATTAAGAAGTCTCATCACTGTCCTCATTGTGATTATAAATCTGTAACATCTGATTCTATGAAAAGTCATATAATGGCTTGTCATACGGGTGAGAAGCCTTATCAATGTCCTCATTGCGATTATAAATCAGTTTATTCTAGAAATGTGAAAAAACATATAAAGGCCTGCCACACAGGTGAGAAGTCTCATCACTGTCCTCATTGTGATTATAAATCTGTGGAATCTGGACATGTGAAAAAACATATAATGGCTCGTCATACAGTTGAGAAGCCTCATCAATGTCCTCATTGTGATTATAAATCAGTACGGTCTGAACAAATGAAAAATCATTTAATGGCCTATCATACTGGTGAGAAGCCTCATCAATGTCCTCATTGTGATTATAAATCTGTACAATCTGGAAATATGATAAGTCATATAAAGGCCCGCCATACGGGTGAAAAGTCTCATCAATGTCCTCACTGTGATTATAAATCAGTTTATTCTGGAGCTATGAAAAAACATATAATGGCCTATCATACTGGTGAGAAGCCTCATCAATGTCCTCATTGTGATTATAAATCTGTACAATCTGGAAATATGAAAAGTCATATAAAGGCCCGCCATACGGGTGAAAAGTCTCATCAATGTCCTCACTGTGATTATAAATCAGTTTATTCTGGAGCTATGAAAAAACATATAATAGCCCGGCATACTAATCATAAATCTCTTCAATGCCCTTACTGTGTCTATAAAACAGTGGAGTCTAAATCTATGAAAAGTCACATTATGGCCCGTCATACGGGCGAGAAACCACATCATTGTCCTCATTGTAATTATAAATCTGTGCAATCTGGAAGTATGAAAAGTCATATCATGTACCGCCATACCGGTGAGAAGCCTCATCACTGTCCTCATTGTGATTATAAAGCTGTGAATTCTGATCTTATGAAAAGTCATATAATGGCTTGCCATACGGGTGAGAAGCGTTATCAATGCCCTCACTGCGATCATAAATCAGTTTTTTCTGGAAATATGAAAAAACATATAAAGGCCCGCCATACAGGTGAGAAGCCTCATCAATGTCCTCATTGTGATTATGAATCTGTAACATCTGGAACTATGAAAACTCATATAAAAGCCCGCCATACAGGTGAAAAGCCTCATCAATGTCCTCACTGTGATTATAAATCTGTAACATCTGGAACTATGAAAAGACATATAACCAACCGGCATGCATATGATGCCATAAAAATCTCATCATGAAAACCATATGTAAGTTTTAGAAACTGTCTGTACTGTCTCTTGTACTTGTAAAATATATCATCATTTGGACTGACTTTACTCTTTATCAGAATTCTGTTTAACTCTGCACTAAGTATCAGAACCATGTTTTGTTATTCTTGACATCCATTCGGACCATTTTCTTCTTAAAAGAAGTATTTTCTTGTTATTCAGCTGAAAGTGACAAGTAAGGTTTTGAAGGAACTATGAATTAAAAAAATGAATGTTACATCTTGATTTGGTTCTTAATCAGAAAACAACATACTGATAAAACTATTTATTATCTTAATTATATTGAAATGAAAAACTAGGAAAGTAGAACATAAGAAAAGAGCCAGAGACTCAATCACTAGAAATCGTTACTGCAATCAAGACACGACTTTTTCCCACAATTATTAAAATAAATATGGAAAATTACAGTTTGCTTAAATCAATGTGTAAATTGAGTTCCACATTCTTGCAGTTTTCCTGGTTCTTTCAGAATTGGCTCTGGGTTCATCCCAGTGATGGATGGTTGCTTCGGGGGGATTTTTTATAATTGTCTCTACATTCCTGACAAGTTCTGAAGAAATGTTATTGTCTTTATCTATATATGGTGGTATAACATGATCATTATTGATTATAAAATTTAAAATGTCACAACATTAATCAATCTGAGGCAATAATCTGCAAGCTATTATAGAAACTAATATAGTTCACATCATTATCTGCTAATTCCATCAAACTTAAGTGCCTTACATGTCCCATATTCAAAAAGGGGGATCCATTTGATTGTGGAAATCATCGGGGCGTAGCTCTGCTACCTTTGTGCTTACAAAGTCTTTTCGAATATTCTGTTCCAGCGGCTACTGCCATTCGCGAAAAGAGAGCTAGGCCCTTACCAATGTGGATTTAGAAAAGGGAAGTCTACAACAGGCCAAGTGTTTTGCCTCAGGATAATACTGGAAAGAGGACGTGAGTTTTGTGTAATAACTTACCACCTGTTCGTGGACACTAAGGCGGCCTACGACAGTATTAATTGGGAGGGTCTCTACAGAGCACTGAGACAATTCAATGTACCAGCAGGTCTGATAAGACTGATCAGAATGACCATGACAGACCTTGAATGCGTTGTCCAGGTTCAGGGTGATCGCTCTGAAAGTTTCCCATCTACAAGAGGGGTCCGTCAGGACGATGCACTTGCCTGTTTGCTATTTAACCTGGCTCTGGAGAAAGCAATAAGAGATTCTGGGATTCGGACGATGGGAACCATATTTAACAGATCAGTGCAGCTCCTAGCATATGCCAACGACATTGATATTGTTGGACTCTAGAAAATCAGTTGAGGAGGCGTTCTTTTCTTTGGCAGAAACTTGGTCTGGAGGTCAACCATGATAAGACCAAGTATACGATAACTGACCAGCACCCAAGACATCCTGGGGAGAAAGTGGAATTTGGAGCATGGTCCTTTGAATGGGTTTCCAAGTTCACCTATCTGGGATCATAGGTGACATAGGATAATGAAATCGGAGCAGAGACCAGAAGAAGGGTATTGGCCGCAAACCGATGTTACTTTGGATTGAGGCAACAAATAGCAAGTAGCGACAATGCAACATATAGCGATAATGCCTGAGATGGGCTGGCATATAGGATGGACGACGAGGAAGCTCCAAAAAGACTACTGATGGAGATCATCCATGGGCGAAGGAGAATTGGCCGTCCCCGACTTCGATGGATCGACTGTGTGGCTGCGGGTGCAAGGATCTTGGGAGTCTGCAACTGGATGGCAGCAGCACGGGACAGAGACTTATGGCGGTTGCTGGTTGAGGAGGCCTGTACGCGTCAACGTGTTGTAGTGCCAGACTAATAATAATAATAATGTTCACATCTTTCACTTCCATTTCTAGTCATGCATTGTGTAGAAATTAATTTACACAACTCATAATTAAAGTTAGGTGATGCATGTACGTTGAAGCTCTGCCATAAATCATTTATTTGCTATTTGCATTATTTCCTTTTCAGGAAATGATAACGAGGATGCTTCTAATACAGAAGAACCGACTGTTGAAACTGAATCAAGCTGTAAGTTGTTCCTTTGAAAACATTTTCAATACCATATTGATCATCCTGACCACTTTCTTTTTAATTATTACATTTTAGATCAAAACTAACTTTCTTGTTTTAGTTTCCATTATCTAGTGACTTAAACCATTTTATGGATTTGTTGTAGCTAAAATGAATCATTTTGAATAGATAACAAACAATAATGTGAAATCATGAAAAATATTATATTGGAGGTTTCAAAACATTTTTTTTTCTTTGTCCAAGTTGTTTCTAGAGAAAAAATTTATTTCCTCCTTTTAAATGAATTTGATTTAATTATCTTATTAAATTCACTATATTATCGGTTTGTAATGTGAGTGAATTCAACAATTCACTACTCTTGGAGAGAGTAAGCTTTTCAAGATATTTATGAAGGAAATGTTTACCTTTTCTAGTTCTTTGTTTTAATATTCATTTAGTTTCATTATTTTCCCACTTCACTATTAAATTTTATTTTCTTGTCAGCAGGGGTGCTTAATCAAATAAAACGAAAAACCTATGTGAAATGTGAAGAAGACCTGCTTCTCCCAGATGAAGGTGAGGGAAATTTAACTTGTTCGTTATGGAATAGGGCATTATTGATGTCTGTATAATCTTAAACAATGTACGTTTTGTCTGCTTTACTCTTTTTTTTTTTTTTGGTTTTGTTCAATATACTTAAATTAGACAAGAAAGTTAATTTAGATTTTGCCGATGATATCTATCATATTATTAGCTAAAAACTGGGAACAAGCCAAATAAAAAATCAATCAAGCTGCCAAAATTAGATTTAAAATCTAAAAAAAAACTCCTTTAAGAAAAATGAAATTTTAACCATCATCATAAATTCCCTGAATTCCATCAGTAATAATGAAAAAAAAAATTGATGAAGCGGATCATTTTACATATCTGTGAAAATGGTTAGGTTGGAACTGTTTAGACAAGAATACATTAACCATAATTAAATAATAAATCAATAAAGTATAACAATTAGCTCTAACTAAAAACATTTATAACCAAATATTTTTATCCTGGAACTCGAAATTTCATTTGCTATGAAACAGTGATAAAACCAGAAGTGGATTGTACTGCTGAAACCTCAACTTTGTGCAACTAAGGTCGTGTTGGAAATTTAGAAAGAAATGAAGGAAAATTTTAGGCATTCAATTTCAAAATAGCCAGGTAAAATTAATTCTAAATGTTAAAGTTTACACAAAAGTTAACTATCTGTTAACTTGTAAGAATATCTGTTAAAATATGTAAAAGACCAATTTCTTTTTTCTCATATCTAGTGAGAATGAAGGAAAATAGATTAACTGAACTGATTTTTGTTCTCTTCCAAAATATTAAAAACCAAGAGGTAAATGGTTTGCTAAAGTGAAAGAGGAATGAAAGATATCAAGGTAAACTATAAATGAAAGAGATTGTATTAAATGATGAAAGGTTCCAAGAAGCACTTTCATTAATTTTGTTAAGAAAATATCTGATAGAGTAAAAAAGCACGTATTGGTCAGGGAGGAAAGCACACTACCTTTGCAAATAAATAATAGATCTTGTGTGTTGTTAAATGAGTGTCAGGAGCAAAATCGTGAATACTTTCTGTTGTCAAGTGGTCTTAATTCATTTGTTTATGCGATAACTCAGCACTGATGTGAAAATATGAATCCTATAGATAAATTTTGGTTGAAAATTAGGCTTCAAAAAGCCATCTTTATTTATAAATAAATTATAAGCGATAAAACATTTTCGACTTATTAAGACATCTATGAACGTGATCTATTCATTACTATTAAATTAATGAATTAACGAATAGGCTCAATGAATTCCAATTTCAGTTATTAATGTCAGGGATCAAAAAGGTACTAATACAAGATTCATTTATTAATCATTAGTAAAGAAATTCAACAATGTATTTAGTCAGATGTTTTCTTTCCTTTGTTGTAAATATCAATCTCATTACACACATATAAATTCATTAGATATAAACTAATTTTATTTTTCTCTGACAAAGTATATATATGTATGTATATATATATTTCATAAATATTTTATTTATTTTTGTTGTGAGCAGGTGAGCTTTCCTATATAAAACAAGAAAGAGATATGGAACATGAAGGAGAACCTCTTTTCTCAGGTGAGAAACATTTAACTTGTTACTCGTGGAATATACTTATATATCTACAGCCCCGGTGAATAAGCGGTTAAGTCTAATTGTCTCCAAAAGAAGTTTCTTATACTTAAGGAAGCAGAATCGAGTTATTTTCATGGTTAATAAGGTGCTAAGTAAGGCATTGGGTCGAAAAAGAGTTATTGTTTATATTACAACTCCATTTTAAGCCAAAAACTACGAGAATAATATAATTCTGGTTATCTGAAAGCAGTTAACTCTCTCTGGACAAAATCTGACAACCACTTATTCACTGTGGCTATAGATACCCTCATGTTTTTTAAAAATATAATAACTAGTGTATGTTTCATTAACTTCAATAGTTTTATTGCTTTACTTTTTTAATAGATTATTATTGCTTCCAGGTACAATTAATAGTTGTCATAAACGTAACAACTCCCATCAATGTCCTCACTGTGATTATAAATCACTAGAATCTGGAAACGTAAAAAGTCATATAAAGGCCTATCATACAGGTGAAGTCTCATCAAGAAGAACCCTTATTAAGAAGTCTCATCACTGTCCTCATTGTGATTATAAATCAGTATGGTCTGAAAAAATGAAAAATCATATAATGGCCCGCCATACTGGTGAGAAGCCTCATCAGTGTCCTCATTGTGATTATAAATCAGTATGGTCTGAAAAAATGAAAAATCATATAATGGCTCGTCATACAGGTGAGAAGCCTCATCAATGTCCTCATTGTGATTATAAATCAGTTTATTCTGGAAATATGAAAAATCATTTAATGGCCTATCATACTGGTGAGAAGCCTCATCAATGTCCTCATTGTGATTATAAATCAGTATGGTCTGAAAAAATGAAAAATCATATAATGGCCCGCCATACTGGTGAGAAGCCTCATCAATGTCCTCATTGTGATTATAAATCAGTACGGTCTGAAAAAATGAAAAATCATATAATGGCCCGCCATACTGGTGAGAAGCCTCATCAATGTCCTCATTGTGATTATAAATCTGTACAATCTGGAAATATGAAAAGTCATATAAAGGCCCGCCATACGGGTGAAAAGTCTCATCAATGTCCTCACTGTGATTATAAATCAGTTTATTCTGGAGCTATGAAAAAACATATAATGGCTCGCCATACTAATCAGAAGTCTCTTCAATGTCCTCACTGCGTCTATAAAACAGTGGAGTCTAAATCTATGAAAAGTCACATTATGGCCCGTCATACGGGCGAGAAACCACATCATTGTCCTCATTGTGATTATAAATCTGTGCAATCTGGAAATATGAAAAGTCATATAAAGGCCCGTCATACAGGTGAAAAGTCCTATCAATGTCCTCATTGTGATTATGAATCTGTGCAATCTGGAAATATGAAAAGTCATATAAAGGCCCGTCATACAGGTGAGAAGCCTCATCACTGTCCTCATTGCGATTATGAATCAATACGGTCTGAACAAATGAAAGTACATATTCGGACCTATCATACAGGTGAGAAGCCTCATCAATGTCCTCATTGTGATTATGAATCTGTAACATCTGGAACTATGAAAACTCATATAAAAGCCCGCCATACAGGTAAAAAGTCCCATCAATGTCCTCATTGTGATTATAATTCAGTTTATTCTGGAACTTTAAAAAAACATATAATGGCCCGCCATACTAATCAGAAGTCTCTTCAATGTCCTCACTGTGATTATAAATGTGTACAATCTTCAAGTTTGAAAAGTCACATACAGGCCCGCCATACAGGTGAAAAGCCTCATCAATGTCCTCACTGTGATTATAAATCTGTACAATCGGGATCAATGAAGAGACATATAACCAACCGGCATGCATATGATGCCATAAAAATTTCATCATGAAAACCATATGTAATTTTTAGAAACTGTCTGTACTGTCTCTTGTACTTGTAAAATATATGATCATTTGGACTGACTTTACTCTTTATCAGAATTCTGTTTACCTCTGCACCAAGTACCAGAACCATGTTTTGTTATTCCATACAAATAATCGCATAAAAGTATGTTCCACATTAGTTAACTTGGTTATAAGGCACAGTTTTTGGAATAGGCTTTATAAATAAACTAAAAAGTATTTTTGTTTTTTTGACTTACCAATAAACAGTTCTCCCTATATAAGAGAATTTTCTTGACACCCACCCGGACCATTTTCTTCTTAAAAGAAGTATTTTCTTGTTATTCAGCTAAAAGTGACAAGTAAGGTTTTGAAGGAACTATGAATTAAAAAAAATGAATGTTACATCTTGATTTGGTTCTTAATCAGAAAACAACATACTGATAAAAGTATTTATTATCTTAATTATATTGAAATGAAAAACTAGGAAAGTAGAACATAAAAAAGAGCCAGAGACTCAATCACTAGAAATCGTTACTGCAATCAAGACACGACTTTTTCCCACAATTATTAAAATAAATATGGAAAATTACAGTTTGCTTAAATCAATGTGTAAATTGAGTTCCACATTCTTGCAGTTTTCCTGGTTCTTTCAGAATTGGCTCTGGGTTCATCCCAGTGATGGATGGTTGCTTCGGGGGGATTTTTTATAATTTTCTCTACATTCCTGACAAGTTCTGAAGAAATGTTATTGTCTTTATCTATATATGGTGGTATAACTGTTTTCTTTTGTTAGAAGCCTGATCATTATTGATTATAAAATGTCACAACACTAATCAATCTGACATTTTACATGTCATACATTTTTCTGTTGTTTTTTTTCATAGTTTAATTATTATATATAGCATAATAATACTATATTTATATGTATGTGTGTGTGTGTGTGTGTACATCTATGAGGGCTGTCCTGAAAGTAATACCCTTTAGCGCTGCATGAAGAGGTGCTTAGCTGCTGGACAAGGTTAGACAAGGTGCCTGGTTTACCTGTACTGTACGAGGTTGCGTGACGCTAGCATTGTCTGTGTTGTGTCTGTGATCCTTTATAATGTTTAAACAAATCGAGAACGCCGCCAGTTGGAAGTGAGGGCCGTGATTGAATTTCTTAATGCATGAAACGTTCGACCATGTGATATTCATCGCCAATTAAAGGAGGTGTATGGAGAAAATGTGATTAACGAGTCGTCTGTTCGGCGCTGGTGTCAGAACTTCAACCTGGGGAGGGGGAATACACACGACGTGAAGCGTTCAGGGAGACAACCTGGTCCTTAGGATTTTCATCTCTTTATGAAGCTTAAAGACTTTCTGGCGGGAAAAAGATTTCACAGCAATGAAGAACTTAAACAAGGCGTGATTACTTATCTCAATACGCTGGCGGTGGAGGACTATGACATTGGAATACACAAACTATAGTCGGGACGATGAAAGAAGGTGCACGGATCATCCCCCTCCACGCCTCTCCACGAGCTCCGCCCTCTTTCCCCCACCCTAGTCCCACTTCCCCTCCACCCCTCTCGGGCCAGCTATCAATCCTGTTGTGACTCTGCTGTGCTATATAGTCTTCAGTTGTGTTGTGATTATTTCTCTCAGGATAGCTTTGTTATTGTGACTCTCTTCTAAGCTTTTAGTCAAATATGCCAAGGGATTCAGTACGTGGCGGTCGGGTTTCAAAAACGGGGAGAGGGGCCACGTTAAGATCGCAATCGCAAATATTCGTAAATCGGTTGCGCAAATATTTTACCAGAGAGAGGGACAACAATGGACCTTTGTTACCATTAAAAAAAGTGACACAACGTGTGGCAGACGCATTAGAAATTGGCAGGAATACTGTGGGCAGAATTACGAAAGATGAAGAAGTCTCGACTCCAGGGAAAAAAAGACCTCGCCCAAGCCCTAAGAGTACATTGGACAGTTTCGATGAATCTGCATTTAGAAACCATGTGTGGGTATTATTTGCGAAAAGAGTTTCCTACGAGGAAAAAATTGATTTCTTCCCTTGGGGAAGCTGGGATTTTTGATGGAAGCTTATCAACTTTGTCTGTCGTTCTAAATAAACTGGGATTCAAGTGGAAGAAAATAAATAACAGGAAGTGCCTCATAGAGAGATTTGACATCATAAGCTGGAGATGTGATTTTTTAAGACAAATCAGATCTAAGGACATTAAAAAATTAGTGTTTTTAGATGAGACCTGGGTGAACGCTGGACACACTGTAGGGAAAAGTTGGAGTGATGACTCTTTACAATCATCGAGGAAGGAGCCAACAGGTAAGGGAGACAGGCTAATTTTAACCCATGCAGGTACGGTGGAAGGGTTTGTACCTGGAGCCCTTTTGTTGTTCAGGTCAAAGAAAGAAGGGGACTATCACCTAGAAATGAACGCGTCCACATTCAAAGAGTGGTTTGAAAAGTTGTTGAAAAATATCCAACCTGGATCAACAATAGTAATGGACAACGCCCCGTACCATTCATTACAAATAAATAAAGCTCCTACTTTGGGATCCACGAAAAGTTGCATAATTGAATGGCTGAATACGAAAAATATTATTTACGACAGCACCCTAAAGAAGGCCGAACTGTTAACCATAGTAAAAAGTCAAAAAAATTCTTATAAGACCTACGAGATCGATCATTTAGCCAAAAACTCCGGCCATGAAGTGTTGAGGCTTCCCCCGTATCACTGCCAATTCAACGCTATTGAATTGATTTGGGCACAAATAAAAGGAGACGTCGCAAGAAGCAATAAAACCTTCACAATTGCAGAGGTAAGATGAATTATTCCTCTCATTATAATTTGTTGAACTCGTTCAATATTATTACTTGAAAAATATTTTATTTTTTTCTGTTCCAGGTTGAAAAATTAACCAGAGAAGCAATTGGGAATGTGACTCCTTAGAAGTGGAAAAAAGTAGTAGCCCACACAATGAACGTAATTGACCAAGCATGGAAAAAAGAAGGAGTTTTGGAGGAAAGAGTTGACGAAATGATAATATCAATGAGCGGAACGTCATCATCATCCACAGCATCGGATAGTCCTGATGACGCTGGAACTGAAAGACCCTTCAGCCTGGAATCGGGAACAGAAAATTCTTGGAGACCGGAACACGGAGCAGGACCCAGCGGAATTGAGGGAGTTTACCCCCTCAGTGATTCTTAATTCTTATTACGTTCAGTTAATAAATTAATAAGTATTTATAAAAAGCATTATGTTTATGCAAATAAATGTATTTATTTTACATTAATATATAAATTACAAAAGAATAATAAATTTGATATATTTGATAAATTGGGTGGGTGGATGGATCTCTGGTCAAGGCCAAATAGTTCTATACCTATAGCCACCCTATTTGCGGGGGTGGGTGAATCTCGAAGCTTTGCCTTGAGATGTCTAATTCCACTAACAAAAAAAAAAGTAATAATCCAATTTAAATTAACAAAAGACCCCCTCGGTGTTGAAGAATTAAACGTAATAAATCGGGAGCTGAGGCTTAAAATAGTGTATCATTTTAAGACAACTTTTATTAATTACTCGCCCTATTTTGCCGGTTAGCGAACAGCTTTTTTTCCCATTTTCTCCGATCGTATTTAATTGAAAAAGTGTATGTTATTTATAAATTTTCAAATCTCTAACAGGAAATGAGTTACTTTAGATTATTGAAATAAAATTCGATTTTAAGTCGTTTGAAACTGCCGATATTTCGTAACCTGGTGGGTAAGAACTGGCAGACGTCCAGTGACTATTGTGGATATTTTCAATGTTTCGTAATATAAATTGTCTTAAAATGATACATTACTTTGGGCCCTGGCTGCTGGTCTATAAAGAATGAAAAGCGAGTAAGAGCTGTAGTACAATTGTCGGCTCCAGGCGGAGTCAGGTTAGGGGAGGGGGGAAGGAACAGCTTCAGGCCTCCCCACTCCCCGTGCACCTTCTCTTGTCGCCCCGACTATAGTCATACAAATGCCTAAATTTGGTTGGAGATTATGTGGAGAAGTAGTGTAAAGTATGCTCTTAAAATAAAAATGTTTACATTTACTCCTGTGTCTTTATTTCACAAACGGGTACCACTTTCTGGTACATATATATATATATATATATATATATATATATATATATATATATATATTGATACATGACGCAGCTAACGTCTAATCAAGAAAGTATAATCATTCCTATAACAGCATTGAAGAGTTTAAATAAAATGCCGCTAAACAGATCACTTGAGAAGCCACTGGGGTTCGGCCCTTCGACCTATCAACATTAGACTGCACTTCAGTTTAACCCCTCTAGCTAGCAACATTAGACTTTACTTCCGTTCAACCCTTCCAGCGAGTAACATAGGACTTCGTTTCAACCCTTAGATCCAGCACATCAAGAGCTCAAGCTATGGAAGAATCATATCGTCTGTAAATGCAAGTACTAATATATCATTATTCTGCAGAATACATCGATAGCTACACAATTTTTAGAGCTCTAATTTATAATCTATAAAAGTTAAATTAAATAAATTCAAAGCGCTATATTATATTGAGATTATTCTGTTTACTATACTATTTTTCTATTGAGATGGATTTGTCCATTATGTTATTTTATATTAAAATCAATTTGTGTATATTATTGTTTTTAACTGTGGTTAATAATAAATTAATGTTAGTGAAATGTATTTTGCCTTATCTATTGATTGCCTGATGTTTATCCATATTTCTATTCAAATAATAAAAAGGTTTATTAGTAGTTAATAAAAGTAATTAATCAATTCAAGGTAAGATTTTCAATTTAGCTTTAGTAATTTATTCCAGTTCTTATCAGTGAATATAAATAATTAAAATCTGCCATAATATAATTAAAATCCATTTAAACCCGTAAATACCCTAGATATGCGGAAGTAATGAGTATCAATTGACTAAATAAAATTTTATCACTGGTAGGAATGGAGTAATATATATATATATATATATATTTTATATAATATATTGTTGAGATTCAAAAAATAGGTTAAAAAAACTAACGATGTTTGGCTTATCAATCGGACTACCGTAAAGTTGACGTAGATTTCTGATTAGTTTATTTAAGTAAATAAAAATAATTCCAACTATGCAAATACTGTATTTATTGAAGAAAAGTAAATTTTTTGTTAAACAGACTCATACCTCCGATGGAGAGGCTTTTTTTTCTATAGAGGATGTATCAATAAAATCAATCAAGGATGTATCAATAAAAGCTGTTATTATTATTAATTAAATTCTCACAAATCACACTAGGCGTCAAACTAAGACTTAAACGTCAAATAATGCCTTTTCTATTATTTAGTAATAATGTTAGAGAAGAATTGGTTGACTGTAACTTCTAATATAAGGAAGAAATAGTTGGGGGTGTAGTCAATAAAAACACCTTAATAAGTGTAACTTATTTATTGTGTGCCGACGTTTCGGCCTACAATGTAGGCCATCTTCAGGGCTAAGAGAGAGAAACAAACAGAAAAACATAAAAAACGTTGCAGTAACAAGAATATGGTGACAAGTAATGTAGTAATGTGGTACAAGTGTGGAAATTAAAATAGTGACTAGATATGATGAAATAGTGAATAGATGTGATAATTAAAGATAATGAATATAAAAGTGGTTACAGAATATAATAAAATTAAAATAGTCATAGATAAAAAAAAATTATAGGTGATGAACAGAAATTAAAATAGTGACAGATAATAATAAAATTATAGATGATGAACAGAAATTAAAATAGTGATAGATATAATAATTAAAGAATACAAATATAAAATACAGAAAATAAATATCCAGAAATTATGATAAATTATATCTGTCACTATTTTAATTTCTGTTCATTATTTATAATTTTTTTTTATCTATCACTAGTTTAATTTTATTATATTCTGTAACCACTTTTATATTCATTATCTTTAATTATCATATCTATTAACTATTTTATCATATGTAGTCATTATTTTAATTTCCACACTTGTACCACATTACTACATTACTTGTCACCATATCCTTGTTACTGCAACGTTTTTTATATGTTTTTCTGTTTGTTTCTCTCTCTTAGCCCTGAAGATAGCCTACATTGTAGGCCGAAACGTCGGCACACAATAAATAAGTTACACTTATTAAAGTGTTTTTATTGACTGCACCCCCAACTACTTCTTCCTTATGTTTAGTAATAATGTGTTATAACTTAAAATATTTTGGAGCATTTATTAATTATATTGATTGTGAATATTTCTTACTATGTCATTTTAATATTAATTATTTGTTGTTTAAATCCTATGTATTTATTTTATATACAGATCATGGAAAACAGGTTAAAACACCTTTTTTTAATTTCTTATCTTTATTTGTGACACCGTTATTATTATATTTTATATAATATAGTAATTAAAATAAAAAGTTTTATTTAAATATTTTATTTGAAAAAAAAGATATGGCCAGGACAAGGACTCGAACCCGGGACTCACCTACCCGTGGTGACACCTCAACCATCTCGGCCATGCTGGCTCGCTTCAAGACCAGCCATATCCCCTCTTTTTACTTGATCCTACATCTCCGTGTTCTCGCAATTTGCGATGCATACACGGGGAGAATGTTAATTGAACATTACTTTATTTTGGATCTAATTGACTTTAAGTCGTTATTATTATTATAATTTATTTTATTTTTTAATGATATATTTTTTTTTAAATATTTTATTTGAAAAGGTAAGATATGGCCAGGACCGGGACTGGGAGAGAAGAGGGGATATGGCTGGTTGTGAAGCGAGCCAGGATGGCCGAGGCGTCACCACGGAGAGGTGAAAGTCCCGGATTCGAGTCCCGGTCCTGGCCATATATTTCCTTTTCAAATAAAATATTTAAAAAAAATTATATCATATAAAAATAAAATAAATTATAAAAAGTTTTATTGTTTTTGTTACATTTATTTTAACAATAAATTCTCAAAAAGGATATTTTTTGTTTAATTACACTGTTCTGCATCAAAATCCTCCCTTCAACAAAAATGTTGTTTTATTATGTTTTGAAGTGTGCTGAACAGGAATTCAAAGTCAGAAAATCTTCATCGGGTACCATTTTTTGTCAAATCTGTGTTATAGATAAAAAAAATGAGGTGTTTTTAAACATTTTGAAAATGGTTTGCTCAGTGAAAACTTTAACAAAAAATTAAAAAAACCTACTTCATTTTGAAGCTTTTATAATGTATTACAAAATAAAAAATTGGGAGAGCATAAGTATTAGGCTTCAGGAATTTTGGCCTAACATTTCCAAAGAAGGGACTATTGCCTACTAGCGGGCTTTCCCAGGTACCTGCCCAAGGCCCTCCTCCTAAACTTAACTGTTCCCCCACCCTCTATTTTCATATATATTGATACATGACGCAACTATCGTCTAATGAAGAAGAATATAATCACTCCTTAATAAACCTGGACACAAAAAACTGGAGGATATTTCCTAGAGAACTTTGAAGAGTTTAAGTAAAATGCCGTTAGGGGTCGGCAGTCTCACCTATCCTTTCCATAGATAAAACAACCACTTCAGTTCAACCCTTTCAGCGAGTAACATTAGAGAATTCATTTCAATCCTTCGATCAAGTGCTCCATCTCAAGCTATGGAAGAAGATTGACCATCGCGGGGGGAAGGATCACCTCGTCTATCAACGCAAGTACTATATATCATTATTCTGCAGAATACGTCGATAGCTACAATTTGTTAATAATAACTTATTTAGAGGAGTAATTGGTTTTTGTTCAACTCAGAAATATTTGTTATTATCTCTTTTGAGTTAAGGGAATATGGTTTTGATAGTATTTTTGTCTTTATTTTTAGTAATGTATAATTTTTGGTATGAATTATATTTTATTTTAATATTTTCAGTATATACTGTATGTGAAGGAGCTTTGGGTTTCTCTATTTTGGTTAGCTTGGTTCGTAATCAAGGCAATGATTATTTATTAAGAATTTAATCGTCATAAAATATTTGATTATATCATTATTTTTAATCCCTCTTGTTTGTAATTATTGATTATTAATGTGGATTTTTATATCTGTTTTTTTTTTTAATACTAGCAACCTATCACAGCTTTGCTTGGGTAATAAGGCATATTACGCCTACATAATTTGCCTGTGTTATTTTTTATCACATACTGGCCACTAAAGACCATGCTTATGTCATTGGTTAGGCTTCATTGGGAGTTTTGATTTTCTTTCTTCCCATCTCATCTAATGCATTTATTATATCGAAATTATAAAAATAAAAACAAAACCAAATATTTCTTCATATACGAATTTATTATCTTGCACATTAGATAATTGCACGGGATTAAGCAGCGTCTTCTGTAAAACCCATCAATATTCCAACCCAGTTACACTAAGCCTCGACAAATTATATACCTAAACCTTCCTGGTGAATCACTCTATCTATTGGTGAAAACCGCATGAAAATCCGTGCAGTAGTTATTGAGTTTACCGCGAACAAACGCGGCCGAGGTCTTTGTTTTATAATACAATAATGTATCCCCCTCTAGAACTTTATTAGGTGTAGATATACTTTCTTATAGTTTAATTGGATTATTTTATTTCATTATTTATTAAATAATAATGGCAAGATATAAAAATTATTTGACTAATGATAAATTAATAAAATTTAGTTTTTTAATATTGGTTATGGCTATATCATTAGTGTTCACGGCATGCCGTGAAATATATCTAGAAGGCGGGGTACAGGAAATTTCGGGTTGAGAACCTGGCAACCCCAGGAAGAGTCCTGAGTTGTTCCAGACACATTGTGAAATGATGACCAGCGAGTAGGACCAGGGCTACCCAGAACGAAGAATGGAGAGCAGGAGAAGGCTAATTAAAGAAACCGTGAACAATGCGGACTCGCCTCAAAACATGTAATATTGTTTCATTTCTCATAATATAAATTGTAAATCAGATTAATAAAAAATGTTCAGTTTTATGTTCTATAAAATTCTCATGATTTTCATACAGTCCACCTCTTTAATACATAACCAGCGAACAAAATTAATGTTAATATCCCCATCTTAAAGGGAATACCTTAGTTTGAACAATTAATATTGTCTTTTTCTTCAATTAATATATTTATTTTTTACCTTTTATATTTATTTGATACATCATTAATCCCCACCCTTTTTTTGATCTATGGATGGGGATATCAGAGAACCGAGAAAATTTCCTCAGGTTGTTATTTGTTATTTCATACTTTATATGCGTGATTAGTTAGTTCTAAGTTAACTAATTAAAATACTAAACCAAAAATGTTACTATCTTATATGATCTTGATACCCCAGCAACAAAACAAGACCTATATTGTTTTGATTTGCCGACTGCCATTGAAATGTTGAAATCTACCATTTTATTAAAGTGCCACAAGGAATTTGAGAATCAAAACAATTTCTGTCAAATTTGTTTTCTTTGGTAACTCTCATCAATTCATCCCCAAGAGCCAAAAAATGGGTTTACAATACTATATGCATTAATATATAAAGAGGATATGTTATTATAGTAATTCAGTTAAATAACTTTTTATTTCACTGTACAAATTAAAAAATATCATATACAAAACTTGGAATTAGTATTATAGATATCAAACATAAATTTTAAGATAGAATATAATATTTATGTTTTTTTATCTTAGTTTATAAGGTGCCGGAGGCCATCTGTCTGGCGGGATACATAGTATGTACATATTTGATCAGTTAGAAGAATAGCATCAAAGTTACTACCAGAGGTTAGAGGTTAGTTATGTAATCATAACTAATATACATTAATTATGATTACATATGACAAATAGATATAACAGTTAAAGATTTGTAGTGAAATCATTGTGAGCTAGGAATAAATATCATAACTGTTAGTAAAGTCACATATGGAATCTAGTTATATTTGCAACTATACTGGCTATTAGTATCAGATCTAGTCCAGAGGAACTAAAAATGGGTTTACAATACTATATTTATTGATATATAAAGAGGATATGTTATTATAGTAATTCAGTTAAATAACTTTTTATTTCACTGTACAAATTAAAAAATATCATATACAAAACTTGGAATTATTATTATAGATATCAAACATAAATTTTAAGATAGAATATAATAGAAAAACAACTTTATTCTGGGACCAGGTCCCTTAAGAATAACAATGTTGTACAAAAATCAATAGAAATATTTCTGGCCAAACGGCTACGTTATAATACAATTAAATATTAACTAAAACATATGTTCTCATAGCGAAAGAAAAAAAAATATATACCTACATAAGACAAAAAAAAATATAATAGAAAAAAATTACAATAAATAGTAATCGGCTAATGGAAAAAATATTAAAGTAGATAAGAGCATCGAATAATATTATCATATTGAGTGTGGCATATTTTCACATATACATACATAAAACATTCAAATATTAATTGTTTACATATTAGAAATAAAAATAATATAAATAAAATGAGTGTGGAATATTTACAGTATTTACTCAATCTATTATGTTGAATATAGCTCATTTATTTTATTGATTAGAGAGCATCTTTTTGGGAATTAAGGAGATGTAGGAATAGTTTGGATTTGAATGTGGATAAAGAAGACGCATGCCGGATATCAGGTGGGAGTGAGTTCCAAAGAGAGGTAGACCGAGCTAGGGAAGACCGCTCAAAAGTTTTGGTTCTGTGGGAACGGGAATAAAGGTCGGAAAGGCGGGATCTTGTGTCCTGGGATTGGATAGAGGATTTGAACTATAGGAGATTATAGATATAAGATGGATGTTGTGAGTTGATGGCTTGGTATAAGAAAGCACCTAGGAAATAGAGTCTGCGGATCAGTCTAAGATATATACACAATTTCTAAAAACTGATTTAAAAATTGAATTAGTTTTTATCGCTATTTATTTTTTACACTTTATCTTAATTTTTCCTTCTGTTTTGAGGTCTTATCTTTAAATAATACAATTCCTTCATTTTTTTTTAATGTCACGCTGTAAAAATGTTAAGCCATACATTTAAGTTTACGCAGATCATATCCTTAAATTAAATAAAATTGTAATCACCACTGGACACATTAATAAATAATCTTTATTTGTTTGTGTAAGCAAATAAAAACAAAATGTGATAACCTCATATAAGTATTAATAAATAAGGATTTATTTATGTAAGTGATAAGTTTGTAATAAGTTTTAAATTAAGGATTAATAGACTGGTGAATGAGTTCTACAAGAGAAAATGTAAGTACTTTTCTTTATGTATTTAACAGGACCCTCTGCTGGAGCCAGCACACTGCCTGGAACTTGCTACAGTTTCTGGAACTTTGATAGTTGGTTGCACTCAAGATAAGGTGATGGATAAACCGGAACTTTTAAACTAATTTTGTGACTTTTAAAGCATTTAAGCAACATCCAGAAGTTCAATTTTTTTATGATTTCCTTTTTACATTTAATGGTTAACAGCAATCATTTTTGGTTAGCAAAAATCAACTAGACTAGTTGGCTTAATCCTTTAAATGATTAAAAAACATACTTAAATAGAAAATCAAATATATTTTATGTGTGTAAAGGAGATAGTTGGGGGGTGCAGTCAATAAGAACACAGAATAAGTGAAGTACTTATATTATGTGCCGACGTTTCGACCTACAGTGTAGGTCATCTTCAGGGCGAATGTTGGATAGCGTGGCCGTTACATCAAATATATTTTAATGTTTATATATTCTATATTCTAAAAACCAATATTATACTAGAAAAAAAAAATTGATACAATTTTTTAAACAACATAATAAATAAAGCAGTTGCAGAGTTTTTATTTTTTTTCAGCTGCTAGGGCCCATTGTACATTTGGATCACCCAAACATTTTTAATCGACATTAGACTTCACATTCTCCTATTTGTAAGCAATTTGAAATGCAGTTTTTCAGGAATGATAGTTCATCTGTTCTATTGTAATGAAGTTCTGATAAAAACTTATATTATCTTCCATTGTGAAATGGTTCTATTAAAAAACTTATTGTAACAATTTTAATAATATAATGAAATTTAAAAAAAAAAAAGTTTTACTCACTCCAATCTTTGGCTTTCTCCACACTCTGCACACTTTTCTAACCTAAATCTAAAATTGTCATATATTTATGCTACGGTCATTTGGTTACTTTCAGCTACAGCATCCCTAATTTTTTGTTTTAATAAGTCGATGTTATCATGAACATCATATGAATAAACTGTTAGTTTCAAATAACTCCATAAGTAAAAATCCAAGGGGGTCAAATACGTACTCGTTCATCACACTTTAACAAAACGTCCAAGAAAGCTGCAGTGCAGTATTCCTTATTTTCTAGTGTCATGGGAATGGTATCAACCATTATATAACATTGTTGTGTTATAGAATGTACAGGCCTAAAACCGAAGTGGTGGTTAGGAATTAGATTATTTACTTTTAACATTGGATTGAGGCGCTTTTTTAAATATTTTGGTAAATAGTGGTAATAGGCTAATATGCCTATAAGACATAACTATGTCTAATGACTTGTATGGCTAAGGGATCATTTTTATGACTGAAAATTACCTAGACAGAGAGGCCTTGTCCATTCTTTTTGCTCTAAAAAAAATGAATATATTTATGAAAGAAAGTTAATTGTTCATCCCGATAACCGGCGACTGATCCACATTCTGCAGGAGAGCTCACAACTTGCAGCAATGATGCCTATTAGACTTCTATGCTATGGAACCTGGTTCAAAAATTTTGCTACAAAATGGAACATAAATAGGTACAAGAAAATATACACAACGATTTCCTTTCAAGATTTTTTATTCATGAAAGAAAGTAACATAAATATAAATTTATAACTGGGCTCTACAGTCCTTGAAGAACCTTAAGCTCTGCTAATTTGTTCCGCCACTCCCTCTGTCCGCCGCAAGATGCCTTCAGTGGTTTATACCCATCCCCTTCAAGTCACCCTCCACATCGTCGAGCCATCATTCGGTTTTTCGTATATCATCCTTCTTGGAGTTCTCATTGGGTCACCACATGAACATACATAAACATTTCTTCAGATTATTGAGTACTGTAATGTTTCATATTTATTTTAATAATTGTGGGAAAAAGTTGTGTCTTGATTGCAGTAACGATTTCTAGTGATTGAGTCTCTGGCTCTTTTCTTATGTTCTACGTTCCTAGTTATTCATTTTAATATAATTAAGATAATAAATACTTTTATCAGTAGGTTGTTTTCTGATTAAGAACCAAATCAAGATGTAACATTCATTTTTTTTAATTCATAGTTCCTTCAAAACCTTACTTGTCACTTTTAGCTGAATAACAAGAAAATACTTCTTTTAAGAAGAAAATGGTCCGGGTGGATGTCAAGAAAATTCTCTTATATAGGGAGAACTGTTTATTGGTAAGTCAAAAAAACAAAAATACTTTTATGAGATGAAAATGTTGAAGTAATTCCTCTGATGTATATATTGTAATATAGACAGATAACACTGTAGTGGCAGTTGAGATCATGTTGGCTGTGCACCACAGTGTCTTGGCACCAACAGCCTTTGTTGTGTTGGGAGTTTCTCTGTTAGCGTCTGTTTGTAGTATGGACTGCATCTGCCATTTTGTGTGGAGTGTCTTGTCAAGTGTTTATATCATAATAAATTCTGTGCTTGTATCGTTATAACTCGTACTGTTGTTTCCCTGCACTCTATTACCTTTTACTCTTTATTTAACAGGTTATGGGCCCAGTGTAGGATTATGTGTACTTGTTATGTTTTGTTGACGGTAGAGCCGAATTTTGGGTTGGATATAAGTTTTGGGACAGACACTGGTGGTTAGTTATTTGTTTGGAAATAACTTTTTGGACACACGTTTTTGGTCAGTCAGTTTTACAAAACAATAGTTATTTGTTTGTTGATTTGAGTTTCAGTGTTACGCCATTTTGTTTAAGTTAGACGCTTACGGTCCGTGTTACAATGGCAAGTTCAAGTGTTCCGAATGTTACAGTTGAACTATTTGATGGATACAACTTTAGTATCTGGTACTCAAGAATTAAATTATTGTTGGCCGCTTGGGGCTTACTTAGATTTTTAAATGAAGAGCCCCCCACGACGGAGGAGGAACTTAAAATTTTTATAGATCAGGATGCAAAGGCCAAACTTATTATTGCTAGTAGTCTTTCGAACAATATTTATTCCACTGTTAAAGAGAAGGAGACTGCAAAGGAATTAATGGAAGCCCTCTTAGCAACCTATGAAAAACGAGGTATGAAGTCTCTTGTCATGCTGCAAAGAACTTGGAGAAACATGGTGTACAACAATGATCAACCTCTACTAGAGTTTTTTCAGAAGTCTGAATCCATGGCGTCTGATGTAAGAGTGGCTGGTGGAAAATTGGAACAAGAAGAGATAGTGAATCAGTTACTTGTTGCAATGCCATCAGAGTTTGATTCCGTGGTGTCAGTATTAGACATTGTGTACAATAAGGACAAATCAGGACTTAGTTTGGAATATGTGAAAAACTGTCTTTTGTCGGAGTATGAGAGAAATATGAGAAGGGAGGATGATCTATCACAGAATGTATTTACAACCTACAGAACTAAAGATAAATTCTGGAAATATGGGAATTCAAAGGTCACTAACGCCATAAAAACATCAAATGTTGTTTGCTATTACTGCAAAGGTCGAGGTCATGTTAAAAGTGTTTGCCCGAAATTAAAAAATAAGAATTCTGCTGCCACTTCCTACTTTTATAATAGTGCTGAAGCCCCTTGTTCATCAGAGATAGCTTGTTTTGTGATAGACTCTGGGGCCACTGCAAATGTTATTGGTATTGATAATATATCTAAAGTTTGTTTAAACATGGAAGAAGCTAGTTTTATAGAAGAAATAAACCATAGTGTGGAGATAAATCTTGAAGAAATTAGTTATACAGAAGAAACATATAATACAAAGGAAGAAACAAACTATAGTGAAGAAGTAAAGATAGAAGAGGCTAGTTTTATAGAAGAAATAAACCATAGTGAGGAGATAAATCTTGAAGAAATTATTTATACAGAAGAAACATATAATACAAAGGAAGAAACAAACTATAGTGAAGAAGTAAAGGTAGAAGAAATGAACTTAAGTGAAAGTATAAATCTGGAAGAAATAAACTTTAGTGAAGAGATAAATCTGGAAGAAGTTAATAAAGAAGTCAAAGTAAACCAACCAGATTTATTAAACAATATGAAAGAGTTAAATATTAAGGAAGTAGTGAACAGTTTAGAAGTATGGAATCAGAAAGAAGAGGTAAATTCGGAAAAATTTAACAAGATAAAAGACACAGTTGCAGATAATTTACTTGTGTTTGATTGGTCAAGTTTAAAGTCAACAGGAGATAAGGGAATGTGCTCGTCCAAGGAATTTTTGGTACATAGTGAATCAGTAGACATGTCAAGAGTGTCTAATAAAGAAATTGTGAGTTTCCCTTATATCATTTATAAGAATAATTGTCAGAGTTTGAAAAGTGTTGACAAAATTAACTATCATAGTGTTTTAAAAATAATAAGAAGTTCTAGTAATAAAGATGATGTTAATATTTTAATGTGGAAAGTACGAAAAAAAATATTGAGGTCTACACCGAAATTGGAATAAATTGTTATAATAAAGGACTGGAATTGGACTTTAGGTATAAATCTGTGAAAGTGAACATGTATATATGGAATTAGGATATTAATTGTATTTGAGTTGTGTAATGTGGAATTCTTTGTATTTGTTTTGTAATCAGGATTTTAAAGTAATTCTGTTTCAGTAATTCCCTGTATTTGTTTTATTTGGAATTAGGTTGTTAAAGTAATTAGTTGCATTTATTTTATTTATATTGTGTAATGTGAGTTAGGAAGGCTTGCTGTAATAATTCCTTTTATGTATTTTATTTGTATTTTGTAATGCGGATTCAGGAGGGTGTGTTGAAGTAATTCCTCTGATGTATATATTGTAATATAGACAGATAACACTGTAGTGGCAGTTGAGATCATGTTGGCTGTGCACCACAGTGTCTTGGCACCAACAGCCTTTGTTGTGTTGGGAGTTTCTCTGTTAGCGTCTGTTTGTAGTATGGACTG
Source organism: Arma custos (assembly GCA_037127475.1). Lineage (NCBI taxonomy): Eukaryota > Metazoa > Arthropoda > Insecta > Hemiptera > Pentatomidae > Arma > Arma custos. The sequence continues at coordinate 10,305,902 of CM073759.1, read as the reverse complement.
CATCTGCCATTTTGTGTGGAGTGTCTTGTCAAGTGTTTATATCATAATAAATTCTGTGCTTGTATCGTTATAACTCGTACTGTTGTTTCCCTGCACTCTATTACCTTTTACTCTTTATTTAACAGAAAATAGTTAACTGGATGATCTAATGTAAAGGAGATAGTTGGGGGGTGCAGTAAAAAAAAACACTGAATAAGTAATAAACTTATAATTATGTGCCGACGTTTCGACCTACAGTGTAGGTCATCTTCAGGGCTATGAGAGAGAAACAAACAGAACAAAAAATATAAAAATGTACAGTAACAATAATATGGTGACAAGTAATGTAGAAAATTAAAATAGTGGCGGATATGAAAATGAAAGATAACGAATATTAAAAAAGTGACAGAATATAATAAAATTAAGATATAGACAGATTTAAAAAAATTAATGATAATGAAAAGAAATTAAAATAGTGACAGATATAATAAAATTAAGATAAAGACAGATATAACAAAATTAATGATAATGAAAATAATGACAGGTATAATAAAATAAGACAGATTTAATAAAATTAAAGAAAATGAGCAGAAATGATAAATTATAAATAACGCATATAAAATAAAATACAGAAAATAAATGTACAGAAAGGATAGTAAAGTAAAAATAATATAAAGGAAAATCATAAAAGAGGAGGTAAACCAAAGATACAAAATGAGAATATTGATATATGTAGCCCTGAAGATGACCTACACTGTAGGTCGAAACGTCGGCACATAATTATAAGTTTATTACTTATTCAAAAATACTTTTAGTTTATTTATAAAGCCTATTCCAAAAACTGTGCCTTATAACCAAGTTAACTAATGTGGAACATAGTTTTATGCGATTATTTGTATGGAATAACAAAACATGGTTCTGGTAATTAGTGCAGAGGTAAACAGAATTCTGATAAAGAGTAAAGTCAGTCCTAACGATCATATATTTTACAAGTACCAGAGACAGTAGAGACAGTTTTTAAAACTTACATATGGTTTTCATGATGAAATTTTTATGGCATCATATGCATGCCGGTTGATTATATGTCTCTTCATTGCTCCAGATTTTACAGATTTATAATCACAGTGAGGACATTGATGAGGCTTTTCACCTGTATGGCGAGCATGTATGATAATGATGTGAACTATATTAGTTTCTATAATAGCTTGCAGATTATTGCCTCAGATTGATTAGTGTTGTGACATTTTATAATCAATAATGATCAGGCTTCTAACAAAAGAAAACAGTTATACCACCATATATAGATAAAGACAATAACATTTCTTCAGAACATGTCAGGAATGTAGAGAAAATTATAAAAAATCCCCCCGAACAACCATCCATCATTGGGATGAACCCAGAGCCAATTTTGAAAGAACCAGGAAAACTGCAAGAATGTGGAACTCAATTTACACATTGATTTAAGCAAACTGTAATTTTCCATATTTATTTTAATAATTGTGGGAAAAAGTCGTGTCTTGATTGCAGTAACGATTTCTAGTGATTGAGTCTCTGGCTCTTTTCTTATGTTCTACTTTCCTAGTTTTTCATTTCAATATAATTAAGATAATAAATACTTTTATCAGTATGTTGTTTTCTGATTAAGAACCAAATCAAGATGTAACATTCATTTTTTTTAATTCATAGTTCCTTCAAAACCTTACTTGTCACTTTTAGCTGAATAACAAGAAAATACTTCTTTTAAGAAGAAAATGGTCCGGGTGGATGTCAAGAAAATTCTCTTATATAGGGAGAACTGTTTATTGGTAAGTCAAAAAAACAAAAATACTTTTTAGTTTATTTATAAAGTCTATTCCAAAAACTGTGCCTTATAACCAAGTTAACTAATGTGGAACATACTTTTATGCGATTATTTGTATGGAATAACAAAACATGGTTCTGGTACTTAGTGCAGAGTTAAACAGATTTCTGATAAAGAGTAAAGACAGTACAGACAGTTTTTAAAAATTACATATGGTTTTCATGATGAAATTTTTATGGCATCATATGCATGCCGGTTGGTTATATGTCTTTTCATAGTTCCAGATGTTACAGATTTATAATCACAGTGAGGACATTGATGAGGCTTTTCACCTGTGTGGCGGGCATGTATGTGACTTTTCAAACTTGAAGATTGTACACATTTATAATCACAGTGAGGACATTGAAGAGACTTCTGATTAGTATGGCGGGCCATTATATGTTTTTTTAAAGTTCCGGAATAAACTGAATTATAATCACAATGAGGACATTGATGGGACTTTTCACCTGTATGGCGGGCTTTTATATGAATTTTCATAGTTCCAGATGTTACAGCTTCATAATCACAATGAGGACAGTGATGAGGCTTCTCACCTGTATGATAGGTCCGAATATGTACTTTCATTTGTTCAGACCGTATTGATTCATAATCGCAATGAGGACAGTGATGAGGCTTCTCGCCTGTATGACGAGCCATTATATGTTTTTTCATATGTCCAGATTCCACAGATTTATAATCACAATGAGGACAGTGATGAGACTTCTCACCTGAATGGCGGGCCTTTATATGTTTTTTCATATTTCCAGAAAAAACTGATTTATGATCGCAGTGAGGACATTGATAACGCTTCTCACCCGTATGGCAAGCCATTATATGACTTTTCATAAGATCAGAATTCACAGCTTTATAATCACAATGAGGACAGTGATGAGGCTTCTCACCGGTATGGCGGTACATGACATGATTTTTCATATTTCTAGATCGTCCAGATTTATAATCACAATGAGGGCATTGATGGGATTTCTTACGTTTATGACAGCTATTAATTGAACCTGGAAGCAATAATAATCTATTAAAAAAAGTGCATAAAGCAATAAAACTATTGAAGTTGATGAAACATACACTAGTTATTGTATTTTTAAAAACCATGTGGGTATCTATAACCACAGTGAATAAGTGGTTAAGTCGGATTTGGTCCAGAGAGAGTTAACTGTTTTCAGATAACCGGAGTCGTATCATTCTCGTAGTTTTTGGCTTGAAATGGAGTTTTAAAATAAACAATAACTCCTTTTCAAGCCAATGCCTTAGTTAGCATCTTATTCACTATGAAAATAACTCGATTCCACTTCCTTAAGTACAAGAAACTCATTTTGGAGAAAATTAAACTTAACCACTTTTTCACCGGGCCTGTAGATATATAAAATTATTCCATGAGTAGCAAGTTAAATGTTTCTCACCTGAGAAAAGAGGTTCTCATTATATAAATACATATAAATTAAATAATCTTCCACGGAGAGTGACTTTTTAAAAAGAAACTTTATTGAAGTATAACAAGGTATTAAACTAATGTGAACTATATTAAGTGAAGTAAAACTAACTACTGAGCTTCTGATTGAGTTTGGGAGGGGGTATATAAGGTATTTGCAAATGCAGCAAGTCAGCATTGAGATAATATGCTATGCGGGCCTTCAACTCCTCCTGGGGCAAATTTCGGCAATACTCCTGGATTGCTATTATTATAATAAACAGAGTATCTTGGAAAGGATGTTTGTTCAATAATAGGAATGGGGGTTATAGGATTAGGTATGGGTACAATCTTCTTTCTTTTATAACAATAATAAACTAATCCTATTAAAATTAAAGTTACTGTGGATACTAATCCTATAAATTCTAATTAATATTGATCATATATAGAGGTTATTTCTACAAATTCAGGAATTGCTACATTAAGTTGGGATACATAGTCTAATTTATAATCATTATAAATAGGTTTAAATACATGGTAATATGTTCTGTTTAATAATGGAATACAATCATAAGTAGTAGTGTTAACAAGTGCTACATTTGGTAAAAATATTGTTTCATTATGACAATCTTTGATTTTATGATAATTAGTAAAAATATAGACCCTTAAATATTCATTAAATCTAATGTTAATATTAGTAGTAATATAATTACAATTGTTATAAGTAGCGTTATAGATAATATTTTCTATACATGAATCAGTTATAAGTTTAAGATTATTACAATAATAAATTGAGTAAAAGATACTATTTCCTTGATATAAAAATTCATTTTTCTTAATAATTAGTTGATTAGTAATATCTAATTCTTTATAATTATCTTTGTCTTTATAACTATTCTTAATTTGGAATGGTACCGGTACAATAAGATATCCTGTATATGTTTTTTCATGAATCGGTAGTTTAACAAATACACGAAATGTTTCATTATAAAATGAACAATAAATTTTCGTATTATCCCAAAGGATGTTATTATCTTGAGTTATAAGTGTTACATTTGTTGGTATATTTTTTACAATATCTTTCAGCAGTTTTGAATGAATTAATCCTGTTTTACAGAATTCCATGGAAATTAGTAATTCAGATAGTTTATTTTCAAGAAGTTGAATATGAGTATAAAAATCATAAGCTTTTTCTGTAATAGTTATGTTAGAAATTCTTTGTTGAGTTTTGAAAAAGTTTTTATTTATTTTACTAAGGTTTTCATTAAATTTGTGAACGCGTTGTTTATTTGTATTGATAATATTTAATTCTTTGGTACCTGATTGTCTATTTGCGATTATAATTTGTTGTATGATTTTATCGTAATGTTCTTTATCATTGGCATCCATATTTCCGGTGAGCCATGAAATAGCGTTTCCTAGACCATTAATAAGTTTTTTTTTCCTTCGATGATTGTAATATAGTAATTCAATTTGGTCTGTTAATGTTTGGCTTATAGTTACGAGTACATCATAAATGTTACTTTGTTTATACTTTATAAAGATTATGGTTTAGGTTATTTATTTCTACTCTAAAAGATCTAATATTATAATAATGATAGGTTTCATAGTATTTATCTATAATTCTAATATTATTTACAGCCTTTAGAATAATATTATACCTTTAGAATGAGTTAAGTCTTGAATCTGTAGACAATTAGTTATTGCTACAACTAGGAGTTGAAGAATGATGGTCTTGATCATCATCTGTAACAGGAGTTGTGAAATATTTCGTTTTCTTTTTACAGTTTGGACACTTAACATTATTAATATGAGTTTTATTAATTTTAATTCTGTCATACAAAGGTTTGTTTTTAGATGTTCTTTGTTTATTTCTAATTAATATTTCATTCTCTTCGATTTCTATTAGATCTTATTTAACATTTCAATTCTAGTTTCCTTTTCGATAATAATTTTATTTTTAATATGGTTTTGTAATTTTTGTAAATGATCAGAATAGTTATTAATATAGATTTCTTGTATATCATTAGTTTTATAATTATTTTTAAATTTTCCAAATGTTATTTCGTTGGGGGACATTTTTAGTTTTTGATTTAAAGAATTATTGTATATGAATGATAGTGCTTGTATTGATTAATTTTTCTATCCTTATGTTTTTATTTTGATTTAGATTTATTCTTAAGATTTCTATGTAAGTTGAATGACATTTATTTAATAATCCTAGTGAGTTTGAGTGTCCTACACATGTGTAGTGAATTTCACAATCAATGGCTTTACAAAATTGTTGTACTAAACTATTATTAAATTCTAAACCTGAATCACAAGTTATTCTATCTGGTGATGGGTATAATGCTATATATTTTTCTAAGGCATTAACTATACTCATAGCGTTTTTACTTGGGATGATCTGAGTGAATAATCGTTTTGAAAATACATCGATACCAGTAAATATAATGGTTTTATTAAAGAATAATAAATCCATCATAATTTCTTCGAACGGTCTTTCCGGCGTTGGGGTCAATTGAAATTTAGCTTTTATGGGGTTTCTATCATATTTGTTCCTTTTACAAGTTTCGCATTGGTTTAATATTTCTGTTATCTTATCTTTCATGTTGGGAAAATAGATAGTTCTTTTTAAATGTTCTAATTTCTCTAATACACCTCGATGGCAAGTTTTTCCTGTGTGGTAATCTATAATCTTTTGTTTTTCTTCATCTAGTTCTTGTATATCTTCGCATAATAATTTGTATCGTTTCATTTTTACACTAGTAAATTCTTTTTCAATTATTTTTTGAATTTGTTTAAAATATTCTTCGTACATGTTCTTCAATGCTTTATTATAACTTTCACAGTATATTCCATAAATTTTATTCGGTTCCGAAATTTCTCTTAGCAATCTTTCTATTTCACTTTCATTATTTAAATATATTACATATCTATTTTTTTTCAAATATCTTTTCTCTTTGTATTCTATTTTCGCCTCTTTTTATTATGATTTGTCTTTTTTCTACATTTATACATTTTTCTGGTTCAACAATCCATATTTGTTCATTACTTGATATTTGTGAATGCACTGTCATAATACTTTCTATTTCTACATCGCTCGGACGATTGTCTGTTGGATGTAATATTTCTAAGGCTGTGTCCACATCTATCATATCTCCTTCTTTCGGTTCTAATAGGCGATCTATCAGTGTATGATATTCTGGCGTGTCTTCTTCTGGTAGATTTAAGTTTGGTTCTTCATTATATTTATCTCATTCTTTCTAGATGAAGTGTCCGCTACGTAATTTTACCGTTAATATGCTTAATGTCGAACTCGAATTCTTGTAGACGCCATATCCATTTCATTATACGGCTATTTCCATTTTTCATAGAAAACACCCAAGTTAACGGTTTATGACCAGTTTGAAGTAAAAATTTGGATCCATAAAGATACGGTTTAAAGTATTGGGAGAAGTAGACGATGCTTAATAGCTCCTTCTCAATGGTTGAGTATTTTTCTTCCGTTTTACTTAATACGCGGGAACCATATGCAATAGGGTGATCTGTTCCGTCCACAATCTGACTTAATACAGCACCGATGGCTTGGTTACTAGCGTCCATGGTCAGGATAAACTGTTTGTTCCAGTCTGGATAAGACAGTATTGGGGTATTTGAAATCATTGAAAGAAGTAAATTAAATGCTTCTTCAAATTATTTTGATTCATAATTTTTAGTGTTAACTGCCGATGATAACGGTCGAGCTATCTTCGCGTAATCTTACTAAAAGTAAAAGTGAAAGTTTGTATGTTTGTCTCTCTTTCACGCAAAAACTACTGAACGGATTTGGATGAAACTTTACAGTAATATAGGTTATACATCATAATAACACATGGGCTATAGCAAGCGCGGATTTAGGGGGGGGGGGGTGCACGGGGGCAGGTTCCCCCCCCCCGACAGTTTTAGAGGTATTGTGGAGAATCCATTACAGTACATAATTAAAGGCAAATCAGGAATTTAGCATCTTGAAATTTGCAGATAGGTCCTTTGTATGATTTAAAAAAGAAATTTGGATAGTTCCACCCTTAATATAATAAGGGTTCAAAGGTTGTATGGAATCCGTCAGTTTTGAAGTTACATCTGAAATTTTGTACGAGTAACCTATAGTGAAAAAAATTAAATGATTTAAATAATTAAATTATTTATTATTTTAAATTATTGTTAAAAAGCACTGTCAAGAAACTTTATGCGCTAGTCCAAATTCTATGCGAGCGAAGCCGCGGGCAAAAGCTAGTTTTTTATAAATTTACCGTAATATCCTGTCATACCTAAGAATCTACGTAGAGATTTTTCGTCTTTTGGTTTTTTTAGTTCTAATATGCTTTCTATTTTTTTTTTATCAGTTTTCAATCCGTTTTGTGTTACGATATATCCAAGAAATTTAAGTTCATGTCTGAAAAATTATGTTTTGTCGAGTTGAATACTAAGATTATTTTTCTTTAAGATTTTCAAAATGTTTTCTATATCTCTTAAGTGCTCTTCTTTTGTTTGAGAATAAATTATTATATCGTCAACATATGTTATGGTTCTAGGTACGTTTTCAATAGCCATATTAATCATACGTTGAAACGTTGAAGGCGCGTTGCATAAACCGAAGGGCATGCGTAGAAACTCGAAGTGTCCATTTTCAGTACTAAAGGCCGTTTTTTCTATGGAACTTTCATCCATTAGTATCTGATGGATACCCGAGGTTAGATCGATAGTTGAAAAGTATTTAGCACCTTTTAATCGATTTAGGACGTCTTCAATATTGTGCAAAGGGAACTTGTCATAATTGTGTCCTGATTTATTTTTCTGTAGTCAATTACCATTCGAACCTTTTTTATATCACTGGCGTCCAATTTTTACCGTCTTTAAGTAGTTTTTGTATTTCCTGATTTATTTGTTCTTTAAATTGCTCCGGGTACCTATAATTCCTAGTATATATAGGGTTTTCATTTTTGGTAACAATTTTATGTCTTATCAAATTAGTGGCTTTTAATGGTTCATCATCCTTTTTATTACATCTCCGTTTTGTGATATTATATCGACTAGTTTCTCGAATATGTCTCTATCTGTGGTGTCACATAAATGAATTATTATAAACTTTAGACACTATGTTTTCATTTGATGTAATAGTGAGTTATATTTAGAATAGATAGAATTAGGCATTGGTATTGTACCATTGACCTAGGATGTTTTTACTGTTGGATTTGCGATGTTGTGTAATAATTTAAATTTCATTGGTCGACGAAGTCAAATTAGCTGGCGACGACTTCCTTTTAATTCGGACAATCTCATCTTAGCTCTCGGCCAGGACAGTACCCCCCCTCTACCACCCTCTCCAGACAAATTGTATCAGGCTTGTATCAGACATTGTATAAGTATATGATTTATGAATAATTAATTGCATGTGGATGTATATATATATGAATAATTTTGAGAATATATTTTATTTTGGGTCCCTATTTTGTAACTGGCTTTATTTCTTCTCCTACTTTTCGGTCCACGAACCTTTTTGAGCATAATTAATATATTCAGGGAGAAGGGCCATTACAAATTGGTAGCAGAGCGTGGTTTTAAATAAATTAATTGTCGTGGTGTTTAAATAGAAATAAATTGTGGTGATTAAAATTTGTGAAATAATTTTTTTTTGTGGGTAATATTTTAAATAATTAATAAAATGGAGGAACTTTCTAAAAGAATAGACGAGATCCAACAAGTTAATGAGGGCATACAATTAAAAAATCAGATATTGGTGGAACGAAATTTGGAATTAAAAAAGCGACTTACAGCGTTGGAAGAATTTATGGATATATTGGAACAATTAAATAATTCAGATATACCCCAAAGCGTCAGTAATAAATCTTGTGATTCGGGCGTGATAAATATTAATCAAACTGAGAGAGAGAAGGAAAATAATGAATTAGAGAAAAATGATACAAGCCTAATAAACACCACTTTAAAATTGCCCAATGATTTAGATGAAGTTAAATTTAACGAAAATAAGCAACTAACCAGTAATTGTTTGAATGATAAAGATCGACCTAGACCGCTAAATCCTAAAAATAATCCCATACGGGTCTATTCTAGGTATCAGTTAAATGCGTTAAAACATAATAAGCCCAAGAAATATGAATCACCACGTCGACGAAATAATAATCATTTTAATAAAAATAACTTAAATAAAATTAATAAAAACGTATTTTATGGAAAAAATAATAATAATTATAATGGAAATTTTAAAAATAAAAGAAATTATAATAATAATTATTATCATCGATACGGGCTAACTACGGTTAATAGTCACAATTATATTAAAGGGACTATAAATATTATAATAATAAAAAATTATCGTCGTTTATGAAAGATAATTAATGATTATATTAGCGAATTAAATTAATGATTAATGGGATTATAAATATATTAATAATAAAAATATATTATCTTCATGGATAATGATTATGAATGATTGTATGGGACTCTATTAATAATAAAAAAAATAATAAATTGTCGTCGTGTAACTATTGATAAAAAAATTTTTTTTTGAAAAATACTTAATATTTATATGGGACGCTATTAATAATAAAAAAATTTTGGCGTCGTAAATTATGAATTATTATGAAAAATAATTAATATTTATATGGGACTCTATTAATATTAATGATAAAAATAAATTGTCGTCGTTAAGTATCGATAAATACTATGAAAATAATTAATGTTTATATGGACTATCTTAATAATAAAAATATAAAAATTGTGTCGTCGTTAAATATTGAGAAATATTATAAAAGAATTGATGTATTAATTGTACTAATATAATATAAATTAATGATAAATTGTGAAGTATTACTGCGGATTAATAATTATTATTGTGTTGAATTATCTTATAAATATTCGGTCCCCATTTGAGTCCCAAGATTGATTACCGGCGACGTCGTCCCTTAATTGATTACTGACCTATGAGTCAAATGAATTTGATATTGAAGTAGATGAGTCCATATGTGTCCCAATTAAGGTTCCAAATTGGAGAGATATTGAAATTGCCCATGTGTCCCAATTAAAGAAAATTAAACATTGATAGGAAATATATATATATATATATACATAATTTTTTTTGAGTCGAGAATAAGAAAAATTTTGAGAAAAATTAAAGAAATAAATAGTAAATTTATAGTAATTAAAAGAATCTCATACAAGCCTGTTTCCCTTGTGTATCCTAATGTGGCCTTAGATAGCAAATATTGTTCTAAAATAAAGGATGTTTATGCTTAAGTGAAAGGGAATGCTATCTATAGAGAGATAAGAGATAATCTTGAACTTGGCTGGCTACTGTTTGTTTTGTATCATATGAAATAAATATTGTAATAGAGGTAGAATATGTTTAATATGAAATTGATTCTGTTTCTTTAAGTTTCAGATTTTTTAATATATATATATATATATATATATATATATATATATATATATATATATATATATATATATATTTATATTGATATATATGATATTGTAAGAAGATGATACAAGATGAGATACTTTATTTTGGTTTAATTTGAGAGAAGTATTTTATATATTTTTTTGTTTGTAACCTTGATTTATTTTATGGATTTCTATATAAATAATTGATTTTGTTTAAAGAAATAATATGTTATCTTGTATATATGTTGTATGAAAGGAATTTGTGATGGGCAACGGAGAAAACAAAAATAATAATGGCCAAGTTTCTTCGAAATATTATATTGGAGTATTTTATGGATATGTAATATATGATATTATTAGTATGAATAAATGAATTATGATTATGTTTGGTATAGGAAAAATTGAAGTAATTGATTGGTATTATGATTAAACTTTAATTAATTCATTGAGATATGATTATTATGATTAGGAACAATTTATGATTATGTTTTGGTATAGGAAAAAAATTTAATTAATTGATTAATATTATGATTATATACAATGTAATTGAAGATGTTGGCGGGCATCTTATATTGTCAAACGACAGAATTTATCAAAGTTTCATTTCCAGATAGACAACATTGTTCGATGTTGCAGAGAATACAGCAAAACTCGAGCAGCATCTCGGTAAACTGCATTTTCACTCTCGATCCTCAATCATCAATCCAGAGATAATCCAGAAATCTTACAGGAACGTCTCAAGAAAAGAAAAAATGCGAGCCAGAAAACGTCGAGACTGGACATCAGTGAACAACACTTCTTCACATCAAGAAGATACAAGTATTTGTAAATTATTTTGTATTTGTATAAATTCAATAATTAATATGGGGAAAGTTAAAATAAGTTTTATTATTACTAATCGATAAAAGTAGAAAATTTGTAAAATTTTTTTTAAGATATTGATTGAATATAATATGAGAATCATAAAATAAAAAAAAAAGAGAGAAAGAGAAAATAAATAGAATATGAGACTGAAGTTTTTTCCACATGTATTTAAGTTGATTTTTGGCTTTGACAAAAGCAAGATCAACTTATATAGATGTTTTTTTTGTTTCAGTAATAAAAAAAAATATTAATTAATAAAGAATAAAAGGGACTGAATAATATAATAAATTGAAGTTTTGAATTATGTATAATTAAATTGAATTTATGGATATTTGGAATTTGAAATGAATTGAATTGTCTACGAATATTGATTAAAATTTGGTAAATGGATACTTTATTTTGTTGAGAGTTAAAAAAATTTGAAATACTTTTGGAAAATTGAATTGAATATGATGAATATTTTGAATTTGAAATTACTTGAGTTGTATACAAGTATTGGTATATAAAGTATAAATTACAGAGAGATCTTGAATTGTAAAGAAAAATTTTGATGATTGATTTTAATTCAGTAATTGATTCATTTGCGTCTTCGTGTTAAAATGTGCAAGTGGTCTCTAGATTTAAGATAATTTTAGTACCATTAATTTAGAATAATTTATGTTTGTGGGTGATATGTATATATAAATCAAATAATAATTAGAAATCACCACATATTACACCCCCACACATTCCATTTTATGGGCAGAAATTTTGATGGTTAGTTTCCATAAATTAAGGGACCCACATTTTACTCCGATGTGCTTCTTCCTGTATTTTGATTATTAATATGACCTTGGGTCTCTTCAGTGGCGTGGAAAGGATATGTGGAGTACTTGTGTCTTTCCTTCAGATGGCACGGGCTAACTGAATGAATGGCAGACCCATTCATGAGGTTAATCCTGTTGGCCTGAGATGGTGCTGGTCTATGGATCTGGTGGCCATTTTCCATACCCTTCCTGTAGTAGGCGTGAGACACAACTATCCACCCTCGTCCACCCTCGACAGTGACACACATTGACGACATGATAAAAAAATTTATAATATATATACATATTTTTGGTGTGTGTGTCTAGCATAGATATAGGATTTATAGAATATAGAAAAGACAATTTGCACATCGAATTTTGGTTGCTGCCCAATTTATCTTTGTTTTCGTCGCATAAGTTCTATCAAAAAATTGAAGTCATCAATTTTTTTTTATCAAGAGGAGGGGTAATGTGGTGATCACATAAATGAATTATTATAAATTTTAGACATTATGTTTTAATTTGATGTAATAATGAGTTGTATTTAGAATAGATAGAATTAGGCATTGGTATTGTACCATTGACCTAGGATGTTTTTACTGTTGGATTTGCGATGTTGTGTAATAATTTAAATTTCATTGGTCGACGAAGTCAGAGGAATGGTAGGGGGGATAAATTAGCTGGTGACGACTTCCTTTTAATTCGGACAATCTCATCTTAGCTCTCGGCGAGGACAGTACCCCTCTACCTCCCTCTCCAGACAAATTGTATCAGGCTTGTATCAGACATTGTATAAGTATATGATTTATGAATAATTAATTGCATGTGGATGTATATATATGTATAATTTTGAGAATATATTTTATTTACGGTCCCTATTTTGTAACTGGCTTTATTTCTTCTCCTACTTTTCATAATTAGGAGCAGAAATAATTAATATATTCATTGAGCATAATTAATATATTCAGGGAGCAAGGCCATTACAAATATGTTCATTCCGAATAACATTTCTTATTTCATCTTTATTATCCATTAAATATGTTTCATTTTGGTTTACAATAAAAGGAAATTTCTTTTTGTTAATTAATATGTGATTTTCTTCGATTTTTATTTTCAAGTTTTTTATAGTCTCGTAGCCTAAGAGTAAATCAAATCTATTACTAAAGGGATATACATAAAATTTAATACTATCTCTTATACCTAAAAGTTTCATAGGTTGAATTAAAATTACGTTCTGACCTTTATCTATTCCAGTAGGGGTTTTTATGGTAAAATATTCTGAATGTAAATAATTATTATATTTTTTTATGAAATTAAGATACACATAATTACGAATCGATCCTGTATCTATTAACCATTGATTTTTATCGTTATCTCTAATATAAGGTAAATCTATGTTTATATGAAGTAATTCGTGAATTGAGGTTTGTTTTATATCTGATTCGGTGGATCGTTGTGATGTTGGTCTCTGTCTAAAAAATGATTTTTGAAATCTTCGAATCGTGAAGTTAGGTGGTTTAGCTGTTCTCGTAAATCACTATTTTCTCTAGATAATGTTTGAATTGTTTCATCTTCTATGTGGTATGCTCGGTCGGACACCGTACGCATCGAAACTGTTTCCGATTTCTTGAATTTAATGGGTTGTTCATATTTTTGGTTATTATAGAATTGTCCCGATCTTGGTTTATTAAAATAATTATGTTGTGATCGTGGATCCCATTGTTGATTATGAATCTGACGATTTTGATTCATAGGTGAATTATACTGAGGTCTGCAATTGTTCTGAAATTGATTTTGTTGATTGAAATCAATATCGCGATTATATCGAGGATTAAACTTATTTGGTGGTTGAAATCGGTTTTGATTATTATGAGATTTTTGTTGTTGTTGATTAAATTTATTTTTATTATAATTTTTATCTGGATTTTTATATTGATAGTTTCTATCTGGATTATAAGGACCGTGTAACCGAAATACTATGTCAGAGGCTGAATTTCTTAATATGTCATCGATATCATCTAAAGTATTATACACTATATGGTGTAAATAATTATTAAGTTCAGGGTGTAATTTTTGAACAGTATGGTAACAAATACTCTCATCATGTTCTTGCATTACAAGCTCTTTGTTAATTAATTGGGGATCAGCATAAATTCTAGCTATTAATTGACTTCTTTTATCCATTAATCTATTTATAAAACTTAGAGGATGTTCATGGGAATAGGGTTGTGTGTTAATTATTTCCGCAGCGATTTGTTGTCTACTACGCGAGTCATGATATTTTTGTTTCAGGTGTGTAAATAAGTCATGAACCGTTTCGAATAATTTTCCTTGTATAGACCTTTTTGCATTATTCGTTAACTTTACTTTGGCCTGCAAAGGAATTTCTTTGTGATTTTCATCTTTAAAACTATTATCTTCCTTACAATATTTATCGAATATATATATATATATATATATATATATAGATATTCCATGAGACCGATTGGACTACCATCATATTGAGGAATAAGTTTAGCTTTTTCGTGTTTAAACTCAAAATTTGCCATTGTTATATCTAAATTATCTGAATTTTCAAATGGAATCTGTCTTATGCTATTTAATCTATCTACTAAGGTCATAAATGTATTACTTATATAATAAACTTATATATCTAACCTTGTTATTCTTCTTCTAAGAGGTGTCTTGATGAGTCTTACTCCCGCTTCTGTAATTCTTAATGATGTTTATTCAATGACTTGAGTTGGATCTTGAAAGATCAACAATTCCTCTTCTTTCCACAGTGTGTTTGATAAGCAAGCTTCACAGTGACTACGCTGTATCTTGAAATGAAGAGTGAGGTAAATCAAATACTTTGCTTCAATGATGAACCGTCTATAGTCGATCAAATAAAGTTTTTAGAAATGATTTCCTCTGAAAAGCCCTCAAGTCCCTCTGTTCCGGGCGCCAATTAAATAATCTTCCACGGAGAGTGACTTTTTAAAAAGAAACTTAATTGAAGTATAACAAGGTATTAAACTAATGTGAACTATATTAAGTGAAGTAAAACTAACTACTAGTTACGTATATAAGGTATTTGCAAATGCAGCAAGTCAGCATTGAGATAATATGGTACGCGGGCCTTTAACTTATATATATATATATATGTAAAGTTAAGACAAGACGATTTCTTAGTCGCTAGCATCAAGCTGGCACTGTTAACAGCTGTTAGATTCTATGAATAGAGGTTGAAGTGGACAATAAAGTCAGTGTTTAACCAGCCGTCAAGTGTGTTGTTTATCTCCCTAATTATTCTTTTTTTTTGGTTTTGTGAGGTGAAGTACTTAAGTGGTGCCGAAACCCGGGAAAACGTTTTAACAGTTCAGTGAGAATATTTTTTTTTCTTTCAAGGACACTAAAGACTACTGCGAGTTCATTATAGATCTGTTTTACTTTTATTTTTGCTCTCTCAATTTGAAAAATAACTAGTCTTGCCATTATGAATGAACAAAGAGAAATCCTGAGGCCGGCAACGTTAACGTTAGAGCCTTCACAGTCAGAACAAGCGAATCCCCAGTTTCCGTTATTACCATCAATAACTCTAACAATGGCGCGACTTAGCTGCCCAGGAAGCAAACAGAATTGCGCAGGAAACGATCGAATTAGAAAAAATGAAGTTAAGGAAGGCCAATGCACAAGATTTAAGAAGGGAGATATCAGACCTGGAGAAATTTAACGGTGATGTGGGCGAACTAAATCATTTCCTCAAGGGTAGGGATGGTATTATGAGCAGCATTGAATCCCAGATCGCAGCAGACTTTTTAGAGGAAGCGGATGCCAAAAGGCTACGGGTAGCTTAGCACGACGGGTCAGAAGGAGCGTATTAAATCTAATCTAACCAGATGAGGATACCTCGTGGCAGGTGATCAAGGAAAGACTAAAAAAACGTATGGAGAGGGGCGATGGGCCCCAGAAGAGGATATGCAGCAGATGTTTCGAGAGATGAAACGTTCAAATCAGACAAACGGTCAGTATGCTGCAGACCTGCTCGTGAAGCTGAATAGGATTAACGAAAAGTTACGAGAAGTAATGGATACCAGTGCAGTCGAAGCGTGGATGTTGTTTATGACCACAGTCCTGAAGGTACAATTAGCCAGAGATACTGGAAAGAAAGACGGATTAGGTCATTCATGGAATGCGCACAGGACATGGTAGACGCGAGTGCCCGTGATGAGGAAAAGAGAGAAGAGATCGAACCAGGGTGGAAAAGAGTGTCGTACCGGAGGAACTAGGCAGGAAGGAATAGAGTGAGACAGGACATGGGAAGAAGAAATGGAGAGTTTGGGAGAAGAGAAAAATTGCCTAGAGAAAGAAGGCAAATTGTGGAGAGGAAGAATGGGAGAAGAGAGGAAAGGAGGTGCCACAAATGTGGCAAGATAGGGCACTTGGTGGCTCAGTGCCCACGTGCGCGGTGTTTCAAATGCCACAGTGAGGGACATATGGCCAGACAATGCCCATATATACTATGCAGGGAGCATGATCGAGGCGAACCTATGGAGATCAATGCTCAAAAAACGTGGCGGAGAAACAGGATAGGAGATCGTCGGAATCGGCTAGATCTTCGGAGGCCTCAGGGTCCGAGACGGAAGGCAGCGAACCCAGCGGCAGAGGAACCCTCGGAGGAAGAAGCAAGCAACGGAGCACAGAGGCGAACTGAGCAGATAAGAAAAGAATGAGGATTGTATGAACGGAGGGGCAACCAATTTTGTGTGAATAGTGTGGTAAAGAAGTGTGACAGGTTGCCTATTATCGAGTTTTGCAAGGGATGGAGGTGTCTTGTGGACACAGGGAGCTCATGTAATCTGATAGGGAGAGATAGTCTACACCCTATATATTGTTGAGGTTCAAAATATATTAGAAATAAATAAAAAATTATCGATAGTTATTATCAATCGGACGACCGTAAAGTTGATATCGATTACTGAGCAATTTGTTTGAGTAAATAAAAATAATTTCAAAAAACTTATATAATAAATTTTCATTAAATTAATATTTGATTTTTTAAATGAAAAAACACAATTTCTATAAGTAAAGTTGATTGTCATATTGATTCAAATGGCATTGCTGCTCCCTACCGGCGTCTTTCCGCCATATTTCACTCACTCTGTTTCGGCGCGTCTTGGGGACGACACCTCTCCATTTATAACTCTGGTTCAGCGCCTCCTAAAGACAGGATTTCTACATTCAACCCACTCTGTTTCGGCGCGTCTTGGGGACGACACCTCTCCATTTATAACTCTGGTTCAGCGCCTCCTAAAGACAGGACTTCTACATTCAACCCACTCTGGTTCGGTGCGTCTTAAGGACAGGACATCTCCATTTATGCCACGCTGGTGAGAAGAGCGTCCAGGGAAGAAGACCTTCTAGTTTCTCATCATTGTTCGAGTACAGAGTGTCCAGAAGACATCATCTTCAAGTTATTAAGAAGAACGTTATATCATGTGTTGATTCGGAGGGAGCTTCAAGAAGAAGATTGGTACATACATCTGTGAGTTTTACTTTATTTGAATCGTTTTACTATAAGAATTGTGTTTGTAAATTAAAATTTGTTCTAATTATCCCGACGTTTAAATTAATTATCATTGAACCACGGAGATCAAATATTGTATTATTTTGTTTTGTTTTCTTTATAATAATTTAAATTTTGTAATAAAATAAAATTAACGTTGATTTTAATTAACTAGCTATCCATAATATCACATTATATATCTTCAAATTTTATTAAAATATTAAATTCTTAACATTTGGCGCCCAACGTATAGGCAATGATAATTCGGGAGAATAATCAGAATTAATAAGTAAATAAACATTTGTAATATATAAAATTGCGTCAGCGGCAACGTTTCGTAACAGTAGAACCGGTAAAAATATTAAAAATAGGTTTAAATACAAAGGTTTTATTAATTATAATACCATATTGATTAACTAATTATTTTTAAAATATTAATTTAATTTCAAGATTAAAGATGTCTAAAAATGGTGATAGGATTGACGATTTAGTTGAAAATAATAGTCAAGTTGAAATGTTGGAAGAGTGCCATAAAGCAGTGGAAAATGAGTCATCAATTTTCAGGGAATCACAGATCGCTGCCGGAAGTCAAAGCGTACTAGATTTTAAAACCGGTCAGGGATTCGCCGGAAACGAGCAAAACGTGGCCAGCAAAGAATGCGCGGGAAATACGTCTGAGCCAAACATAATGTTTGATTTATTAAAAATGATGAAAGAGAATAATGAGAAAATAGATAAAATGAGAGAAGAGAATAATGAGAAAATAGATAAAATGAGAGAAGAGAGTAATGAGAAAATGAATAAAATGGGTAAAGGTCAGGAAAGGCTTAGAACAGAAATTTCTGGGTTAAAAACAGAAATAATTAATTCGATTAAACAGGTATTTGACGACGGGATTTCGAGTTTGGAGGTTAAAGTAACGGATCTTACCGATGAGAAGGTTACAAAGTTAACAAATGCTGTAGATCAACAAAATGATTTATGTTGTGCTCAACTTGATATGAATATAAAAAATACGGACAATGTTATTATTCCTTTTGAAACAAATGAAGAAGAGGCTTATGCTGTCGATGATATTAATAAAAATTCAAATGAACTTTTTGCCAATGATGAAGAAATTGATAAGGAAACCACTATTAAAGAGAAGAAGAAATCCAAACAGACTTTTTCAGATGATGATAATTCAACAATTAAAAAATTTGTAATTGATGATGAAACAAGAGATAACCAGTGTTTTAATGAGAAAATGGAATTTAATGATTTTTCATCAGAGGATGAAGAACTTAAAAATAATTTGGAGAAGAGTTTGATAAAAAACCAACCTCATTGTGATTATGAAATTGATTATGATGATGATAAGAAAGCTACCAATGACAATTGTTATGATGCAGTTGATGTTTGGGGCATTGATAAACCAAACAAAACAAATGAAGATAATATTGATGAGCCCAATACTACCGTGAAAAATAAGTATTTAGACAGTGATATTTATGATGCTGAAGTATCTTCTGATGAAGGCCAAATAAAAATTAGTAATCATGAGATGGAAGAAAATTTTGACCATTCTGAAAACAAAAATAAAGAAAGAAAGGATAAAGCTAAGAGAAATAATTTACAAAGAAAAGCCAAGAAAACAGCCAGTAAATATTATAGTGGGATAAAATGTTGGAAAAGAACTGCAGACATCCGAAACTACCTGCGGGGAAAGGTTAAGGAAAAATGTTGAATTTCAAGCTGGTTGGAATTTAAGGAACTTGATAGGATTACAGAATGACTAAATCGCAATAAAATCTTTGTTTAAATTTGTTCACTCCGGCTACTAAATCTAACAAAACTAATAATTATTATATATAAAACCAAAAATTAATGTAAATTCAATAATTCATAAAGAATCCGGAAAATAAACATTTTTTTTTTATTATTTTTTTTTTTATAAGACAGGCGAATGTTGAGGTTCAAAATATATTAGAAATAAATAAAAAATTATCGATAGTTATTATCAATCGGACGACCGTAAAGTTGATATCGATTACTGAGCAATTTGTTTGAGTAAATAAAAATAATTTCAAAAAACTTATATAATAAATTTTCATTAAATTAATATTTGATTTTTTAAATGAAAAAACACAATTTCTATAAGTAAAGTTGATTGTCATATTGATTCAAATGGCATTGCTGCTCCCTACCGGCGTCTTTCCGCCATATTTCACTCACTCTGTTTCGGCGCGTCTTGGGGACGACACCTCTCCATTTATAACTCTGGTTCAGCGCCTCCTAAAGACAGGATTTCTACATTCAACCCACTCTGTTTCGGCGCGTCTTGGGGACGACACCTCTCCATTTATAACTCTGGTTCAGCGCCTCCTAAAGACAGGACTTCTACATTCAACCCACTCTGGTTCGGTGCGTCTTAAGGACAGGACATCTCCATTTATGCCACGCTGGTGAGAAGAGCGTCCAGGGAAGAAGACCTTCTAGTTTCTCATCATTGTTCGAGTACAGAGTGTCCAGAAGACATCATCTTCAAGTTATTAAGAAGAACGTTATATCATGTGTTGATTCGGAGGGAGCTTCAAGAAGAAGATTGGTACATACATCTGTGAGTTTTACTTTATTTGAATCGTTTTACTATAAGAATTGTGTTTGTAAATTAAAATTTGTTCTAATTATCCCGACGTTTAAATTAATTATCATTGAACCACGGAGATCAAATATTGTATTATTTTGTTTTGTTTTCTTTATAATAATTTAAATTTTGTAATAAAATAAAATTAACGTTGATTTTAATTAACTAGCTATCCATAATATCACATTATATATCTTCAAATTTTATTAAAATATTAAATTCTTAACAATATAAAGGAAAGGGTGACCCAGAAATTAGGAAGTGTTTGTGCAAGCTAGTCACTTTGAGTGGTCCCTGTACGGTGGGGGGGGGAAGTAGAACCGGCGTTAGGTAAATGGGGCAAAAAGGGTGACGCCCATATGTTTAGGCTGGGACTGGCGGGTGTCCCCGCTTGCCGCTTTTGTCATGCAGCGGACGAATCACCCTACCACATTGTCTGCCTATGTGATAGGTTTGCCGACCTAAGATTTGAGACCTTCGGTCTGGATAGAGTCACCGATCCCAGGCAGCACGAAGTTATCAACCCAGCAAGCATACTGAAATTTGTGGGTTCGACTAACCTAAGATTTTAATAAATCGCATATAGATGGGGCGCACAAAAGATCAGTCATGTTCGCAGTGCAGATAATGCCCACTTTAAAAAAAAAAAAAAAAAAAAAATGGTGACCTAGCAAACTCTGCATGTGGTAGAGACCATGCCGCGAGAGTATGGTGGAATTTTGGGGTGTGACGTGCTCGGGAAACTAGGAGCGAAAATCAGTAATGTAGAAAGTCAATGGGTGATTAGAATTATATAGGAGGAAGACATATAGAATGATGGAGAACACGAAAAGGGATGTGAGGTGCGTCGGTGCAATTACCCAGGGCAAGGATTGGAGGATGGGCATAAGGGAAGAATACGCGGATATTTTTTTTCGTGAGGGGGATCCACTGAGCGTGACGGGAGAAACGGTTCATGAAATTCATTTGAAATCTGAGAAGAGTACTTACGTGAAGGAGCGGCGGTACCCACAGGCGTTGCGGGAACACATTAGGGAGGAGATCGCGGAGCTAAAACGGCAAGGTATTATCGTTGACAGCACATCACCCTTTAACAGTCCTCTATGGGCGGTCAAGAAGAAACCTGTTAACGGAGATCCAAGGGAGCGGGCTACAGGGTGGTGGTAGATTTCCGGCAACTCAACGAAAATACGTTGGATGAGAAATACCGTATTCCCAGATTAGAGGACATTTTGGACAGACTGGGCGGAACAACCGTGTTCAGCACACTAGATTTGAAATCTGGATACCACCAAATTCGCATGCATCCCAGAGACCAAAGTAAAAGAGCGTTTATGTTTGAAAGGGGCCCTTACGAGTTTACCCGTATGCCATTCAGTTTAAAAAATGCGCCGATAACGTTCCAGAGGCTGATGGATGAGTTCTTGAGGGGCTTAGACGAAAACATGTGCTAGGTCTATATGGATGATCTCCTGGTTTTTAGTAAAACGGAGTTGGGCCATATAGAGGATTTGAGACGAGTCTTAAATATATGCCTGACTTGTATGGCTAAGGGATCATTTTTATGACTGAAAATTACCTAGACAGAGAGGCCTTGTCCCTTCTTTTTGCTCTAAAAAATGAATATATTTATGAAAGAAAGTTAATTGTTCATCCCGATAACCGGCCATTGATCCACATTCTGCAAGAGAATTCACAACTTGCAGCAATGATGCCTATTAGACTTCTATGCTATGGAACCTGGTTCAAAAATTTTGCTAAATAATGGAACATAAATAGGTACAAGAAAATGTACACAACGATTTCCTTTCAAGATTTTTTATTCATGAAATAAAGTAACATAAATATAAATTTATAACTGGGCTCTACAGTCCCTGAAGAACCTTGGGCTCTGCTAATTTGTTCCGCCATTAGCCTCTGTCCATCGCAAGGTGCCTTCAGCGGTTTATACCCATCCCCTTCAAGTCACCCTCCACATCGTCGAGCCATCATTCGGTTTTTCGTACATCATCCTTCTTGGAGTTCTCATTGGGTCACTACATGAACATACATAAACATTTCTTCAGATTATTGAGTACTGTAATGTTTCATATTTATTTATTAGCCATCGTATTCTTTTGAGCTGGATGACTTTCACTATATCTGGTTCTTCGTGTAGGTCCCTTAACTCTTTTTGGACCTGATTCTCCACTTGTCCTCAACTCTGATAGGTTCAAAAATTCTACGCAGGACTTTCCCATACTTCATACTTCAAGGATTCTTTTGCAATTTATATATATAAATATAAAATCCTCACTGAAAGAACCTCGCAAGATAAGCTACTAATCTTATGAATAATTATTTATGAATTATAATAACTCTGAGCTCTACCAGCAAAATGGCATAATTTTTAGAGGACAAGTAGTTATTGCAATGACAGGGATGGTCAGAAGAAAACAGTTATACCACCATATATAGATAAAGACATTAAACATTTCTTCAGAACTTGTCAGGAATGTAGACAAATTATAAAAAATCCTCCCCGAAGCAACCATCCATCACTGGGATGAACCCAGAGCCAATTCTGAAAGAACCAGGAAAACTGCAAGAATGTGGAACTCAATTTACACATTGATTTAAGCAAACTGTAATTTTCCATATTTATTTTAATAACTGTGGGAAAAAGTCGTGTCTTGATTGCAGTAACGATTTCTAGTGATTGAGTCTCTGGCTCTTTTCTTATGTTCTACTTTCCTGGTTTTTCATTTCAATATAATTAAGATAATAAATACTTTTATCAGTATGTTGTTTTCTGATTAAGAACCAAATCAAGATGTAACATTCATTTTTTTTAATTCATAGTTCCTTCAAAACCTTACTTGTCACTTTTAGCTGAATAACAAGAAAATACTTCTTTTAAGAAGAAAATAGTCCGGGTGGATGTCAAGAAAATTCTCTTATATAGGGAGAACTGTTTATTGGTAAGTCAAAAAAACAAAAATACTTTTATGAGATGAAAATAGTTAACTGGATGATCTAATGTAAAGGAGATAGTTGGGGGGTGCAGTAAAAAAAAACACTGAATAAGTAATAAACTTATAATTATGTGCCGACGTTTCGACCTACAGTGTAGGTCATCTTCAGGGCTATGAGAGAGAAACAAACAGAACAAAAAATATAAAAATGTACAGTAACAATAATATGGTGACAAGTAATGTAGAAAAATGAAATAGTGGCGGATATGAAAATGAAAGATAACGAATATTAAAAAAGTGACAGAATATAATAAAATTAAGATATAGACAGATTTAAAGAAATTAATGATAATGAAAAGAAATTAAAATAGTGACAGATATAATAAAATTAAGATAAAGACAGATATAACAAAATTAATGATAATGAAAATAATGACAGGTATAATAAAATAAGACAGATTTAATAAAATTAAAGAAAATGAGCAGAAATGATAAATTATAAATAACGCATATAAAATAAAATACAGAAAATAAATGTACAGAAAGGATAGTAAAGTAAAAATAATATAAAGGAAAATCATAAAAGAGGAGGTAAACCAAAGAAACAAAATGAGAATATTGATATATATAGCCCTGAAGATGACCTACACTGTAGGTCGAAACGTCGGCACATAATTATAAGTTTATTACTTATTCAAAAATACTTTTAGTTTATTTATAAAGTCTATTCCAAAAACTGTGCCTTATAACCAAGTTAACTAATGTGGAACATACTTTTATGCGATTATGGAATAACAAAACATGGTTCTGGTACTTAGTGCAGAGGTAAACAGAATTCTGATAAAGAGTAAAGTCAGTCCTAACGATCATATATTTTACAAGTACCAGAGACAGTACAGACAGTTTCTAAAACTTACATATGGTTTTCATGATGAAATTTTTATGGCATCTTATGTATGCCGGTTGTTTATATGTCTTTTCATAGTTCCAGATGTTACAGATTTATAATCACAGTGAGGACATTGATGAGGCTTTTCACCTGTGTGGCGGGCATGTATGTGACTTTTCAAACTTGAAGATTGTACACATTTATAATCACAGTGAGGACATTGAAGAGACTTCTGATTAGTATGGCGGGCCATTATATGTTTTTTTAAAGTTCCGGAATAAACTGAATTATAATCACAATGAGGACATTGATGGGACTTTTCATCTGTATGGCGGGCTTTTATATGAATTTTCATAGTTCCAGATGTTACAGATTCATAATCACAATGAGGACATTGATGAGGCTTCTCACCTGTATGATAGGTCCGAATATGTACTTTCATTTGTTCAGACCGTATTGATTCATAATCGCAATGAGGACAGTGATGAGGCTTCTCACCTGTATGACGAGCCATTATATGTTTTTTCATATGTCCAGATTCCACAGATTTATAATCACAATGAGGACAGTGATGAGACTTCTCACCTGTATGGCGGGCCTTTATATGTTTATTCATATTTCCAGAAAAAAGTGATTTATGATCGCAGTGAGGACATTGATAACGCTTCTCATCCTTATGGCAAGCCAATATATGACTTTTCATAAGATCAGAATACACAGTTTTATAATCACAATGAGGACATTGATGAGGCTCCTCACCTCTGTGGTGGCCCTTTATATGAATTTTCATAGAATCAGAAGTTACAGATTTATAATCACAGTGAGGACATTGATGAGGCTTCTCACCTGTATGACGGGCCATAACATGTCTTTTCACAGGCGTAATATGATTTGATTTGTAATCACAATGAGGACATTGATAGGACTTGTTACGTTTATGACGACTATTAATTGTACCTGGAAGCAATAATAATCTATTAAAAAAGTAAAGCGATAAAACTATTGAAGTTGATGAAACATACACTAGTTATTATATTTTTAAAAACCATGTGGGTATCTATAGCCCCGGTGAATAAGTGGTTGTCAGATTTTGTCCAGAGAGAGTTAACTGCTTTCAGATAACCAGGATTATATCATTCTCGTAGTTTTTGGCTTGAAATGGAGTTGTAATATAAAAAATAACTCCTTTTCAAGCCAATGCATTACTTAGCACCTTATTCACTATGAAAATAACTCGATTCTGCTTCCTTAAGTACAAGAAACTCATTCCGGAGACAATCAGACTTAACCGCTTTTTCACCGGGCCTGTAGATATATAAGTATATTCCACGAGTAGCAAGTTAAATGTTTCTCACCTGAGAAAAGAGGTTCTCCATGTTCCATATGTCTTTCTTGTTTTATATAAGAATGCTCACCTGCTCACAACAAAAATGAATAAAATATTTATGAAATATATATATATAATTTGTTAGAGAAAAATAAAATTAGTTTATATCTAATGAATGTATCGCATTTTTGCTCCAAATTTCCTTTTTTTCAGTGTTTCAGGTCAATCATAGCTAATAAATATATTTGTATTTGTTTATAATGAGAATGAGGTTAGGTTTTATTGCTTATAGACGCACAACATCTATGGTCATTAGCGTCTTTCTTCTTTTTGTTCAAATGTTTATTTCATTATTTATTTATTCATTTATCAGCCTCTTTGATGAGAATGATATTTACAACATAGGAAAGAAACAATCTGACTAAATACATTGTTGATGTTCTTTACTAATTGATCAATAAATGAATCTTGTATTAGTACCTTTTTAGATCCCTGACATTAACAACAACTGAAATTGGAATTCATTGAGCCTATTCGTTAATACATCAATTTAATAATAATGAATATATCACGCTCAAAGATGTCTTAGAAAATTTTTTATTGCTTATAATTTATTTATTAATAAAGATCGCTTTTTGAAGCCTATTTTTCAACTGAAATTTATCTATAGGATTCATATTTTCACATCAGTGCTGTTTAGTCGCATTAACAAATGAACAAAGACCACGTGACAACAGAAAATATTCACGATTATGCTCCTGACATTCATTAAACGACACACGAGATCAATTATTTATTTGTAAAGGTAGTGTGCTTTCCTCCCTGACCAATAAGTGCTTTTTCACTCTATCTGATATTTTCTTAACCCGTTGCTGCAATACTTCATTACTGGTCTTCTTAAGTGCTTCTTGGAACCTTTCATCATTTAATACAATCTCTTTCAGTTATAGTTTACCTTGATATCTTTCATTCCTTTTTCACTTTAGCAAACCATTTACCTCTTGGTTTTAATAATTTGGAAGAAATCAAAAATCAGTTCAGGTAATTTATTTTCACTGGATATGAGAAGAAAGAAATTGGTCTTTTACAAATTTTAACAGATATTCTTTTTACTTTTGTGTAACTTTAACATTTAGAATTAATTTTACCTGACCATTTTGAAATTTTCCTTTCTTTCTAAATTTCCAACAGGACCTTTGTTGCACTAAGTTGAGGTTTCAGCAGTACAATCCACTTCTGGTTTTATCACTGTTTCATAGTGAATGAAATTTTGAGTTCCACGATAAAAATATTTCGTTATAAATTTTTATTGTTACAACTAAGTATTATACCTTATTGATTTATTATTAATTAATGGTTAATGTATTTTTGTCTGAATTGTTCCAACCTAACCATTTCCTGAGATATGTAAAATGATCCGCTTCATCAATTTTATTTTTATTATTACTGATGAAATTCAGGGTATTTATGATGATGATTAAAGTTTCATTTTTTTTTAGGATTTTTTTCTTTTAGATTTTAAATCTAATTTTGGCAGCTTGATTGATTTTTTATTTGGCTTCTTCCCAGATTTTAGGTAATAATATGATGTCATCGGCAAAATCTAATCTAATGTTCTTGGCTTTATTTAGAATATTGAAAAAAAAAAAAAAAAGTAAAACAGATTAAACCTAACGAACATTGTTTAAGATTCTATAGAGACCAATATTGTCCCTACTCTGTAATAAACAAGTTAAATTTTCCTCACCTTCATCTGGGAGAAGCAGGTCTTCTTCACTTTTAACATAGGTTTCTTGTTTTATATAATTAAGCCCACCTGCTAACAAGAAATAATTGTTAAGGACAGATTAATTATTAACATTCTAAAAGACTATTCATTTTAATCATAAACAAAACAATTAATACTGAATGATAATTGTTGACCTTGATAATATATGTGGAAGAAAGTGGTCCGGGTAGAGGTCTATGAATTTCTCTTAGAATTGGAGAAAACTTTATTAAGTAGCCAACATTTCGACCTACTTTGTAGGTCTTCTTCAGGGCTATATGCAATACACAGACAATTGAGAATAAAAATGGTATAAATATATTAAAACATAGTAAATATAAATAAACAAGAGTATGGTGAATACAGGCACATAAAAATGATAAATATTGCACAACAAGGTAAATATAAAGGTTAAAATGTATGAGTGTATAGTATAAAACAACGAAGTGCCAGGAAGGTATTGAAATACATAATGAAGAATAAAATAATAATAATAAAATGTAGGAATGGTAATTTTTTTTTTGTAAAATACAGTATTAATATTGATAAGTAAAAAGAGACCTTACATAAATGTAAAGATGTCAATTACATAAAAGAAAATATGTTAGTAACAGTATGTTTTAAATAAAGTAAGTAATAATAAAGTAATAAAAATACAATTAGGCTATATTGGATTAAAATACATGTAAAAAGGCAAAGATATGTGGATGAGTAAAGATATAATTGAAAATAAAAGTAGTGAATGAAGTTGAACCCGGGTGAATGTCATAAAATCATATTTAGGGTGGGAAATAAATAAAGGCTTTACAGAAATCATGAGCATGGAAGATCCTCTGTTCTCGCCACGGTTCCCAATTACAACAAAAGACTCATTACAGAATCATTATATATTAACCTCGAATACAATCCATTAAACTTCAAGACTGACAAGAATAAACTTTCTATAGTTTACAGACATATAATAGACCTCATTAAAAAGAACTAACCCCCCTTCCTAGTAACCCTGCCGTTACTATTTCACACAGACACACACACACACACACACACACACACACACACGCACACACACACACGCACGCACACACACACACACTACTTTTTGTACAGATGCTTACTTTTTACTAAGGGATAGAAGCAAGGGTGTAGCATGTCACCTGATCTACCTCCACGAAGTAGTGGAACCGTGGTACAAGCAATGTGGGGATGTTGGACCGTTCATTGATGGTGAACAGCTACTATCATTGTTTTTCGCTGACGACCAGGTCGGGTTTGCGAGACGGAAGGTCTACCTTGAAATGATGGTGTATGCCCTAAGGATGTGCTACGAAACGGTGGGATTAAGAATTAACTTCGAGAAGACCGAGTATATGGCCGTTTGAGATCCTGATACAAATGCACTTCTGATGGACAGGGAGGCTTGTAAGAAAGTAAATATATTTAAAATTTTTTATAATTATTGGTCATTTTTTATGAGTTATAAATATAAATATATTTAAGTACTTGGGACCTTATTTGGAAATTCCCGGGTCGTCTGAGTATGAAGTCAGGAAAAAGGTGGAGCAAGCCTGAAAGCTACTAGAATGCTACATCCGGTCCTATGGAATACAGAGATATCCACAGAGAATAAACACCACATTTTCACAACCATTGTCGAATCTATTCTGACTTATTCTTCAGAAACTTGGACTATGAGCTCCCGTCTGTACTCAAAGGTGCAGGCGGTTATATAGATATAGAAATAGATTTCTGGAGAAGGTGTCCCCGTGTCACTAGGCTAAATAGACTTAGAAACGAAGAAATTTAACAGAGGATGGATGTGAATATATCAACAAATGAAAGGATCGGCTGCCTTAGATGGTACGGCCTTGTGAAGAGAATGGCGTTAGAATGTTGGCCGAACAGAGTGCTGGATTGGGTTCCACCAGGGAGGAGAAGACGCGGACGACCCAGAAGCAGGTGGATGGAGGGAGTCCAGGAAGAGATGGCCGGTAGAGGTCTCAAGGTCCGGGATTGGATGGACCGAGAGGTGTGGAGCTCTGCTCTGACAGGTTGAGGCAACCCATGTTGGAATGCCTATAATAATAATAAAATTATATCTTTACTCATCCACATATCTTTGCCTTTTTACAAGTATTTTAGTACAATATAGCCTAATTGTATTTTTATTACTTTATTATTACTTACTTTATTTAAAACATGTTGTATTTTCTTTTATGTAATTGACGTCTTTACATTTATGTAAGGTCTCTTTTTACTTATCAATATTAATACTGTATTTTACAAAAAAAAAAATGACCATTCCTACATTTTATTATTATGATTTTATTCTTCATTATGTATTTCAATACCTTCCTGGCACTTTGTTGTTTTATACTATACACTCATACATTTTAACCTTTATATTTACCTTGCTGTGCAATATTTATTATTTTTATTTCCTGTATTCACCATACTCTTGTTTATTTATATTTACTATGTTTTAATATATTTATACCATTTTTATTCTTAATTGTCTGTATATTGCATATAGCCCTGAAGAAGACCTACAAGGTAGGTCGAAACGTTGGCTACTTAATAAAGTTTTCTCCAATTCTAAGAGAAATTTATTGACCTCTACCCGGACCACTTTCTTCCACAAAACAATAAATATTTTGTAAAAGAACATTTTTCCTTTTATATAATATGGACGTTTATGCTCATGTTGTTATTATTTGTTTATTATTGTTTAAATAATTAGATTAATTTAATTTATAACAAAAAAAATAAACAATAGTGGAGTCTAATAGGGGGTGAAGGGTATCTACAAAACACCCAGGGAGATAGGCATCTCTCAGTCCGATTGGGTCTTGGCTTCTGAGAAATTTTTATTAGTACCAGAACCCAAGCGAGGTGATGGGCCTCATCCTGCATTTGGTACCCCTACACAGTGGGGAGTTCCTCCTCACTGACAAAAGCCATCGGAACTAGACTGGGAAGTCTATTAACATCCCCCAATCCAGGCGGAACTGCATAGGCTAGTGGATGGATGGCTGAGGGTGATTCAGTCCGACTATGCGACCTGACACCTTTGCGACCTCCGGTTTCAATAAATGCCTTCCTATAGAAACAAGGCTCTGCTATAGGTGACCGTATAATTCCTTGATACTCGTGGGAACAAAATGAACCCTAATAATAAAATCACGAAAATTAATGAGGATTCTAGGGAATCTAATATGACTGACTCGTCAGGAAATAGCCAATCGGTCTACGAACTGAGCACTCCCAACTTAGAACAAGAGGTCTCAGACCTCGCAGAGGAAATGGAATCCTGCACAGCAGTTAACTACCTCTGAGATTAATACAAACAAGCTTCCAGACGAAGTCTGGAAGAATATGACGCATAGCCAAAGGAAGAATTTTCTACGGCAAAAGAAAAAGGCAACTACCGCCGAAACTCAACCCTCAACCTCCAAGGATGAGAGGAAGAGAGGCAGGGAGAAGAAGGAGACTCCTTCACCTTGCACAACGGTGAAGAAACCTAAAATGAACTAAAGTGGAGCAGCTGCAAGCATCAAGGTTGCAGTTGCCCACATAGAATATCCTCACCAGAAACTGAGGATCAAGACTTTCAGGGCCTCATGTTTAAGCTCCTGAAAAGAATTAGAGAGAGAAAGGCTGAACAAGCCCCTGTCGGATTTAACGGCTCCGACAGATCGCAAACAGTCCCCGGGGCAGTGGGAAGGAGGAAATTCCACCACATTCTGGGGTTGATCCCCCCTCACCACTATGATGATCAAGCTGCAGCAGAATGTGGTAAGTCATGGCATTGATATTATACTTATACAAGAGCCGTGGATTAATAAAAATAGCAGGATTGGGGGACTGGGCCTGAAGGGATATAGACTAACTCAAGCAAACTGCCCAAGGCCCCCCCCCAGAGCCTGCATCCTCGCAAAAATTGAATTAAATTGTTTTCCAATGTGGTCTTTATTTTCCAGAGATTCTGTAGCAGTAATGACCAATTTCGGGGCCAGGAGGTTGTCCTGACCTCATTATATTTACCCTATGAGGCACAAGTCCTATCGACCTGCCTTGAGAGAATCGCATACAACGGCATAAACAGAAGTGAGATGTACGAAAAGTCAAAATACCTAGGATGATCTTTGAAGCTTATCAGGCTTATCCTGATGACCCTGAAGGACATCAAGGGAGTTGTCAAAATCCAAGGAGAATTGTCAAAGGAATTTGATATTAAAAGAGGTGTTAAACAGGGAGATCCTCTTTCCCCAGTTATATTCAATATGGTATTAGAAGTGGTCATGAGTTCGATCCGGACAAGGCCTGGAGGATGTATCTACCACAGACTGACGCAGCATCTAGCGCTTGCAGATGACATTGTGATCACCGGAAGAACAGTAGCATTACTTGGAGCATTCGAGGAATGTGAAGTAGCAGCTAGTAGAACAGGACTGGAAATTAATATGGAAAAACTAAACATAAGGGAAAGAAAAATCCTCAGAAAGATCTTTGGCCCTACAAAAGGAGATTGCTGGCGGATGAAGACAAATGAGGAACTTAGAAATCTATATGGCACACCAGATATCCTTGCCACGATTAAGAGTGCCAGGATAAGATGGCTGGGGCAGTATCAAGAATGGAAAGAAGTAGGTTACCCAAAATGATGATGTAGGAACACCCTGGTGGAAGGAGCAGCAGACAGGGACCTAGACTTCGTTGGCTGCAGGATGTGGAGGAGGATCTTCGGACATTGGGTGTCAGCAGAGGGAGAAGGGGAGCCGAAGACAGGTCGGAGTGGAGGAGGATCACTGATGAGACCAAGGCCCTGCAAGGGCCACAGCACTATTAGATTCAACCTGGTCTTTGTCTTGAATCCTCCCTCACCCTGCCGAAGTGGGGACCTCTAACATTTCTGATTGTCCCATCGAGGAAAATCCACAGACATCTACACCTCGTCGATCGTCCAGCCGACGACAATTAGATAAGGAAGTTTAGTTTCGACTGGCCAGCCAGATTTATGATAGTTAATAAACATTAATTATTTATTTGTGATTTGAACACGAACATTTTCGTAATCAATTAGGTTAAATTGCCATTGTTTTCATTTGTTACTAGTTATATTTATAGTTTAGTATGAGTAATTTTATTTTATTTATAAAAATGTTTAAAATGTTCATTAGATATTATTATCAATTATCAATTAGTTTTCTCCTATCATAAGAAGCATTATTTCTTCAATTTATATAATGATCTTTATTTTTAATTTAATTAACGGTTTCATTAGGATGATATGTGATCTGGTGTAATTTGAATCAGAATTATTTTCCCCAAATACATTTTGGGGCTCTTATCGAGAGGTCCTACTGTCTCACAAAATCTCTTAAAATAATATTTAATAACAAAAAAGGAAACATCTCATTACACATATTGTTGTTGTTCTGTATGTATGTAGTGGGTCACAAAATTGTGTATTTTCGTCATTTCAGATCAATAGCATCAACAGGAACTGAAGTGGGAAAATATTGAAACTAAATGAATATTAAAACAAAGAACTAGAAAAGGTAAACATTGCCTTCATAAATGTCTTGAAAAGCTTTTACTCACTCCAAGAATAGTGAATTGTTGAATTCACTCACATTACAAACCGACATTATAGTGAATTTAATAAGATCATTAAATCAAATTTATTTAAAAGGAGGAAATAAATATTTTCTCCAGGAACAAGGTGTTTTTCTTATGAAACCTCTGATATAATATTTTTCATGATTTCATATCATTCTTTACTATATATTCAAAATGATACATTTTAACTATAAAAAAAAAATTGTTTAAGTCACTAGATAATGGAAACCAAAACAAGAAAATTAATTTTGATCATAAATTTAATAATTAAGAAGAAATTGGCCATGATGATCAATGTGATATTGAAAATGATTTCAAAGGAACAACTTACAGCTTGATTCAGTTTCAACAGTCGGTTCTTCTGTATTAGAAGCATCATCGCTATCATTACCTGAAAAGGAAATAATGCAAATAACAAATAAATGAATTATGGTAGAGCTTCAACGTACATGCATCACTTTATTTTAATTATGAGTTGTGTAAATTTATTTCTATACAATGCATGACTAGAAATGGAAGTGAAAGATGTGAACACAATAACTTAAAACAAGTGACAAAAAGAAAATATATTCAGTGTACTTTTTGAATGCATGACTTTACAGCATATATCTTTTTTTTTATTTTTTTCTTATGAAGGAAAACAGATCTTCATTAAAATAGGATTCACATTAATAATTAATGAATTAAAAGATTTTATAAATCAGGTGATGTGTTTGGAAGTTAAAGTGATTATAGGTCAGTTTGAGTGTGATATAAAAATAGCTTAAATTAAGGTTCAAATATCCATTTTTTCTTTTTAAAAGTGGTTTAATTCGAACGGAGAGACTGAATTTACGACTCAAGTAAGAAGTGCGGGTTATACCGCCAACCATGGGCGAGTCGTCTACATCTTCCCAGGCGGTAAGTGCTTTGGACTCACAAAATACAACTAATTGTAGAAATAGTAATACAACTGGTTCCTGGGAACTAGTAACTGGGCGTAAAAGATCATTACCAATTGATAAAGACCTCACGAGGCTGAAACGCCAAGCACCCATTCAAATAGAAAATAGCTTTCAGGCCCTAACCTCAATATCTGAGGAGCAATCAGAAAGTACTACTAGACCAACTATAAATCAAAAACCACCTCCACTTTATATTAATGGCGTGGAAAATTATTCGGCTCTTATTTCATTTCTTGAAGAAAAAGCCGGACATAAAAATTTTATTGTAAAATCAACAATTAAAGGTTTTACTGTTTACCCGGACACACCCGAAACATATAGAAAGCTAAATGCAAGCTCAAGAACGGAAGGAGCAGACTTTCACACATTTCAGCTCCCACAGGACAGATGCCCAAGAGTTGTGATAAAGAACCTCCATTGTACAACACCAATTTCTGCTATTAAAGAGGAACTGAAACAGAAAGGTTTTGAAACTACAAACATTATTAACATAATTTTTATATGTAAAAATTCCCTTCCTAAGTTCTTTGTGGATATAACCAAAGAAACATTTAACGAAAATGAGTAACCACCCACCCACTGACTCCTTGTCAATTCTCCTATGGAATACAAACGGACTGATGCAACACAAATAGGAAAAAGGACAGATATAGCACTTATCACTGAAACACACCTTACATCACGATCAAAAATCTACATTCCAGATTATACTATTTACAGGACTGACCACCCAGACAAAACGGCACATGGTGGCACCGCCATTATCATAAAATCGATATTCACTTACCTATCACAGCACATATGCAATCGACTGGCATAACATTAAATACAAAACAGAAAAACATCACATGTTTTCTGAGTATTTTAAACAGTTAGGTCAATGTTTTATCGCAGGAGGTGATTTCAACGCGAACCACCAATGCTGGGGTTCAAGATTGTGTACCCCAAGAGGTAGGAACTTGTGGTATGCTCTTCATGAACTTTCATTAGACACATCAACTCCAAATTCTCCTAACTACTGACCTAATTCTCGACGCAAAACCCCGGACTTACTGGAATTTTTTGTTACAAAAGGCTTAAGAACAGTAAACAAGACTGTAAATACGAGCTCTGATCTTTCTATAGTTCAAATGATCCTGTGCGAAGAGCCTTCTGAGGCACAAAAAAGACCTTCCCTAACACAGGGTATAATGGATTGGGATTTATACAGAAATTATCTCAATTCTCACCACTCAATCCCTATTTTGATAAAGAATGAAGAAGAACTAGAGAAGGTAATGGAAAAGTTCACCACAACTATACAAGAAGCAGTGTGGTTATCATCGAAACCCAGGGACAGAAAAGCAGATAATTTACCAAGCTACCCGCAGTATATTAGAGATCTGATCAGGACCAAGAGAAGAGCTCGTAAAATATGGCAAACTAACAGGCAACCATCAGATAGACAGACATTTAACAAACTGAATAATGAACTAAAGTGTCAAATTACCAAATTTAACAGATCAAACTATGAGAATTATATTAAATCCCTATCGACAGACGATGGAAGTTTATGGAAGCAGACCAAAAGACTCTTAAAACACCGAGAGATGTCAGCACCTCTTAGAAAAGAAGACGGCTCTTGGGCTGTGTCGGACGAGGAAAAATCTGAGCTTTTTGCCGACCATCTTTCTTCCTTGTTTACACCACATTCTGACTTCACTAACACAGAACACGAAATAACTGTAAATACCACACTTATCGTTCCATTAAAACTAACATTACCACCGCCTTCATTCATTCCAACAGAAGTAACAGAACTAATTAGACATTTACCAAAAAGAAAAGCCCCGGACGATGACTTAATATATGCCGAGGTGCTCCAGCAACAGCTCTAGTGCTTCTTACGACAATCTACAACTCAATACTCAGGACTACGAAATTCCCTATACAGTGGAAATACTCTATTGTTTCAATGATCAAAAAACAAGATAGAGACATTACCAACCCTTCCTCATACAGACCTATTAGTTTACTCTCCGTTTGTTCTAAAATTTTTTAAAAGTTACTTTATCCCCGCTTATTAAAGTTACTGACTGACAAAAATATAATCCCTCACCATCAATTCGGTTTTCGAAAATCACACTCGACTACTCAACAATTACACAGAGTAACTGACTACATATCGACAGCATTACAGCAAAAGTTGTATGCAACTGGAGTGTTTCTGGATGTCGCTCAAGCGATCGACTATCAAACACTTATTATTTAATTCTTCAATCATTTCTTGCAGATAGATTTTTCTCAGTCCGACAAGGCACAGAGCTATCTTCAATAAGACCAATTTTAGCCGGTGCGCCTCAGGGATCAATACTTAAACTGCTATTGTACATAATATATACATACAACATTCCACAAAGTCCTAACACACTGATTGCAACCAAAGCTGACGATGCTGCCATGATCACCAGACATCAAGACGTGACATAGGCCTCACAAAACTTACAAAATAATGCAATACACAAAAGTTGAATGAGTGGTGCCAACTATGGAAAATTAGACTGAATCATGAAAAGTCACAACACATCACTTTTACTGTTAGACATGAAACATGCCCTCCGATTTACCTTAATAACACCCATCCCACAGACAGACAAAGTACAATACCTG
The DNA here is from genome assembly GCA_037127475.1 of Arma custos. Taxonomy (NCBI): domain Eukaryota; kingdom Metazoa; phylum Arthropoda; class Insecta; order Hemiptera; family Pentatomidae; genus Arma; species Arma custos. The sequence continues at coordinate 10,269,241 of CM073759.1, read as the reverse complement.
GGACTAACAATTAATAGAATAATGACATGGGGACCTCATATTAAAAAAAACGCCAATCACTAAATCTTTAACTGAACTTAATATATTCTCTATTCAGAAAAAAACTCCAAATTAGAAACAAGACAAAAATTAAACACGTACACTTACTTACTAAAACCAGTTTAGACCTATGTATTAGAAATTTATGGCATCGCTAAACAGACTCACAGACAACGAATACAAACTTTCCAATCAAAAGTACTCAGACTTGTCACAAAAGCACCCTGGTATGTCAATAACAAAACACTACTTACAGACTTAAAAATACCAACTGTTGACAAACTCATACGATCATACTACAAACGCTTTCAAGGAAAACTACACGGACATCCAAACCCATTGAAAGAACAAATGGTCACTAATCTCATGCCAGAATACTAGAAGGACATTAAAAAGAACGTGGTTGAGGGATTTGTTATCATAGGAAATTGAATCAAGCCAAGGGAGAGGTACCGCTGGGTACTGTTCTTCTTCATGCCTCTCATGACATTGTACTTTAGTTTACTGTCAGCCAATCTGCTGACCGTCATTGTTTTTATTTGACAGGGGTGGATGCAAATATAAAGATTAAAAAAAAATATTTCATATTAGTACAATATTGTTCTCACCATAAGAAAGCGGGTCCCCCTCCTCTTCCTTGATACTAATTGAGAGAACTGCAACAAAATCCAATAATTAATAAACTTTAACTAATAATTTTGTCTTTATATCATTATGAAGTTAAGGTCTAATCAATGTCATTAATTTTAAATTATTAGAAATCACTTTATCATTAATTGTAATCTGCTATCAGTTTAACGTAAATAAACATCAGAAACCAACGCTTCGACGTTTAGCTTTATAGTTGTAGAATGTATACTTTTTTTTAATAGAATTTTAAAAATATGAATATTGCAATAACTTGGTTCTTGGTTGGTTGCTTGCGGGAAAAGAGTAATATTTACAAAAACTATAACATTTCATAAAGATTTTGATCTGGAAATTTTTCCATGGTTTAATAGAAGTATACAGTTTACAAAAATGCATTCGTTTAAGTAGCCATAGTATTAATAAAAATTATAAAATTGCATGACATTATTGTGGTTTCCAAAACTAAAACAAGGGTTTACAGAAACGGTTGTAACTTTTTTCTCTAAACAGCTGGAAATCTGGAAATGGTTCCAAATAAAATCTAAGTTTATGAGCTTTTTATTATAATAAAACATCAATTGGCTTTTTTGTTGGTACATTTAAAATAATGCCATTTTAAATAAAATGGTGTAAAATTTGGTGCCAATGGCTCAAGAGGTAGGATTTTTGCCTTTTAGCGCCTCCTGGTGGTGCAGAGATATAGAAAACATAGTGTGTCAGTTCAGGTGTGATACAGAATCATGTTTAAAATTTCATAACAACTGGTTCAGTAGTTTTTTGTTTAGTAGTTAACAATAATGCCTCCAAAGGAAACTGAAGAGCAGTAGCTGTATGCCTGCAGCAACTTGCTCTGCATGTACAGACATGAAAACTGCTGCCAGTGACATGCACCAAACAGATCATTTGTCATCAGTGTTCAGTTGTTCTCAGTCTTTCTGTGGAGCTGGTCATGTTATAAATTTGTGCAACATTTTGTCATTCTCCTATTTTTATAAATTAAGTGTGTTCTTTTAAATTAAGTTATCAAGTGTAGTGTTTAGTTAATGGTATTTTTTTTTTTTTTTAAATAATAGTATTAGAACTTTTTTGCATCTTGTGTCACAATAGAAAATTTGAATCTGTATACTTTTGGAATATTACTTGAGACCCCATGCCACTTAACAACGTACACGTCAACAAGAAATCTCAAAAACTTATCTGAACTGAAAGATGATTTAAAAGATTTAGTATTGCTGAGGTCCAGTATAACCCTTATTGAGGGTCAAGAAAATACTATATGTGGACATCACAGTTACTATTATTTAAAGAATTTTGAAAGTCATCAAAGAACTTGCTGTGACCTTTATAAAATACACAAAAAATCTGTCAACAAATCCTTGAGACTAGTAACTTTGGCTTCGGCAAAATCATTAACTGGTAGAGGAATAAACATAAAGCCAGGACAAAAATGATGCCCAATATGTCGGAACTCATGTTTACACACAATACAAGACGAGATCCAGGGGCATCACTCCCGACAGCACCTGCACCGCCTCGTGCGACACCGTTCTGTAGGCCTTCGTGATTGCGTGAGGTTTCGGCTCCACGATGGGGATACATACCTCAGGATACCCAAGACCACAGGAAGCCCTTTCATCTGCTCCCGATCCTAAATCTAAATGGCATCTCCTTCGAAATCTTTCTCTCTGTAATTCACTTCTTCTAGATCCTTTCCAGCCTCTCCCGATGAAATAAACTCGTATTTTTTGACCTCCTCAGTTAATACTTCAAAATCATCCTCTCCCTTCTTTTTTCTAACACCATCTTTCAACTCCGACGACAACTTTTACTTCTCAGACATTTCACCCACCGACATTATTTCCTCTGTTCTGAAATCCCACTCCAGCTCCAAAAGCTTTGATGATATCCCACCAAACTGCTAAAATGATGTCGATATTCTACCTGTTCTAATCTTCATATATATTTTTTCATTACAAAACACGCAAAAGTATTCCCTACCTCTTGGAAAAAAACGGTAGTCCATCCTATAAACAAAACTTCTAACCCTCTATCTCTCCAAGACTATTGCCCAATCTCAATTCTCTCCAACCTTTCCAAACCTCTAGAAAGAATAGTCCAGTCACAAAAGTCAAATTTCCTCGAACAATCCAACCTCCTCGACCCATTTCAATCAGGTTTCCGTCCCGGTTTCTCCACACAATCTGCCCTTACCAAAATCACCAGTGACATACATGCCGCTATGGGCGATAAAAAACTAGCTGTGCTTATCTCACATGATTTTTCTGAAGCTTTTGATTCCTTGGACCATTCTATTGTTTCATTAAACTGAAATCATTGTCTTTTTCTAACAGTTCTATCCTATGGTTGCAATCTTTGCTCTCCGAGAGATCTCAAGCAGTTTCCATACCTAATCATCCCTTTCCACCTTCCTCTCTCTGTCCTCAGGAGTGGTGTGCCTCAAAAGGGCTCAATCATCTCTCCTCTTCTTTTCAACTGCTACATCAATGATCTTCCTAAATCGGTCCACCATTGTTCCTACCATCTATATGCTGACGACTTCCAAATCTATTTGGCCTTTCCTCCTTCTGAGCTACTAACGGCGTTCACCAGTATTCAGGAAGACCTAGACAGGATTAGTGCCTGGACAAAGCTGAACAATCTAGAATTGAACGCAATGAAAATTAAGGCTATCGTTTTAGGTTCCAATTCTCTCCTTAATTCCATCCACACCCTTCCAACATTAATCCTAAACGATCACCCCATCATGTTCAGCTCCTCTGTAAAAAACCTAGACCTTATTATTGGTCCAAATCTTTCCTGGAAACCCCACATCGCCCAAATATCCCGACAGTCAATTAGTTCCCTGAAGTTTTTCCAGCGTTCTGGACCTCTCCTTACACAAACATCCTGTAAGCTCCTCATATCGTCTCTCATCTTCCCCAACTTCGACTACTGTAGCGTGGTATACGGAGGCCTTTCTAAAATGCTTGAAGACAGATTAAACCGAATAATGAATTGCTCTATAAGATTCGTCCTTGGTACTCCATGAAGATCGTGTGTTTGCCACCTTTATGATGAGTTAAAGTGGCTCTTCCCTACCTTCCGACAATACTTCCCAGGTTCATTCCTATACCAATCCTTTAACTCTCAACACCCTTAATATATCTAGTCTCCTCCAATTCAAATCCTCAGTCCAGGACCATAAAACAAGATTTTGCCTTTCTGATCTCTATACTCGTTCCCAAAGAACCAAAGCGATCAAACGTTCCTTCCTCGCCCGTTCCATTATAGGGTGGAACTCAATCCCTCCAAACATCCGTCATGCTCCCTCACTATCGTCATTTAAATCCTTGCTTTTCCAACATCAGCTGGCTTCCCAAAAATATGCTCTTTGAGCAGGCTAGCCGTTTGCCTAGAATGAAATGTATTAAATGATTTATTGTTATTTAAGGAAGAAATAGTTGGAGGTGCAGTCAAAGAAAACACCAAAATAAGCAAAACTTATTTATTATGTGCCGACGTTTCGGCCTACAATGTAGGCCATCTTCAGGGCTAAGAGAGAGAAACAAACAAAAATATATAAAAAAACGTAGCAGTAACAAGAATATATAAAAATTGGTACAGGAGTGAAAATAAAAATAGTGACTAGATATGATGAAATAGTGAAAAGATAAAATAGTGAATAGATAAAAATAGTGACTAGATATGATGAAATAGTGAATATATATATGATAAATAAGAAAGAATATAAGACTGGTTACAGAATATAATAAACTTAAAAAAGTGATAGATAAAAATAAAATTGTAGATGATGAAAAGAAATTCTAATGGTGACAGATATAATAAACAAGAATACGAATATAAAATAGAAAAAATACATGTCAAGAAAGGATAAAATGTAAACAATAATATAAAGGGAAAGAAAAATGAGGAGGTAAACGGAAAGATACAAAAAGAGAAGATTAAAAATATAGAAAAGGGGGGTTACATAGGTATGAGGGGTTACATAGGTAAAGTGTAATAATATAAGCATATATAGAAATAAAAGCTTGATAAATTTCAAAAATAAAACATTGAAAATAGTGGTATTTATAACTATGAACTATGAGGAATGAAAAGAAAAAGAAAATATAAGTAAGGGAAGTTAATATGTAACTGTATACAGTAGAAAGCAGTGGCATTAATGCAAAATAAGATGTGAATATAACATAAACATGTAGAAAATAGGTAAAGAAATACAGAGGATGAAAAATATGAGGCTAAATAATAATGAACTCTATACATTAACAAATGATGGATGCCAAAAGAAGGTGTGAGAACAGGTGCGAAGAAAGGTGAATGTGAAAAGGATGGAGATAAGATAAATACCAAGGTATGTACTAAACGAATAAAACACGAGGCAGCTATGCGAGCTCAGAATGAAGTGAGAGAAAAATACGTTAGGCCGGCTGGCGGAAGCGATACAGGCGATCTCTGACGGCCAAAAAAAATAATGACAAAGAAGGGGGAAGGAGAAATGCAGATGCAGAGGAAATAAGAGACCGTAAATAATGTAAATAGCGTGAAAAATTAAAAATTAAATAAAATTAAAAAGGAGAAATGCAGATGCCTGGATATAAGTGACCGTAAATAATGTAAAATGCGTGAAAAATTAAAAGTCAATGCTCAACATGTAATTAATAAAAGAAAGGTATAATAAATTAAGAATGTAAGGTTATTTTAGTAAATTAAAAATTTGGGAGTAGGTTAGGGATAGGTGATGGGAGTCGGTCTTGGCATTAATGGTAGAGGAATCTAAATTGATGTGAATGGTTTCTGAGAGGATGCGTTTATTATAATTAGGAACGGAGGCCAGGATCGATGTATTTTCGAAGTCAAAAATGTGGTTAAAGGATAGGGCGTGTTCGGAGAGTTGTTTTATTTAATTTTTAATTTTTCACGCTATTTACATTATTTACGGTCTCTTATTTCCTCTGCATCTGCATTTCTCCTTCCCCCTTCTTTGTCATTATTTTTTTTGGCCGTCAGAGATCGCCTGTATCGCTTCCGCCAGCCGGCCTAACGTATTTTTCTCTCACTTCATTCTGAGCTCGCCTAGCTGCCTCGTGTTTTATTCGTTTAGTACATACCTTGGTATTTATCTTATCTCCATCCTTTTCACATTCACCTTTCTTCGCACCTGTTCTCACACCTTCTTTTGGCATCCATCATTTGTTAATGTATAGAGTTCATTATTATTTAGCCTCATATTTTTCATCCTCTGTATTTCTTTACCTATTTTCTACATGTTTATGTTATATTCACATCTTATTTTGCATTAATGCCACTGCTTTCTACTGTATACAGTTACATATTAACTTCCCTTACTTATATTTTCTTTTTCTTTTCATTCCTCATAGTTCATAGTTATAAATACCACTATTTTCAATGTTTTATTTTTGAAATTTATCAAGCTTTTATTTCTATATATGCTTATATTATTACACTTTACCTATGTAACCCCTCATACCTATGTAACCCCCCTTTTCTATATTTTTAATCTTCTCTTTTTGTATCTTTCTGTTTACCTCCTCATTTTTCTTTCCCTTTATATTATTGTTTACATTTTATCCTTTCTTGACATGTATTTTTTCTATTTTATATTCGTATTCTTGTTTATTATATCTGTCACCATTAGAATTTCTTTTCATCATCTACAATTTTATTTTTATCTATCACTTTTTTAAGTTTATTATATTCTGTAACCAGTCTTATATTCTTTCTTATTTATCATATATATATTCACTATTTCATCATATCTAGTCACTATTTTTATCTATTCACTATTTTATCTTTTCACTATTTCATCATATCTAGTCACTATTTTTATTTTCACTCCTGTACCAATTTTTATATATTCTTGTTACTGCTACGTTTTTATATATTTTTGTTTGTTTCTCTCTCTTAGCCCTGAAGATGGCCTACATTGTAGGCCGAAACGTCGGCACATAATAAATAAGTTTTGCTTATTTTGGTGTTTTCTTTGACTGCACCCCCAACTATTTCTTCCTTAAATTAGAAGATACAGTCGACCAATTCTTCTCTAACAAGATTTATTGTTATTTTGATGTTTTAATTTTGTTTAAAAAAAATTTACATCAAGTAAAGAAAGGTTGCTATTGATCTATCTATTATTTATTATTCTTGTCGGGATTCATACTGTTTACTTACTTATTACTATCATTGTTTATATATATATATATATATATATATATATATATATATTATTTCTTTCTGTCACTTTTTATATGCTTTATGATTTGTATCATGAAGCCTTCTGACCAGATATATATTATGTTTCTATTTCTGTTGATGTTTGTGGTCCTAAAGGGACCTAGTCCCAGAATAAAGTTACTTATCTATTGTATTCTAAGTATAAGTGTGTAGGTATAAGTATAAATATAAGTAAATACTTTGCTAAAAATGATGTAAAATGGGCAGAATTACATTTATCTAAGTGGCTTAAACATATACAAGCTACATACAGAAGTCGGAATTTCACATCTTAAAGACATTGTTGCTGAAAATATATTGAAAACATGTACATGTAAGTTTAAAAAGTATCGTAAGCCCTAATATTATATTTTTACTAAGCGGTATTAAAGTTGGCATTATTTAAAAATGTACTCACAAAAAAGCTAATTGGTGTTTTATATTAATGAAAAGCTCATAATCTTAGGTTTTCTTTGGAACCTTTTCCAGCTTCCCAGCTGTTTGGGAAAATGAGTTCCAAGAGTTTCTGTTTTAGTTTCGGAAACCACAATAATGCAATGAAATATGAATTTTATAATTTTTGTTAATACTATAGCTACATAAATGAATGCATTTTTGTAAACTGTGGAAAAATTTCCATATCAAAATCTTTATTAATACCTGAAATGCTATATTATTTGTATAAGACTATACAGGAAATATTACTCATTTCCTGCAAGCAATTCCGCAGAACCAAATTATAGCAAATATTCATAATTTTAAAATTCTATTTAAAAAAAAAGTATACATCCTAGAACGATAAAATTTCACGGGTCTTCTTAGTGCATAAGTAGTGATAAGATTCATTTAGCTAATCAGAGATGGTGTGGGTAACACTTCATTAAAATATTGGGTGATTGGATGTGGAATAACTCATACATAAAATGGCAACACATCGGCTAACGGGCTCATCACCAGTGCAGAGCCCTCTGCCTACCACCAATACAGCTCGACCATGGAGTGTGCACGCAGCAAGCCTACATCGAAACCTGTGTTCTTTGAGCTTCCCCTCTTAATTGACATCTCAGTAACTACCAAAAAAAACTAGAACCGTTTTTTCTCATGGACCTGATGTAATTCTTTTGTCATTACTCTTATCAGTAATTAGTGCATTTTTCATCATAAAATTTCTATTAATTAGTATTTTTTTTTTGTGTGAAATATTATTTTTTTTTTATTAAACAATTTTTTTTACAACTTAGTTGTTTTTTGTATCTAAAAGGTCGCGCCACAGATCTCGATCGAGCCAGCCTCCTTCTCTAATACCCCTCGCTGCCATGCTCTCCTCCACATCCTGCAATCATCTTTTTTTGGGTCGTCTTATTTTTCTCGTTTCCACAAGACAATATTCAAAGATTATTTTAGGCCATCGGTCCTCTGCCATAGAAAACAACTCTTTGCAATACAAACAAGAAAATTGAAATGGTATGGCCACTTCAAAAGAATGGATGAAATATTATTATTTTTTTATTTATCTTGAAGAAATTGCTATCTTTACTGACTATATTTTATGTTATTTTTGCTATAAAGACTCATTTTTATTTTTAAAACACCATTTACACTAACCAGCCATAACATATTTGCGCTAGCTATAAGTAAAGGTTCTATTGAGTCCCTAAACCAAGCAACACTATTCTTCTCTTAATAAGTTTATTTACAGCATTCTTTTATAGCATGTATAGAAAATATATCATCCGGTAAATGTTAATATTAATTTGGAACTTTTTTGTAGTATGATATAACTTTACAAAAAAAAAAAAACTTAAAATAAAAATCTCTGAATTGAAGAAAACCATTTTTTGTACAAATAGACTCGCATTTGTACAAAAATTACAAATAGACTCGCATTTGTACAAAAATTACAAATAGACTCGCTTTTGTACAAAAATTACAAATAGACTCGCATTTGTACAAAAATTACAAATAGGCTCGCATTTGTACAAAAATTACAAATACATAAACATGCAGATAAATAGCTCTTACCTTCATCTGGGATGAGCATGTCTTCATGTTTAACTTGAACATCATAATCTGCCAACATTAAAATAATATATAAAACAAATCAATTAAGCAATAAAAAAAAAATGAAAACATTACCAACCACTAATATAATAATGAATAATTATTAGTCCACTGTATATGTGTCATGAAGGAGAAAATGGTTCACGAATAGGTCAAAAAGTGAATCTTTATTGAGCAACTATTTATCAGAAATCATCGTTTTGACCCATAATGCAGGTTTAAACAATTAAAATTTTAGAAAAAAATATCCTAAAATAATAGCATACATATTATTAATAAAAATAATATTTTGGTAAGTAGATCAATCTAATAATAAATTTAAAAAATAAGGCAATAGAGCAATAAGAATTAAAATTGAAGAAGATTACGATATTAGACACGATAAAACTTTGTTGTTAGAAAATATACACATTATATGGACACAACAGTCAAAAGTACAAAGCAGAGGAAATGATACAGCAAAACCCAAGAAGGAACAGAATATTAAGAAGGCATTAGAGAAGCGATAATTAAAAACTCAATATAATTAAATTGTGATCATTAAAAGGTCATTTTAATTATGTTGTGATGATTAAAATATCGTTAGAATTAAATTTTGTTAAATTACAATTGCTTATTTTCAATTGTCTAGTATTGCCATCTTTAATTTTACTGTTAATTGCTCTAATACTCTATTTTATAAATTTATTATATTTATCTATTTACCAAAATAATGTTTTTATTATTATTGTTATATTTTATTTTTCTTCTCAGCATTGCTGGCTGATATGGCTTAACCAGACCATGGTCAAGGTTAAGCTTAATCGTCGTATTTATCGATATTTAAAAATGTTCGTACAACACTTGCAGTTCCTAATAACACTGCTTTTTGTAGTAGTTCAACTTCCTTGTTCAGTTCAAGGATTTTATTGTTTCTTCTGGAATAAGGCCATCAGTGGAAACTACAATGGGTAGTAATTCAACCTTCACCATCCTATAAAGATGCTTCAACTCTTCGCTAAGCTCCTGATATTTCGGACTTTTTTCTCCTATTGTTTTTGCATGTTGTCGTCGGAAGGAACTCCTACCTCAATAATCTGTGCTTTCTTTGCTGTCTTGTCAATAAGTATAATGTCAGGTCTTTTGCGAGGTACATGGTGGTCTGTTAATTTTAATGTACCAAAGGAATACGTGACGGCTGATATAGCCCATGTTTTCAAGGCCTTTATCAAATTTCCTGAATTTAAAGTAGTTCTGATAACTTCACTGTTTGAAAGTTCTGTATTCGTTGAATTTTTATACTTTCCTCTGTGAATGTTAACAGTTGCACACTTGTCGATTCCCAATTTCATGCCAATATCGGAGGTAAAAGAACTCACTAACTCAAGTAAACTTCTCATGCCTCTCTCATTCCTGGTATCAAGTCATCCATATAAAGTGAGTGTGAAATTATTACCTCTTTGTTAATTGCGTAAACCATGCCAAAATTATTTAGTATGGAGCTTAATGGACAGGCAGAAACATAATGGGCTTGATGTATCTATCAGAAATATTCCTCTTTTTACAGGAATGGTTCTATTATCTTCAAGTTTCTCTTTTGTTGGATATTCAAGTGATATTCGCTATTGTTTCATGAGTCGTAGTGAAAGCCCTGTTACATTTTTATTAACTTTAAAAATTTTAAAGACTTCTGTTAACCAATCATGAGGAACCAATTCATAGGCTTTTTAGTAACCGATCCATGATATGGAAATGTTCCATCACTTTTGGGATACCTGAGATGCTATAAATGAGTCGATGATCAGAAGCTCATTGCATCCTTTTGAATTTTCTTTACATCCCAGTTGTTCATCTGTCATCAATTTGTACTTTCTTAAAAGCAATTTTAGTTTATAACTTATTATAGTGGTCAATAATTTATAAACGCTACTTAAGCAAGTTATTGGATGATACTCTATTGGTTCTACTTTTTCTTGCTTCTGTTTTAAAACCAAAATATGTCTTGCCTAAACAAAAGTGATTAGGAGGAATGACTGAATCACATAGCAGTTTCTGATAATAAGAAGCTAATACTTTGTGGGAGCTTGTAAAATATTTCATACAGTAATTTTGAATTTTATCTGGTCCAGGTGCTTTCCAGTTATGTGTTTTATTAATTGAATTTCAAATATCTTTGGTAATATTAACAGTATCCATCATCGGAACACCTTCTGTTTCTTTTTATATGTTATTCAGCCAGAATGCACTCTTATTAAAATGTTTAGGGATGCTCCATATATTTTCCCAGTAACTAGTAAACTCAGACTCCTTTGGATGTGAAGCGGAAATTGAAGATTCGTCTTTATTTGATTTTAGAGTGATAAAATTTTTGTTAATTCATTTTAAACAAATAGTATTGCTTCCTACGAGACTCGGCTTTTCAATATCTTTTAAGTTTATTTGCACAAGCAGCGAGATTTTGTTTTGATCGATCCGATAGCATTAACAATTTTTTATTAACTTCAGATCTATTGATGGTACCTAAATATTATTATATATCTTAATATTATTATATATCTTATTACTTAAACATAAATTTAAAAAAATATTGTTTTGGAACATGTTTGTGCCCATCATTTTATTTTTTTACATTCCAAATATTAATTTTTATTCAGCACTGATAAGAACAACAGCTAAATCTGTTCCGCTGGTTGTGGTTTCTAGTTGAGTTACAAGTTTAAACTGTTTATTGGCTTCGTTTTAAATATATTCCAAAAATATTATGGGTAATGAGTAAATTTCAGTAATCATTTCATCAAAAAATATAAGCTTTTACTAGTATTTTTTGGAATATTAATAGGAAAACGAATGGAAAGTTAGAACTTGTGACTCACCTCGATGCGACAACCTGCAGAATAATTACCCAGTTTTTTCGAAAACTGAACTATCACGAACTGATAAAGACGTACAAAGTGAGTCAGATATTTACCAGACCATGTGACACCGATAATGGGAGGAAAATAAACAATATTAATGAGCTTGGCTAAATCACTACTAATATAATTTTTCCTATTAAAAAAAAAATTATTTCTTAAATAATTAATTTATGACATACTATTATTTTAACACTCTTGGTAATGTTTTGATTGGTTCCAGATGCTACTACAAAAATAATAAATTAAATAACATAACATATTTCGTATTCTATCTTAAATAACCACTTAAAAAAAACAGTAAAATCTTAACTATCTCATAAAACCTTCAAGCTTTCAAAAGGTTTAAAGGGGGAAAAGATGCTAAAATAAGATTCAAGGTTTAAATTAAAGGCTTGATAGGGAAAACTTACCAAAAGAAGATCCTGCCTCATCAGCCATTTCTTTTAGTATAGCAACACTAGAAATAAAAGTATCTGAAAATAACTTTAATATGTGAAAAATATTAGACTTATGAAACATCTACAAAGTATCTGTGTATTTATTAAGAAACACAATTACTATTCTATTATCACCAATTAATAGTATTTTAGGAACATTATTTTTTTTTTTTAATTTACCTTCCTTAATGTTTACATAAACAAGTATAAACTCAACAAGAATGTAAGAACAAACATAAAATTGTGTACTTTTAGAATTTTAACCAACTTAATACACTGAAAACATCGAAATCCTAAAAAATTCCACTGAACTCTAGAAAAAATATTTAAATGTTTTACGTGATAAATGTTGAGTTTTTAAAGGCAAAAATAATTGTTCACACAGATAATATCATAACTAGAAAAAATAAGTAATACTGAAAAAGAAATGGTACAAATACCTAACAAAAATTAGTTATATATATTAGTGAAAGTTGGGACTTACAACAGACCAGAGATGCTTATGGAGTGGGGGAAGTGTAGTTCAAGAACGATTGGTTCAATAAAAAGAGAATGATATCAAATAGATACAAGCTTTGGCTAATATCCAATATTTTAAATTTACTCTTATTATAAGTTGTGATACTGAAAAAAAAGGAAAATAATAATAATAAATAACGATTCATTTAAAGGTAAAAACTTTTGAAATGGAAATAATCCCTTGAAATTTAGCTACCTAACGCTATTAGGTATTCATACAAAATAAATAAATACCTAAACGAATTAGAAAAAATCGGGGTACTAGTATGTTTAAGGGCCTGCTGACATCAGCGCACTCAGGTGTCACACCTCAACTATTTGGACCTTGTCAGGTTATGCATGAACTTATGATGAAACTTATGAAGGTATTGCCTTTCATTATGATACAACAGATTTATAGGAAATGAAATAAATGAGAAACATGTAGACAAAATTAAACTAGAAATAATAAAACATTTATTACAAACAATATTCATTAAATAACAATTTGTAACTAAAATATGATAATTTTTTTAATGTTTTTATTTTAAAGAGAAAAGATACACATTACAAATTGTTATTTAATGAATAAAATAGAAATATTTAAAATATGATGTTATGATAAACAATGAAAGATTTATTCCAAACAATGCTCATTAAAAAGAACAATATCTTCAAAAGTTGCATCCTCTGTTGCTTTTTCTTCTAGTACATAGACTTTCATCAATGTCTACATACATCCCTAGGCCTCCAATAGTTGTTAAACTTCTTTCTATTTTATAAGCACAAACCTCTCTCACATAATTACAATAATCAATTACTGAACAATGACACATGTTCAGCTGTTTGTGACAGAACTTTATGGAAGTCAGTACCTCCGACCAACAATATATAAAACGGACAATAGTCTCAAAAGTAATGAACTATTCCTCAACCACGTATTTACTCGAATACCCAGGGTCTTGTTGCATCCTTTTTTCTGGCATCTCCATCTAATTTTATTCCCCACTTGCAGTTTCATATTATGTCCATTTCCACAACGCATTTTCTGGGGAATGACATTCCGCTCCTGAAGAAACCTAACAGCTGATTTTTCATCGTTCACCGTGCGAAAAATCTTCTTCAAATTCCAAGTCATATTTCAAGAAAATAATCAAAAACACATTCACGTTCAACTTCACATAAACAATAACAAAACAATAGAAAGGTTACTATAACAGTAGGAGTAGTGATGGGCCAGAAATCACGAACTGTTACTTTTTCACTGTTACTCAAAAGTCACAGGTCTACCTGTGATTAGAAATTCATCAGTAACAGTTCTAAACTGTTCTTCGCATTTGAGAACTGGTCGTCGGGGAACAGAATTGAAGTGTGATTGTTATTAGAACTACAGCAACAGTTCTAAACTGTTCTTCGCATTTGAGAACTGGTCATCGGGGAACGGAATTGAACTGTGGTTGTTATTAGAACTACAGCAACAGTTCTAAACTGTTCTTCGCATTTGGGAACTGGTCGTCGGGGAACGGAATTGAAGTGTGATTGTTATTAGAACTACAGCAACAGTTCTAAACTGTTCTCCGCATTTGAGAACTGGTCGTCGGGGAACGGAATTGAAGTGTGGTTGTTATTAGAACTACAGCAACAGTTCTAAACTGTTCTTCGCATTTGAGAACTGGTCGTCGGGGAACGGAATTGAAGTGTGATTGTTATTAGAACTACAGCAACAGTTCTAAACTGTTCTTCGCATTTGGGAACTGGTCGTCGGCGAACGGAATTGAAGGGTGATTGTGACTACTCTGATTTAGGTGAAATGAGTGATTAATGTCGTAAGGGATTTGCACCCTTGGAAAACCTTTTTCTATAGTAATAAACTCTGATAGGCTGCTACCTTAATTTGACTCAATTAATTTTATTGTAGAAAATTAACTGCTCAGTAATAAATTTAAAGTATATTTGAATGTTTAAATAAAAGGGGAAGTCAGATATTTATTTACATCTTGTTTATTGTAAAGTATAAATATTTACTTGTAAATTACCTATACAAAAAATAATGGTAGTATTAGTAGGTACTACTATGTAGGGGGAAGGGCGGATTTAAGGGGGAGGGCAAGGGGAGCACGTGCCCCCCCCCCCGACTTTTTTTTTTGTACTGAGGAGAATCCATTACAGTACATACTTATAGGCAAATCACAAGATCATAGTTGTTAGAATACATGAATAAAATAACAGAAAGAACATGAGTGAAACTATTGTTTTGATATTTTAATAAACCTTTGAGACCTCTCTATAAATACTACAAGTTTATTTCTAAGTTATTGTTGATTTTTTTCCCATCTGCCCGAAAGAAATCCTGGATCCGCCCCTGGGGGAGGGGGATCCACCCAGTCTCCCTGAGGTTTTCCGGCCACCAAAAGTTTTCCTATCCGTTTTTTCGGTTGCAATCTAAGATTTACCCTAATCAGACATGTCCTTACAACATATCAAAAATGCAGCTCTCTTCAATTTAAATAATTCTATCTGTTTTTATATTGACAGGATTATAGTGAATTATACAAGTAATTATTATCCTTATAATGCATATTCTGTGATCGTTATATTCAAGATGTGGAATTGTTGGTAGCATTTCAGGAACAGAATCACGAATCACAGTTAGTAGCAGTTAAGAAATCACAGGTAAGAAAAATCACAGTAACGGTTAGAACTGTTACTGAAAAGTAGCAGTTAAGCCCATCACTAAGTAGGAGATGGTTAAGAAAAGTGACACCTGAGCGCACTGATGTCAGCAGGCCCTTAAACATACTAGTAACAAAATCGGTTATGGCTATAATATACCTAATCCTGATAAGCAATATATAAGATAATACAATAATAATACATAGAGGATATGGACTATTATCAAGTACCCGTAATTACTTACTATCTCTATAGGATTTTGCTAACTTAATGTTTGGTATTAACAGTCAACTGTAAAAATCATATTCGTTTGAATTATTAAATTTAATGTACTGATTTTGTTCTTTGATTAATACTTTCTGGGCAAGTCTCTAGGCTGTTGTATTTTTAATCTTCTCATATCTCACTTTTACCATGCATGGATAAAATCCTGGAAAAGCTCATCCTGAAACGATTGTACCCCATCCTGGATGCAAATCACATTATCCCAGATCACCAGTTTGGTTTCAGAACATCCCATTCCACTATCCACAACTTATAAGAGTAAATTTAAAATATTGGATATTAGCCAAAGCTTGTATCTGTTAATATCATTCTCTTTTTATTGAACTAATCGTTCGTGAACTACACTTTCCCCACTCCATAAGCATCTCTAGTCTGTTGTAAGTCCCAACTTTCGCTAATACATAATTATTTTTTATTAGGTATTTGTACCATTTAAAACCTGTCATTTCTTTTTCAGTCTTACTTATTTTTTCTAGTTATGATATTATCTGTGTGAACAATTATTTCTGCCTTTAAAAACTGGACATTTATCTTGTAAAACATTTATTACAAAGTATTTTTTCTTGGGTTCAGTGGTATTTTTTAGGATTTCGATGTTTTAAATGTATTAAGTTGGATAAAATTCTAAAAGTACGCAATTTTATGCATGTTCTTACATTCTAGTTGAGTTTATGTAAACATTTAGGAAGGTAAATTAAAAAAAAAAATATAATGTTCCTAAAATACTATTAATCGATGATAACAGAATAGTAATTGCGTTTCTTAATAAATAATATACAGATACTTTGTAGATATTTCATAAATCTAATATTTGTCATATATTAAAATTATTTTCAGGTACTTTTATTTGAAGTGTGCTGTACTAAAAGAAATGGCTGATAAGACAGGATCTTCTTTTGGTAAGTTTTCCCTAGCAAGCCTTCAATTTAAACCTTAAATCTTATTTTAGCATCTTTTTCCCCTTTAAACCTTTTGAAAGCTTCAAGGTTTTATGAGATAGTTATGATTTTACTGTTTTCAAGTTGTTATTTAAGATAGAATACGATATATGTTCTGTTATTTAATTTATTATTTTTGTAGCAGTTTCAAATATGAAACCAATCAAAATAATAATAAGTGTTAAAATAATGGTATGCGAAAAATTAATTATTTAAGAGATTATAATTTTTTTTTACTAGGAAAAATGATATTAGCAGTGATTTAGCCAAGCTCATTACAATTTTTTCTTAAACTCCGATTATCGGTGCCGCATGGTCTGGTAAATATCTGACTCACTTTGTACGTCCTTATCAGTGCATCATGGCTCAGTTTCCGAATAACTGGGTGTTTTTATCCAAAGACAAAAAGTGTGAGTCTTTTACACAATATGAACTACAGTGCCTTGATTAGGACCTGCAACTTGGGTTTTTTAATAAATAGTTTTTTCTTGTTATTAGAGAATATAGATTGATAAATTTTTTCTCCATATTCCTTTTTTATCTTTAATAGGGTTTCTGGTAATTTTTATACAGGTTGTCGCTTGGAATTCAGGTACACGTTTAACTGTTAATTGGTTTCCCTTTTAATATTTTCCAAAAATACTAGTTCTTGAGCTTTAGCAAGGAAAGAGAATGTAAAATGTGGGTAATAAGTTGATTTCAGTAATCATTTCATCAAGAAATAAAAGCTTTAAGTAGCATTTTGAAGTGTAGATAAAATGATTATCAAAATATGCATATCTCCCATAATTATATTCTCTTTTTCATACTGAAGCCCATGATAACTTGTATTTTTGAAAAATATTAATAGGGAAACGGATGAAAAGTTAAAAAGTCTGACGTAACGCCAAAAGATAACCTGCGGAATAATTACTGAAAAGAGAATGTAATTATGGGAAATATTTTGGTAATCATTTCATTTAGAAATGAACGTTTCAACAATTATATATCATCTATATTTCAGAATTTTAGTTGAAACTTTTATTTTTTGGTTAAATGATTACTGGAATTTACTGATTACCCATAATTATATTCTTATTTCCATACTAAAGCTCATAACAGCTTGTATATTTGGAAGATATTTAAAATGAAACGAATAAACAGTTAATACTTGTTGTAACTCAGCTTGAAGCGACAACCTGCGGAACAGATGCAGGGTTTCTTATTAAATTAGTGATTGAAAAAATTGTTCGGGTGGAAATCTATAATAGAAATTTATTGCAACTATTTATTATAAATCAAAAATTCTACCCACATTTTTGTTCTTATCAGTACTGAAAATTTTTCCAAGTAATATTTTCCAAAAATACAAGTTCTTAAGCTTTAGCATGGAAAGAGAATGTAAAATATTAGTTAATACCAGAAATGTAAAAAAATAAAATAATGGGCACAGACAAGTTCCAAAACAATTGTAATATTTTAAAAACTTATGTTTAAATATTAGGATATATAATAATGATTAGAATAATAAAAACAATATTTTGGTAAATAGATCAATATAAAATAGAGTATTACATCAATTAACAGTAAAATTAAAGATGACAATACTAGGCAATTGAAAATAAACAATTTTAATTTAACACAATTTAATTATAACAATATTTTAATCATCACAACATAATTAAAATGACCTTTTAATGATCACAATGTAATTATATTGAATTTTTAATTATCGCTTCTCTACTGCCTTCTTAATATTCTGTTCCTTCTTGGGTTTTGCTGTATCATTTCCTCTGCTGCGTACTTTTGACTATTGAGGCCGTATAATCTGTATATTTTCTAACAACAAAGTTTTATTGTATCTAATATCGTAATCTTCTTCAATTTTAATTCTTATTACTCTATTGCCTTATTTTTAAAATTTATTATTAGATTGATCTACTTATAATATATTATAAGTAGATATATACAAAATATTATTTTCATTAGTAATATATATCCTATTATTTTAGGATACATTTTCTAAAATTTTAATTGTTTGGATCTGCATTATGGGTCGAAACGATGATTTCTGATAAATAGTTGCTCAATAAAGATTCAATTTTTGACCTAAACGTGGACCATTTTCTCCTTCATGACATAGTGGACTAATAATTATTCATTATTAAATTAGTGGTTGATAATGTTGTCATTTTTTTTTTGTTGCTTAATTGATTTGTTTTATATTATTAAGAATTTTTATTTGATATATAAAATGGAAAAGTTTACGTTGATTATATTTATATTTTATTACAAAATTTTAAGTAATTACAAAAAGAAACAGTTGGTTATCTTTCAATATTTTATTGAACATAAAATCTTTTATCTCTGTGGTTCAATGATAATTAATTACATGTGAAAAAAAATGGTCCGGGTAGAGGTCAAAGAATCCGCTCTTCATTTACTGACTAGCCCTGAGGAAGCTCACAACACGATGAGCGAAAGCTTGGCAAACAAAACCAACATCACACGGTCCATCCCGGAAAAAGAACATATGGTCAAAGAATTTCTCTTATTCTGTGAGAAATTCTTTGACCTCTACCCGGACCTCTTTCTTCCACATATATTATCAAGGTCAATAATTATCATTCAGTATAGTTAATTACAATTTGGGATATTTAAAACAATTGAAATTTAAACACAATTTTTATAGCAAACTGACTAAAATAAACACTCACATGTATCTCATCCAATATGTGTCCTAAAACTCCTTCACAAAGCAGCCTACTAACCAAATTCGATTCAGCTTCTCTTGAAACTTGAAACTCCTTGCACCAGACTGACATGGGTATAGTAGAATAACCTGGAGAGATCCTATCTTCAGGACATCCAATAGTCAAGTAAAATAACTTAAAAGATGCTTTCACTGGCACCTCCGCACGCAGAGTGATAATAACTGGGGAGGTCCTGTCTTTTTGACGCCCCTTTGCAGAGAGACTGAAATATGGCGGGAGCTTGCCGGGAGTGGGAGGCAATGCCATATGTATAATTTGAAAATCAGTTACACATATATAAAAATTGTGTTTATTAATCAACCAGTATATTAAATTTTTAAATATGTATTTAAATAAGCTTTAATAAAATTTAGAATCATAATGCAATTGGGAAAAACCACAATGCAAAGCCTTATGTTTCAAAATTCCTCCAGTAATACACCCACTTACCGGTCGACATTTCCCCTATTATAGCATTATCAAGACACAAAAACAAAAAAAGGTTATGTGAATCACATCTCAAAGAAAAAGGTGCAATATATCCCAACGATCAATAGCCCAAACAGGCTCCAAACATGAGACAGCACCCCACCACCAAGACGTTCAACATACAACTCTCATGTTTGGAGCCTGTTTGGGCTATCGATCGTTGGGATATATTGCACTTTTTTCTTTGAGATGTGATTTACATAACCTTTTTTTGTTTTTGTGTCTTGATAATGGCTGAATAGGCGAAACGTCAACCGGTAAGTGGGTGTTACTGGAGAAATTTGAAACATAAGGCTTTGCATTGTGGTTTTTCCCAATTGCATTATATAAATAATAGTATTTCTTTTTGAGTTTTTGGCTCTATTTTATTTAAATTTAGAATCATTTTTATTTACTTAAATTCCTCATAAAGTCACATCAACTTAATATTGGTCCGCTATTGACACGCCTAATATCGATAATTATTTTGATTTATTATATAACACATTTTGAACCTCAACAATATATTATTTTAATGTTGGCAGATGATGATGTTCAAGTTAAAAATGAAGAACTACTCATCCCAGATGAAGGTAAGAGCTATTTATCTTCATTTTTATGTACTTGTAATTTTTGTACAAATGAGAGTCTATTTGTACAAAAAAAAAAAAAAAAAAAAGGTTTTCTTCAATTCAGAGATTTCTCATTACTTTTTATTGTAAGTTTTTTTTTTTTACAAACGGTTGACTAACACATACGAACGTACTACAAACGTTTTCAAGAAAAACTATACGGACACCCAAACCCATTGATACAAAAAATGGCCACGACTCTCATGCCTGAGAACACTAGGAGGAGACTAAAAAGGACGTGGATGAGGGATCTATTACTGTAGGAAATTAAAACAAGCCAATGGAGACGTACCGCTGGGTACTGTTCTTCGTCATGCCTTCCATGTCTTTTTGTATTATTTTTCATTCAGCCAATCTGCTGATTGTCAATTACTTGTTTTTGACAGGTAAAGATGAAAATATAAAGAGAAAAAAAAAAGTTTTTTTTTTGTAAAGTTATATCATACTACAAAAAAAGTTCCTAATTAATTTTAACATTTACCGGGTGATATATTTTCTATACAAGCTATAAAAGAATGCTATAAATAAACTTATTAAGAGAAGAATAGTGTTGCGTGGTTTAGGGGCTCAATAGAACCTTTACTTTTTACCTAGCGCAAATATGTTATGGCTGGTTAGTGTAAATGGTGTTTTAAAAATAAAAATGAGACTTTATAGCAAAAATTACATAAAATATTAACTTTAGAGAGTAAAGATAACAATTTCTTCAAGTAAAATAAAAAAATAATAATATTTCATCCATTCTTTTCAAGTGGCCATACCATTTCAATTTTCTTGTTTGTATTGCAAAGAGGATCGTTGTTTTCTATGGCAGAGGACCGATGGCCAAAAATAATCTTCGAATATTCCCCTGTGGAAACGAGAAAAAGAGGACAACCCAAAAAAAGATGGTTGCAGGATGTGGAGGAGAGCATGGCAGCGAGGGGTATTAGAGAAGGAGGCTGGCTCGATCGAGATCTGTGGCGCGACCTTTTAGATACAAATAACATCTAAGTTGTACAAAATTGTTTAATAAAATATATACTAATATTTCATTCAGAAAGAAATACTAATTAATAGAAATTATATGATGAAAAATGAATTGTAAAAACTAATTACTAATAAGAGTAATGACAAAAGAATTACATTAGCTGGTCCATAAGGAAAAACGGTTCTAGTTTTTTCGGTTGGTCACTGAGTTGCCAATTGAGGAGGAAGCTCGAAGAACACAGGTCCCGATGTAGGCTTGCTTTGTTCACACTGCGTGGTCGAGCTGTATTGGTGGTAAGCAGAGGGCTCTTAATGACAAATTATGCTCTTTTGAAACAAAACATTGGATTAACAGTCCTTTTGTACACTCAAATATTTTATACTGCCATTTGCATATTGGATAACAAATGACAACCAATCGTCTGATAATGAACACATGTTTAAAAATAAAAGGCACAATACTTTGTTTAAACTAATTAAAATATTAAAATTAAATTACCAGTAATATATGGCCTCAACAAATAAAGTAAGACAGTATGGAAAAGATAAAATGATGAATTTCTAAAATTATAATTGTTTGGACCTGCCTTATGGGTCGAAGCGTTGGTTTCTGATGTTTTTTTTTTACATTAAACTGATAGCAGATAACAATTAATGATAAAGTGATTACTGATAATTTAAAATTAATGACATTGATTAGATCTTAAGAAATATCAGACTTCATAATGATATAAAGACAAAATTATTAGTTAAAGTTTATTAATTATCGGATTTTGTTGCAGTTCTCTCAATTAGTATCAAGGAAGAGGAGGGGGAGCCGCTTTCTTATGGTGAGAACAATATTGTACTAACATGAAATCTTTTAATTCATTAAATTAATAATGTAAAACCTATTTTGATGAAGATTTATGTTCCTTCGAAAGAAAAAGATATATTTTGTAAAGTCATGCATTCAAAAAGTACACTGGACATATTTTCTTCTTGCCATTGGTTTTAAGTTATTATATTCACATCTTTCACTTCCATTTCTAGTCATGCATTGTGTAGAAATCAATTCACACAACTCATAATTAAAGTTAGGTGATGCATGTATGTTGAAGCTCTGCCATAAATAATTTATTTGCATTATTTCCTTTTCAGGTAATGATGACGAAGATGCTTCTAATACAGAAGAACCGACTGTTGAAACTGAATCAAGCTGTAAGTTGTTCCTTTGAAAACATTTTCAATATCCCATTGATCATCCTGACCGATTTCTTTTTAATTATTACATTTAAGATTAAAACTAACTCTCTTGTTTTAGTTTCCATTATCTAGTGACTTGAACCTTTTTTTTTGGATTAGTTGTTATAGTTAAAATGTATCATCTTGGGGACCATAATTATTTGTTTTTACCTTTCCACTTGCCTACATACCTAAAGGGTGTCAACATTTTACCGACTGACAGTCTACTTATCGATTTTTTGTCTGCATTGCTAACAGGCTAGAAACCGATATATTGAATTTCTATCTGGCACTCGCACTCTGGTAATTAGTAAGCATTCTTTACATTATTTTGAAATGCTACTTACTTTGTTCTGTAACCTTCTATATTTGAAAAACTTAGCGTTCATGATGAATGAAAAAAACTCTGCTCTTGAGGTTTATCTAGATTGATCTGACAAGTATCTGTTTTGACAGGTATTTATCAAGCTACGCTGATGCTGATAGCTATAATTTAATGATATGCGATATGAGATATCCATGTTTTGGGTGTGTATATAACTTTTGCGTGCATTTTGCCTCTGGAAAAAAAATGAGAAAATACTGGGTACTAGTATGTTTTAGGACCTGTTGACATCAGCACGCTCAGGTGTCACTTACCTCAACTATTTGGACCATGTCAGGTTATGCTGCCTACAATTTATTTCAAATAGTATTGCCTTTCATTATCACAGAACAGATTTTTAGGAAATGAAATAAATGAGAAACATGTGAAGACAAAATGAAACTAGAAAATATGAAACATTTATTAGAAGCAATATTCATTAAAAAGAATATCTAACTAAAATATTATATTTTTTTGTTAATTGTTTTAATTTTTATCTATTTTTCTTTTAAAGAGAAAAGATTTGCCCGGGCAAATGGTAGTTCACTTGACACAAACAATAACAAATCGTTTCGCTGCCCGGGCAAATCGTTTCTCTTTAAAAGAAAAATAGATAAAAATTAAAACAATTAACAAAAAAATATAATACTTTAGTTAGATATCATCATTTCTCTTTAAAATATAAATATTTAAAATATGATAATATGAGAAACATGTCAAGAAACAATGAAACATTTATTACAAGCAATGTTCATTAAAAACAATATCTTCAGAACCTTTAACTATGAAACACTCTTTTGTTTCTCTACATATTCCTCCAAATATCTACTGCTGAGGCAAAATCCGTCCTGTGCTGTTTTTTCTTCTACTATGTAGACTTTCGTCAATTTCTACATACGTCCCTGGACCTCCAACAGTTGTTGAACTTCTCTCTAATTTAAAAGCACACACTTCTCTCATATAATTGGAATAATCAATCACTGTTGAATGAGACATGTTGAGCTGTTCGTCACAAAACTTTATAGAAGTCAGTTCCTCCTGAAGAAATAGGAGAGCTGACTTTTCATCAGTCACCGTGCGAAAAATCTTCATTAAATTCCAACTCATATTGTCAAAATAATATGAAAACACATCCACGTTCACTTGACACAAACAATAACAAAGGACTTTTTTTTTTGCTGCACCCCCCAACTATAGTTATATATATATATATATATATATATTATATTAATTATTTAATTTTATATATATATATATATATATAATATATATAATTAATATAATATATATAACTATAGTTGGGGGTGCAGCAAAAAAAATACACCAAATAAGTCTTGACTTATTCGTTTTTTAGTAATAATTTTTATAAAACCGGAATAAAATAAAAAAATAATGAATAATTAAATATTAAATAAATGAAAAAATGCATTTATAAAAATCTATATATTCTTGATTAATCCTTTTGAGAGAAAGACGATGGCCTTATTAATGGACTTTTCCTCATTTCTCAAAACCATTGATACATTGGCAGGTAGTTCTATTTTATGCATTGCTCTTTTGTAAAAGGTACAGCCTTCGAAGATATGAACCATTGTTATGCTTTTTGATTATTAAATATGATTATCGATAAAATAGAGCCAAAAACTCAAAAAGAAACACTATTATTTATTATGAGAAGAAAATAGTTGACTGGATGATCTAATGTAAAGGAGATAGTTGGGGAGTGCAGTCAATAGATCTTCTATTGACTGCACCCCCCAACTATCTCCTTTACATATTATTTATTATAATGTAATTGGGAAAAACCACAATGCAAAGCCTTATGTTTCAAATTTCTCCAGTAATACACCCACTTACCAGTCGACGTTTCGCCTATTCAGGCATTATAAAGACACAAAAACAAAAAAAGGCTATGTGAATCACATCCCGAAGAAAAAGGTGCAATATATCCCAACGATCAATAGCCCAAACAGGCTCCAAACATGAGACAGCACCCTACCACCAAGATGTTCAACATACAACTCTCATGTTTGGAGCCTGTTTGGGCTATTGATCGTTGGGATATATTGCACCTTTTTCTTCGAGATGTGATTAACATAACCTTTTTTTGTTTTTGTGTCTTGATAATGGCTGACTAGGTGAAACGTCGACCGGTAAGTGGGTATTACTGGAGAAATTTGAAACATAAGGCTTTGTATTGTGGTTTTTCCCAATTGCATTATAATCATTTTGATTATCCTATATTATAAAATTATTAAACAGAAAACTGTTGTAATAGATAAATTAAGTATTGTTTAGTGCAAATATAAATAAAAATAAAAGATTTTATTAAAGCTGAAATAGGATTTTTCATGAGATTTTTATAAAATTGATGTTTTTGCCATCGGTAAACGAAGGGATTTACAGATTTTATGTTTTCCCACTTCAGTAACTGTTATTACGTGGTTTTAAAAAAGATTAAATATATAATTCGTTAAATTCACCATACCCAGAGAACACCTACAATGAGATGTTTCCTGCTTCTTTTGTTAAATCTTATTTTCTTTTCAACAGATGGGCCTAATCATATCAAACTAGAAAACTATGCAGGGCATGAAGAAGAACTGCTTCTCTCAGATGAAGGTGAGAAAAATTTCTCTTTTTAACTATGGAGCAGGGTGTTTTTTTTATTTTAGTGGGGTCTAAAATAAAAAAAAAAAAATGTAAGAGAAAATAAAACCATTTTACAGTTGTTGTTTATTCAGTTATTTTCACTCCTTAGAGACTTTCGACACTATGGTATCATTCTCAATCCTTTCTTCTCCTGTATTTTTTAACTGGAAAGTCAAAATTGACCATGGAGGACCAGTGATCTCCTAAGAATTTTTAAAAGTATGACTTTCCAGTTAAAAAATGCAGGAGAAGAAAGGATTGAGAATGACACCATAGTTTCGAAAGTCTCTAAGGAGTGAAAATAACTGAATAAACAACAACTGGAAAATGGTTTTTATTTTCTCTTACACAAAATAAATGGAAGAATAAATCCAGTTTAAAAAAATTATAAGAATAATAAAAAAATTTTACTTTTAAAATA
Source organism: Arma custos (assembly GCA_037127475.1). Classification (NCBI taxonomy): domain Eukaryota; kingdom Metazoa; phylum Arthropoda; class Insecta; order Hemiptera; family Pentatomidae; genus Arma; species Arma custos. Next base: position 10,243,072 of record CM073759.1, on the reverse strand, counting down.
CCAAATAAACCCAGGAATGCACCATGGTTAATAATTTTTGCTGTCACATGTTTTGTACTTTTTTGATAGATTTTATTTGTGCAAGTATAGGACCCTAATGTGAAAATAATCGTAGGCTGAATCATAAACTTCCAAAAGTCATCTTCATTTATTTTTCTGTTTTTTCATTACCTGATGTAGAAAAATAATGTGTTAAAAATTAGTTTTCCTTCTTACGAATATGGTCAAATAGTCTTATCATATATCATCCCTCTTTGGTAAATAAGGGTGAATTGGAAGAAGATATCTCTGCAATTTTTCACTATCATTAAATAAAGGAATTCATGAATAGGCTCATTGCATCCCTGAGGATGATGATGATGATGGATGATGAGATCCAGAGGAGGGCGAATATCACACAAGATGTAGTATTGGAAGCAGATACATCCTTATCAATTTAAATCATTAGCTGAAGACAGTGAGGCGGAATCATTAGAGAGAAGATACAAAAAGGGAATAGTCGTTTTTTATTGGGAGTCAAGAGTTGATGAACAGGTTTGATTGAAGTAGGCTTCCAGCTACAGTTTCATGCCTCTATGCCTGAACCTCTTTGGCAGGTTTTATCATCATATTGTTTAGCTTAGATTTTTGTCTCGAAAAGTCTAATAGCCAGGTGTACAGTACTTGTCCAAAGAGACCTTCTCGTTTAACCAGGTGTTAAAACAGCTGATAATTTTTTGACCCATTGTACAGTTTTTGAGGCCTTAAATAATCCTATTGATAAGAGCCAGTCACTGTTTCAAGATAATCCGCCATTCTCTGATTATATTCCAACCTTATAGAGTGCTATATATGTTATTTAGTGTGTTTTTTTTTTTGAACTTTTAGTTGATTTGTGTTATTATATGAATAGTATGGATATAAATATTAATCCTGTTGAAATATACACTGAGTCTGGTGGAAGGGATAAATCTTTGACTCCTAATTGCTCAAGCTATAACAGTAATAACTGCTATCCTGCGTAATATTGCTGTAGAACGTAGGCACCTCAAGTTGATAATAAAACATCTTTATCTTAAGTCCCTTAAAGATAAAAGCAATGAACATATACGAGTGTTATAACTAATGGCCGGATTTCGTGCAGTAAAAATTTTAAAAACTTGCAATTAAACTAAAACACACTGACAAACATGCAATTCAACCTTATACTGTGTGAAGAGTTGATGTGTAATTAAAAAAATCAAATATTAGGTTAACATATTTATATAATTATTATAATATACGAATGTGCTTACAAAAACTACAAAAAATTTGTTTGCTAGGTATGATAATTAAACAAAATTAATAAAAATAAATATATATAGTAAAACATAAATTTTCTTTATTTACTACTAACTATATTAATTTATTAAATAGAAATTTCTAAAATTTTATTAAAATTTACAATCATGCACATTTCCATATTATGTTCCGTAAAGTTATATCATCGGTCATCTAATATGTGTTTCAACTGTGAAAACATGTGCTCGACATTAACATTTGTGATGGGACATCTTTTGTAGTTACTTAATATTACTGGATCCAGCTCCACATCTGTGTCTTCCCCATTGAAAACTTTGTTGTAAATTTGTAAAATTTTGTAACCCGTGTTTTTTTTTTCTATAACTAATTTGAATTTACCAAAAATTGTTCTCTATATCTCTATAATATTAATCTGTGATGTCAACGTTAAGTTTTGCTCTTCAAGCTTTTTTATTTGCGAAGGTAGAACCGATAAATGGGATCTTATAAATGCTAGATGTGATGCTACAGATGTTAAATTTAAAACAGTTTTTACTTTTTTTACAGATACTGCGTCATCTTCAAGAGTAGAAAAAAAATCTTTAAAATTATTAAAATGATCTGAATATCATAGGGCTGCTTCAATCCATGTTCCACATCTAATTATCACAGGTTCTGGGGGAAGGGGGCAGTCCATACTACTTCTATAAGCTATCACACGGTGAGGAGCTTTTAAAAATATTTTTTTTCCATTATTAACAAGTTTGTTGAAATTTGGGAAAACTTTCCTCACTTTTTCAGCTGCGCGGTTTAAACCATGCGCTACACAAGTTACGTGCACCATATTTGAATAAAAAAATTTTAATGCTTCTCCAGCTTTTACCATATATGGAGCGGCATCGCTAACAAATAAAATTATTTTATCTTGGTAGGATGCTTGACAGAAAAAATTTGCTAAACTGTCGTTCACAAATCGAGAGACAGTCTCGTAGTTTGTTTTTGGAAGCTGCTTGCATGAAATGAGGTATGGTTTGGGTTCAATTTCCGGGTGTAGGATTCCAACAATTAAACTGCCTGTCCTTGTGGGTCTGTTGTTTCATCTACCATGATGTAAATATAATTGTTTTCAAATAGTTTTAGTATTTCTTCAAGAAAATGTTCACAACATTTTTGTTGAGATAATTTTTTCTCAGGGTGCTCTCGTCAGGAATGTTTTGTTTTGTTTGTTTTTGGAAAAAAGACTTAAAGGGCTTGGACTGCAGTTTATTGAATGAAATATTGGAAGGGACGATGGCGTAACATAAATCGGTAAAACATGTTTGTTTGTTGTCTAATGACGAGCAGCTTTGTGTGAGTAACTGTTGAATTGGATCTCGCTTGGATTTTTGTGCTGCCGTTAACTGTGTGTGCCCACCTATGAAAATAAAAAGATATTGGGAATAGTCAAATGCTATCATGGGCTAATTATGAACAGATAGAATGTACTTACTTGTGTTGCAATGAGCATCCACTTGAGATTTTCGATCAGAACCAATTGATTTATTGCAAGAAGAACAAAAAATTGTTTTCCTGTCTGATTTCAATTCTCGGTATGGTTTTATCCAAATTTTGATTTTTGAAGATTGGCTGGCTGTCACTTTAGCCATTTTCACTCTTCTTGTTTACCGAACTAACCTCAACTTTAAAATGAAATGAAAATAAAAGAGTAGGTTGGGTCAAATTAAATTAGAACTTCTAAGAAAGTTAATACAACGGAAATGTTGTTCCACATTATATCATTTCCTTAATGGGTTCAAAGAAATATTTAGAAATCATGTGTTTCGGCGGTAGGGGCAAATTGTTGCAATCCGCAAATCTACCCACCTTAATAAATTAATTTCTGGTTCTTCCCCTGAATGTCTGTAGTAGATTAATTGGTAAACCCTCAATGAGGAAAACAAAGAATAATAAACCAAAATAATTCCCTGATTTATTTGTCACACTATCTTTACATCATTAAATTATAAAATAAAATAAAAACAATTCTTCATCTTTACATGATTAAATTATAAAATAAAAAAAAATAAAACAATTCTTCTATTCTTACAAAATAATTCAATAAAAAAAAAAGGTAGATTTTTCATAAATAAATTCAAGTTAAACTTTATCTGGCCAGATATTTTTTAATCAAAATGTTATTTGTGAGGGTAAAGAATAACTCAACACCAAATAGTAATAAAAGGCATACGACCTGATGACTGTAGAGTTGCAGAACGTATTGGGCCGATATCAACCTGGAGAATGTCATTACTTGACGTCAGCTTCATGACAGACTATATCATAGAAGGTTGCCGTTGAGCGTGAGTCTTCGAAGTGTCCCATAAATGTCCAGGTCGAGAGAGATTCAATTTAAACAAAATTACTTTTCATTAAAAAACGCATGAACTAAGTTTTATCAGTCTATTCATGGCTGCATCAAACATACAACTCATGTTAGTTAGATAAGAGTCAAAGTTAATCCTCCTGAATTAAACAAAGCTCGCAAGGCGTATTGTTCTAGTTTACCGTTAATGCAATTTTAAGTCTAATCTTTAAACATTCACATTTTATAACAAATAATAATTTTTTTCTTCTTCGTTCTTAACACTATTACCTAACTAAATGATTTAAATAAGAAAGAAAAGCCAATATTCAAGTTGCTGTTTAAGTAAACAAAAAAAAAACAAATTATAAACATTAAATTTATTGTGAGCTCTAACATCATGAGTCATATTTTTCTTTCTTGAAAAATTAAGTAGGTAAATATTATTGTCGATGATTCCAAAATAAACCATTTTGAATAATACAAATTGAAAAAAACATTACTATTTTTAATGAAATATCAAAAAGTGCGCTTTCGTGCACTGAAAACCTAAAATGTGCAAATTTGTGCAGTAACCCCCAAAATGTGCAATTTCGTGCAATATAAAATTTATATTATTTTAATCTCCTTTCCTTGATTCGTATTAGAACCGAATTTTCATTGAATTCTGAGAAAGCAATAAAAGTTGCAATTACTCGGGAATCTGGTGTTTAGTTATAACTATCAAGTAATTGTAAAGAAAATATCATATATTAACAAATACAAAAGATGTAACAAAAGACTGTGACAAAATTATATATAAAATAAAATAGAGAAGAAATTTGAATGGTTGGTTCCATAATTCCTAGAAACTGTCCAAAAATACAATTCATAAATGTAGTAAGTGAAAACAAAATGAGAAAAAATAAGCCTTTTTAATCCCAAACTTCTAAAAGTACCTTTACAGACAATGTATTTATAGCATTTTATTAAACACAAATACCGGAAGCTGTATTGAAAATATAAATATATGACCATTAAATCAAAAATGATTTGAAAATAATATACATAAAAGTATAATAGTAATAATAATAATAATTATTATTATAATTATTGACATAATAAGCTTATTGGCATGATATGTTTATGACAAACACCTCTCCCTTTGAAGGTAAAATGGAGTTTAGCTTCAAGATTTAATTTTACTGAATAGAAACAGAATAGTAACAATATGAAATAAAATAAACAACATTCATCATAAATTACAAAAACAAAACAAAAAACACATTAGAATAAATCTAAATAAGTAACAAAACTAAATATTTACAACTATGAGAGGAAAATAGTTGACTGGATGGTAAAATGTAGAACGGAGATAGTTGGGGGTGCAGTAAAAAAAAAACCACTAAATAAGTACTAGACTTATATTTATGTGCCGACGTTTCGACCTACAGTGTAGGTCATCTTCAGGGCTATGAGAGAGAAACAAACAGAACAAAAAATATATAAAAACGTTATAGTAACAATAATATAGTGACATGTATAGTAGAAAATTAAAATAGTGACAGATTTGAAAATTAAAGATAACGAATATTAAATAAGTGACAGAATATAATAAAATTAAGATATAGATAGATTTAATAAATTTAAAGATAATAAACAGAAAATAAAAATAGTGACAGATATAATACTTAAAGATAACGAATATTAAATAAGTGACAGAATATAATAAAATTAAGATATAGATAGATTTAATAAAATTAAAGATAATGAACAGAAAATAAAAATAGTGACAGATATAATAATTAAAGGTAACGAATATAAAATAAAATACAGAAAAAAAAGTGTACAGAAAGGATAGAAAAGTAAAAATCATATAAAGATAAATAAAAAAGAGGGGGTAAAGATACAAAATGAGAAGATTAACATATAAAAAAAGTTGGAACATGAAGGATTTAGAAAAACTAGTAAATTAAAGATATAAAATGTATGATAACGGACTTCTAGAGGTTACATAATTAAATATATATATATATATAATATAATATACATTTTATGTCTCATACAATTTACTTATGTAACCTCTAGAAATCCGTTATCATACATTTTATATCTTTAATTTACTAGTTTTTTCTAAATCCTTCATGTTCCAACCTTTTTTTTAGATGTTAATGTTCTCATTTTGTATCTTTGGTTTACCTCCTCTTTTTTATTTCCCTTTATATTATTTTTATTTTTCTATCCTTTCTGTACACTTTTTTTCTGTCAATTTTCATATCTGTCACTATTTTAATTTTCTACTATACATGTCACTATATTCTTGTTACTGTACGTTTTTTTATATATTTTTTGTTCTCTTTGTTTCTCTCTCATAGCCCTGAAGATGACCTACACTGTAGGTCGAAACTTTAGCCCATAAATATAAGTCTAGTACTTATTTAGTGTTTTTTTTTTTTTACTGCACCCCCCAACTATCTCCGTTCTAAATATTTACAAATTTCAATGAAAAATAAAATAAACAACATTCATTATAAACTACAAAAATAAAACAATACTTTTTCTTTTTTATAGATTATTTACAATTTTGAATCAACAGTCTCTGTCCCAAACCACTTTCATCCAGTTGGTTCCCTCCCTTTGGGTAATTTCATCTCTCACCTCATGTACTGTCTTTCCCTTTTGGGCCTTCCTGAGACTTTTAACTTTTACACAAGTTAGGATTTCTCGGTTCTTAATTTTCTCACTTCTTCAGATTCCCACCATACTTCTTAAAAGTTTCATTTCCATGGTGTGCAGTTTCACCTGTTCCCTACTTGTTATTGCCCAAGTCTGAGCGCCATACAGGATTGAGAGGTAGATACAAGACTGTAGGACTTTTGCTTTTAGTTCTATTGTGAAATTACCATTAAAAGATTTATTTTTATGTTAATTATTTTTAAATATTTTTGTTTTGAAGAGAAAAGATTTGCCCTGGCCGGGATTCGAACCCACGTCAATCTGCTTCTCCATAGCAGTGCTCTAAGCCACTGAGCTACCAGGAGTCGTATTCAAGTCAAACAAATCCGTTCTGTTCACCGATCCTATATCCCCATGTTCTCGCAGTTTTTGCAATTTATATAGGAATGAGAACAGTGAAGGGAACAGATTTGTTGCTCTGGTACTGCTACGGAGACACAGATGACCCGGGTTTGAATCCCGGCCAGGGCAAATCTTTTCTCTTCAAAACCAAATATTTTTTAAGGACCAATATTTATGCCATCCTATTTTTGTCCTTCTGTCCAATTCTTTACAGTATTTTTTTTTTCTGAAGAAATTTCCTGACCTAGATATATGAATTGTTTTGAGTAATCTGTTGTATGTTCTCCTATTGTGATATGCTGTTCTTTTGTATTTGTAATTATTTTCGATTTTTAGTAATTTATTTGTAAATCATATTTTTTACTTTTATCAATCAGGTCATTGACCATTTTAAGCAAATCGGTTCTTTACGTATGTGTCACATAAAAGTATAATTTATATCAAATGATTTAATGTTTGCTTATTCAGCATTTGTAACTCTGAGAACTACTTACCCATCAGAGCTGATAGTGTTTTGAATAACGGAAAAGTTGACTCACCAATCAACCAAAAATAGTTCAGTAAACAGACACTTAGTCAAGTGCTTCTTGGTTAATCAAAGAATTGTACACATGGTCATTAATTCCATGTTTTTAAATGTCATTTCATTGAACGAATATAATATAATTGTAAAATGGAGTGGAGACCCATTTTTTTATCTGGGTTCAAATAGGACATCTCATTAACCCATTGGATTCTTAAAAGTATGAAGGTGCATTATCCACCCGTTGAACACTTTTTTTTTTTCATCCTGATATTTCTGAAATGATGAAGTACAACAGTGTGTCCATGGAAATTAGCAATGCTGATCTAACAGTATAACTTCTTGTCAAGAAATCAATATGGTTTTTGATATTCAGGAAAAGTTGTTAGTAGAAACATGATTAATCAATCATGATTTATTTATATATATATATATATATATATATATATATATATATATATATATATATATATATATATATATATATATATATATATATACAGCCTCAGTGAATGAATAAGTGGTTAAGTCTAATTTTCTTCAATATGAGTCTCTTGTACTTAAGTAAGCAGAATCGAGTTATTTTTGTTGTGGATAAGGGGCTAAGTAAGGCATTAGCTTGAAAAGGAGTTATTGCTTATATTAAAACTCCATTTAAAGTAAAAAACTATGAGAATGATACGATTCCGGTTATCTGAAAGCTCTTAACTCTCTGCTGCACTTAACTTAACTGCTCTCTAAGCATTTAACTCTGGAGAAAATCCGACTTGACCACTTATTCATCGGGACTGTAGATATATAAATACACACACACCCACAGCAAGTTGATGAAATATAGATACGTATATATTATATTATATTTCATCAGCTTAATTTGTATTTACATTTTTAACAGTATGTTATTGCTTACAGGTGCTAATAATAGTTGCCATCAATGTCCACATTGTGATTACACATCCATGAAGTCTGGAAATATTAAAAATCATATAAAGGCCTGTCATACAGCAGAAAAGCCTCATCAATGTCCACACTGTGATTATAAATGTAAACTATCTGGAGACATGAAAAAACATATTATGGCTCATCATACAGGTGAGAAGCCTCATCAATGCCCCCTTTGTGATTATAAATCAGTTTTTTCTGGAAATGTGAAAAGGCATATAGCGGTCCGTCATACGGGTGGGAAGACCCATCAATGCCCCTACTGCGATTATAAATCTTTACTATCTGGAAATATGAAAAATCATATAATGGCCCATCATACAGGTGAAAAGCCTCATCACTGTCCTCACTGTGACTATAAATCTGTTGAATCTGGATGCATGAAAAGCCATATAATGGCCCGTCATACAGGTGAGAAGCCTCATCAATGTCCTCACTGTGATTATAAATCTGTTGAATCAAGAGATATGAAAAGGCATATAATGGCCCGTCACACAGATGAGAAGTCCTATAAATGTCCTCACTGTGATTATAAATCAGTTTATTTTGGAAATGTGAAAAGACATATAATGGTTCGTCATACAGCTGAGAAGTCCTATCAATGTCCTTGTTGTGATTATAAATCTGTTTATTCTGGAAATGTAAAAAAACATATAATGGCCAGGCATAAAGGTGAGAAGCCTCATCAATGTCCTCACTGTGATTATAGATCTGTAGAATCTGGATGTATGAAAAAACATATAATGGCCAAGCACAAAGGTGAGAAGTCCTAAGAATTTCATCCTGAAAAAACATATGAAATGTTATGTGAATGTAATCATTAATGATTATAATATTTAAAAAGGTGTTGGGAACAAAGCAATTTAAGTCAATAATCTGCAAATAACACAATTGACCCAACTCGATCAGCACTACTATCTATTGAACATGCGAAATATGTGATCATTTGGACTGGCTTTACTCTTTGTCAGTATTCTATTTACTTCTACACAGAGTAACAGACCCAAGTTTTGTTTTTTCATACAGATAATATGTTGTGCAATACTCAATTTGGCCCAAAAGCAAAGTTTTTGTATATAGGCTTTACTACATAAACAAATAAATATATTCAAGTTGCTCTGCTTTGAGTGACTAGTGTGATTATGAAGGAATTATTTTCAAAGCGAGAATAAACTTTTGATAAATTGATGGAAAGATCGAACAACTCTAGCATGACTGAAAGACTACCATTGAGCTACTTAAAGCATTAACCTGGAGAAATCTAACTGCCAGGACTAGAGAAGACATGATGTAGGTATCCAGATTGTAGAAATAAATTGTCGCCTACAAATATCTTTTATTTTATTTATTTTTGAAGTTTCCATTACTTTATTTTCATGATTTTATTTTGTTTGTATTATTATCAGTATTGAATTGAAATTTTTATATTACTAATTGACTAATATTTAATTTTTTGTTAAGTTTAACACATTTTGTTTTAATTATACTTTTATTATTATAAAAAATATAAAAAGTATGTGATAAATAATTAAATAGAGTATCCAGTAGCATTGATTTTCTTGAAGATCAGGAACACAGTCTGGATTTTTCGAATTTCTCAATACAATTTACCTTTTCCCTTAAATATTTTTTATTTTATTTTTTTTTTGAAGGGCGAATTCAAATGGTCTTCTAAGCTTTAATAAAATAGAAATTGAAAAAAAAAATAGAGTAGGTAATTGTCGTCTTTGTTAAAAAATCACTAAATCCATTGTAAATTTAATTATCTACAATTTTAATTAAAGAGTAAAAAAGAGACCTTACATAAATGTTAAGACCGTGGAAAAATTCCAACGAAAAGCCTTAAGTCTCCAAACTAAAACAGAAATAGAAATTATCTGTCCAATATTTCGCCCATTCAGGCATCCTCAGGGTAGAAAGAGAATAACAGCAAAACAAAACATTAATAATGCACCCAAGAAACATCCCACCACCTCTAAGGCTCAAATGCAACTAATGATTCATAAGGAAGGTTACTGGACCCCAGCTGGTTAACCTCTTAACTTGCACGCTCGAGTTAATTCGAGCGCGCTAAACAGGCCAAACTGTGCACACTCGAGATAATTCGAGCGGCGTTGTATTTGATGCTGCTATAATTTTTCACACTCGAATATATTCGAGAATTGAAAATAACAATGTGAAAGCTAAGAAAAAGAATCGTGTTATTGATATTTATCATTTACATAGGATTGTAAGCTATAATACCATGCATTCTTGCATTTCTGTACTCGTGACGACTGACTGCTATCCGTCGTAGTATTTTCGTGAATTTATATAAAGGCCATTGTATCTTTTATTTTACTATTTAGACGTGAAATATCAAACACTTGTTTCTGTTGTTTTATAGTTAAGTTCAATAGTTACCTAAGTGTTGTAAACTTGCAAAGATAAGTGTATCTTTATAGACAGTCAGTTATTTTGTGATTACAGGAATTCTACGACTAAAAGAACGTCATTTTCCCAGTTTTGTTCCACCAACACCAAAAAAAGAAGCTCCCACGAGATATTGCGCTGTGTGTTGTGCTAAAAGGGATAGCAAAGGAAAAAAGAAAAGAAAAGAGAGTCGATACATGTGTAATATTTGCAATGTTGGGCTATGTGCTGCACCTTGCTTCGAAATATACCACACGAAAGAAAATTTTGAATAATTTTTTAAAATAAATATTAGTATTATTTTTGTTGTAAAAGTATAAATAAATATTTTAACTGATAAAAATGTTTTTCACGAAATAGTAATTCGAAACGAAAAATAAAAAAGTCGATGGACGTGTAACATTGCAATATTCGGCTCTTTTCTGCAATGTGGATCAAAATCCAAAATTAAACTAAAAATTTTGATTAATTTTGAATTTTTTTTATTTTTTTCCCAAAACAATGTTCTAAAGTTTGTTTTTTTACATTAAAAAAAATTGATTTTTTTTGGCCGGTTTTTTCAAAAAAACTGTGCGTTAAGGGGTTAAGGTTAAATAAAAACAGCTGATAGATACTTCATAAATTCAAAATTCAATATACACTCACCAAATTTCAAAAAGCACCACAGGAAAAATAAATAATAGCAAACATCACAAAACTTAAGGCGAAAGACCATATGAAAAAATGAAAGTAAAAATGCAAGAAAAAAAAATTATCATTATCAAGAAACCAGTGGACCTACGGCTACTCCACAAAATATATTAATATTGAAAAGTAAAAAAGAGACCTTACATAAATGTTAAGACCGTGGAAAAATTCCAACGAAAAACCTTAATTCTCCAAACTAAAACAGAAATAGAAATTATCTGTCCAATATTGGACATATATGAGTGATCCATTTCTTAATTGGGAGGCTCATCGGCGTATTGCAGAAATGCCACGGTTGGCATTGGATAGAAAAAAATACAAGATATAGTTTGAAATAAAAAGTAATGAGTTTGATCATATAACACATTTCGATGGTAAACCAATTAACTTACAAAAAATTTTATCTGCGATTCGTGAAGTAAAAATCATTGTCTGTATGGAAAATAATTACTTTAAAGAGAGTAACAAAAAAATATTGCAATGATAAGGCTTATCCTAGCTAAAATGAAACTTACATTATAAATGTTTTTTAATGAAAAAGTAATTATTCTTTTAATTTTTTATCTACAGAAACCATCTTAGAAATAAAAAACAACAAAGTTATAAATACAAATATTTAATTGGCAAATTAATTTCAAGGATTTCATTGTTAAGGTTGTACACAAAATATATTTTATTATATAGATATTAAAAAAGTTAAAACTTTTAACAAAGTTCTATGCTAGAACTTTTATTTAACAGTTATTAAAAAACTTTTATGACTACTTATTATTAAAAGTTGTTTTGAAACAGTTTAAGTTATACTGTTTTTTTTGTTTTGTAAAAAATTATAACTTTCAATCCCTGGTTTATAATGAAATACATTTCTTTTAAGAATAATTTATTGATATTTAAAACTGTAATTATATTACATCAAGTAAATCTACTGTATGAACAAAGGACATGGGAAAAAAAAAACACTTGTGGAGAAACTACCCATTGATAGCACTCCAATAAAGTTCTATAGTAGAAGGTCTCGAGGCCATCTTTTCAGACGCCTCGGAGGGTTATCATGATATGGGAAGCAAGTTGAGAGACTAGCGGATTCAAGTGTGTATGGAGTTTGTCATGGAAGGATAGGTATCTAGTTCGGGCCAAATCAGCAACATATGGGATATTAAGATCATGATGGATGAGTTTGTTTGTGACATAATAAGGAGCATTGAGGATTTTACGAAGGATTTTGGATTGTAAGGATTGGATACGAGATGAATTGGATGGTTTAGTAGAGCCCCAAAGCTCAACTTCGTATATCCAAATAGGTCTGATAACTGTCATGTAAATGAGTCTTTTGTAATTAATTGGGAGCTAAGAACGTTTGTCCAGTAAATGTTGAAGTAGACGAAAACGTCGAGCAGTTTCTTGTCTTTTCAGTCTTGTATGAGGATTCTTTTTTTTTACAAATACTTTTCAATTAACACAAAATGAGTGAAACCCCCCTGACCAATTCAATATATCATTATACTTAAAAGATTTAAAACAAATAAATTTTATCACCTTTAACTATTGAACATTTAGATGACTACAGTTTGGATCATAATAATGCGATACTCATATTATATTGTTTGTTGTATGTGTATTTTTATTTAATTGTTTATTGCTTATATCCCTTGTGTAAATTCTATAGTATTATTAGAAATTATAGTAAAGTGATATTTAGAAAGCCCATTGACATCCATCCTGTACCTTCTCCATCCTCTATGATTATGCATCCTGTTGGCTTTAATGGAAGAGCCATTATGAGACTGTCATAATGGATATAATTTATAAACTAATAATTGCTGAACGTAAATGGCTCATGAGACTTAGCTCTTGAATGTTGGAAACGTTATTGCGTAAGTCCATGAACCAGGAAATACTGTAATTAAAAAATTGCTTTTGCCCCAACAAGACAATTCTACTTCCCGGGTCTGAACTATTCCATTAACCCTTATCCTTTCCCCATCTGTATATATATATATATATATATATATATATATATATTGTTGAGGTTCAAAATATATTAGAAATAAATAAAAAATTATCGATAGTTACTATCAATCGGACGACCGTAAAGTTGATATCGATTACTGAGCAATTTGTTTGAGTAAATAAAAATAATTACAAAAACTTATATAATAAATTTTTATTAAATTAATATTTGATTTTTTAAATGAAAAAACACAATTTTTTAAAGTAAAGTTGATTTTCATATTGATTCAAATGACATTGCTGCTCCCTACCGGCGTCTTTCCGCCATATTTCACCCACTCTGTTTCGGCGCGTCCTAGGGACGGCACCTCTACATTTATATCTCTGGTTCAGCGCCTCCTAAAGACAGGACTTCTCCATTCAACCCACTCTGGTTTGGTGCGTCTTAAGGACAGGACATCTCCATTTATGCCACGCTGGTGAGAAGAGCGTCCAGGGAAGAAGACCTTCTAGTTTCTCATCATTGTTCGAGTACAGAGTGTTTAGAAGACAGCATCTTCTAGTTATTAAGAAGAACGTTATATCATGTGTTGATTCGGAGGGAGCGTCAAGACGAAGATTGGTACATACATCTGTGAGTTTTACTTTATTTGAATCGTTTTACTATAAGAATTGTGTTTGTAAATTAAAATTTGTTCTAATTATCCCGACGTTTAAATTAATTATCATTGAACCACGGAGATCAAATATTGTATTATTTTGTTTTGTTTTCTTTATAATAATTTAAATTTTGTAATAAAATAAAATTAACGTTGATTTTTAATTAACTAGCTATCCATAATATCACATTATATATCTTCAATTTTATTAAAACAATAAATTCTTAACATTTGGCGCCCAACGTATAGGCAATGATAATTCGGGAGAATAATCAGAATTAATAAGTAAATAAACATTTGTAATATATAAAATTGCGTCAGCGGCAACGTTTCGTAACAGTAGAACCGGTAAAAATATTAAAAATAGGTTTAAATATAAAGGTTTTATTAATTATAATACCATATTGATTAACTAATTATTTTTAAAATATTAATTTAATTTCAAAATTAAAGATGTCTAAAAACGGTGATAGGATTGACGATTTAGTTGAAAATAATAGTCAAGTTGAAATGTTGGAAGAGTGCCATAAAGCAGTGGAAAATGAGTCATCAATTTTCAGGGAATCACAGATCGCTGCCGGAAGTCAAAGCGTATTAGATTTAAAACCCGGTCAGGGATTCGCCGGAAACGAGCAAAACGTGGCCAGCAAAGAATGCGCGGGAAATACGTCTGAGCCAAACATAATGTTTGATTTATTAAAAATGATGAAAGAGAATAATGAGAAAATGAAAGAGAATAATGAGAAAATAGATAAAATGAGAGAAGAGAATAATGAGAAAATAGATAAAATGAGAGAAGAGAATAATGAGAAAATAGATAAAATGAGAGAAGAGAGTAATGAGAAAAGTAATAAAATGAGAGAAGAGATTAATAACATGGGTAAAGGTCAGGAAAGGCTTAGAACAGAAATTTCTGGGTTAAAAACAGAAATAATTAATTCGATAAAACATGTATTTGATGAAAAGATTGCAAGTATGGAGGTTAAAGTAACGGATCTTACCGATGAGAAGGTTACAAAGTTAACAAATGCTGTAGATCAACAAAATGATTTAGGTTGTGCTCAACTTGATACGAATATAAAAAATACGGAAAATGTTATCATTTCTTTTGAAATTAATGAAGAAGAAGCTTATACTATAGATGATATTAATAAAAATTCAAATGAACTTTTTGCCAATGATGAAGAAATTGATAAGGAAACCACTATTAAAGAGAAGAAGGAATCCAAACAGACTTGTTCAGATGATGATAATTCAACAATTAAAAAATTTGTAATTGAAGATGAAACAAGAGATAACCAGTGTTTTAATGAGAAAATGGAATTTAATGATTTTTCATCAGAGGATGAACTTAAAAATAATTTGGAGAAGAGTTTGATAAAAAACCAACCTGATTGTGATTATGAAATTGATTATGGTGATGATAAGAAAGCTACCAATGACAATTGTTATGATGTAGTTGATGTTTGGGGCATTGATAAACCAAACAAAACAAATGAAGATAATATTGATGAGCCCAATACTACCGTGAAAAATAAGTATTTAGACAGTGATATTTATGATGTTGAAGTATCTTCTGGTGAAGGCCAAATAAAAATTAGTAATCATGAGATGGAAGAAAATTTTGACCATTCTGAAAACAAAAATAAAGAAAGAAAGGATAAAGCTAAGAGAAATAATTTACAAAGAAAAACCAAGAAAACAGCCAGTAAATATTATAGTGGGATAAAATGTTGGAAAAGAGCTGCAGACATCCGAAACTACCTGCGGGGAAAGGTTAAGGAAAAATGTTGAATTTCAAGCTGGTTGGAATTTAAGGAACTTGATAGGATTACAGAATGACTAAATCGCAATAAAATCTTTGTTTAAATTTGTTCACTCCGGCTACTAAATCTAACAAAACTAATAATTATTATATATAAAACCAAAAATTAATGTAAATTCAATAATTCATAAAGAATCCGGAAAATAAACATTTTTTTTATTATTTTTTTTTTATAAGACAGGCGAATGTTGAGGTTCAAAATATATTAGAAATAAATAAAAAATTATCGATAGTTATTATCAATCGGACGACCGTAAAGTTGATATCGATTACTGAGCAATTTGTTTGAGTAAATAAAAATAATTACAAAAACTTATATAATAAATTTTTATTAAATTAATATTTGATTTTTTAAATGAAAAAACACAATTTTTTAAAGTAAAGTTGATTTTCATATTGATTCAAATGGCATTGCTGCTCCCTACCGGCGTCTTTCCGCCATATTTCACCCACTCTGTTTCGGCGCGTCATAGGGACGGCACCTCTACATTTATATCTCTGGTTCAGCGCCTCCTAAAGACAGGACTTCTCCATTCAACCCACTCTGGTTTGGTGCGTCTTAAGGACAGGACATCTCCATTTATGCCACGCTGGTGAGAAGAGCGTCCAGGGAAGAAGACCTTCTTGTTTCTCATCATTGTTCGAGTACAGAGTGTTTAGAAGACAGCATCTTCTAGTTATTAAGAAGAACGTTATATCATGTGTTGATTCGGAGGGAGCGTCAAGACGAAGATTGGTACATACATCTGTGAGTTTTACTTTATTTGAATCGTTTTACTATAAGAATTGTGTTTGTAAATTAAAATTTGTTCTAATTATCCCGACGTTTAAATTAATTATCATTGAACCACGGAGATCAAATATTGTATTATTTTGTTTTGTTTTCTTTATAATAATTTAAATTTTGTAATAAAATAAAATTAACGTTGATTTTTAATTAACTAGCTATCCATAATATCACATTATATATCTTCAATTTTATTAAAACAATAAATTCTTAACAATATATATATATATATATATATATATATATATATATATATATATATATATATATATATATATATATATATATGTAAGCTCTAATATTAAAATAAAATTGTCTACTTGGCTGCTGTTACTTATGTTTGTCATGAAATTGAATTTTTGCTTAATAAAATGCTTTTTTTGAGAATAATATTTCTTTGACTTTGATAACTCGAGCAATGAAATCATGATGATGCCTCAAGGCTTGAGGAAGTCAGCAGCATGCCTGGCGACACATTGGCAGAAAATTCACCGACACGGTCTAAACCAGAAGAAACAAGTGATATTTCTTCAAGTGATGCCATGGAAACTTAAAAGAGTGTTTAAATACAAATATGTTATCTAATAAATGGACAGAAACAGTTGACTCAACAACTGCTAAGCTGAGTTTTCGTCCAGTAAGTGTCATTCATTTCTTCCAGTATTTCAAGCTTGGACTTAAGATCCTCCAGACCGTTCTTTCTAAAATCTAAATAACCACTTTCCAATTGTTGTAACCAAAATCGACAAGGGAATTGATGGAGCAGCATAAGTTTTTAAAAGTGTGTGATGCACATCAGTTGCACATTTCTAAAGATCAAACAACAAAAGTAATATATGTTAGAGAAGAATTGGTCGACTGTATCTTCTAATATAAAGAAGAAATAGTTGGGGGTGCAGTCAATAAAAACACCTAAATAAGTGTAACTTATTTATTGTGTGCCGACGTTTCGGCCTACAATGTAGGCCATCTTCAGGGCTAAGAGAGGGAAACAAACAGAAATAAATAAAAACGTTGCAGTAACAAGAATATAGTGACTAGTAATGTAGTAAAGTGGTACAAATGTGGAAATTAAAATAGTGACTAGATATGATGAAATAGTGAATAGATATGATAAATAAAGATAATGAATATAAAAGTGGCTACAGAATATAATAAACATAAAATAGTGATAGATAAAAATAAAATTGTAGATGATGAACAGAAATTCAAATAATGACAGATATAATAATTAAAGAATACGAATATAAAATAGAGAAAATAAGTGTCCAGAAAGGATAAAATGTAAACATAATATAAAGGGAAAGAAAAATGAGGAGGTAAACGGAAAGATACAAAATGAGAAGATTAAAATATAGAAAAATGGGGTGGAGTATGAAGGATTTAGAAAAGACTAGTTTAATTATAGATATGGATATGATGCCAGACATGAGGGGTTACATAGGTAAATTGTAATAATACAAGCATATATAGAAAGAAAAGATTGATAAATTTCAAAAATTAAAAATTGAAAATAGTGTTTATAACTATGAACTCTAAAGTATGAAAAGAAAATAGAAAATATAAGTAAGGGAAGTTAATATATAACTGTATATATTATGCTAGAGAAGAGTTGGTCGACTGTATCTTCTAATTTAAGGAAGAAATAGTTGGGGGTGCAGTCAATCAAAACACCAAAATAAGCATAACTTATTTATTATGTGGCGACGTTTCGGCCTACAATATAGGCCATCTTCAGGGATAAGAGAGAGAAACAAACAGAAATATATAAAAACGTAGCAGTAACAACAATATATAAAGTGGTACAGGAGTGGAAATAAAAATAGTGAATAGATGTATGATAAATAAGAAATAATATAAGACTGGTTACAGAATATAATAAACTTAAAATAGTGATAGATAAAAATAAAATTGTAGATGATGAACAGAAATTCTAATAGTGACAGATAAAATAATACAAGAATAAGAATATAAAATAGAAAAAATACATGTCAAGAAAGGATAAAATGTAAACAATAATATAAAGGGAAAGAAAAATGAGGAGGTAAACGGAAAGATACAAAAAGAGAAGATTAAAATACAGAAAAAGGGGGTGGAGTATGAAGGATTTAGAAAAGACTAGTTTAATTATAGATATGGATATGATGCCAGACATGAGGGATTACCTAGGTAAAATGTAATAATACAAGCATATATAGAAAGAAAAGATTGATAAATTTCAAAAATTAAACATTGAAAATAGTGGTATTATATCTATGAACTATGAAGAATGAAAAGAAAAAGAAAATATAAGTAAGGGAAGTTAATATGTAACTGTATACTGTTAGAAAGAAGTGGCATTAATGCAAAATAAGATGTGAATATAACATAAACATATAGAAAATAGGTAAAGAAATACTGTAGATGAAAAATATGAGGCTAAATAATAATGATGAACTCTATACTAACTGTATATAGTTAGACAGAAGTGGCATTAATACAAAATAAGATGTGAATATAACATAAACATATAGAAAATATGTAAAGAAATACAGTAGATGAAAAATATGAGGCTAAATAATATATAACAAATAATAAATAAATAAATAAATTTATATAACAAAAGTAATATATGCCGAAAATTAAAGTTTGAGTATTCTATTGGTAATGCCTGTATATCATCATCACATGGAGGAGCTTGGCCTCCTCGACAATTTTCCTCCACTTTGAACGATCTCCCGCTATTCTTTATGTTCTTACCTCGGGAGCGTAAGGTCCGTTTCCACATCGTCCAGCCATCGCATTCTAGGCCTTCGTCTTCCTGCTTCTCCATCTGGACGTCCCTCCGTCATCAGCTTTGGCTCTTCTTAACCCTTTAGCGACCGAATACGGCCGGTCAGGGCGGGCTGGCTGGACCGAGTGGTAGAAAAGTCAACCGTGCCCGCTGAACCGATTACTTTTTGACTCTGAAATAATGTTTTTTTATTTAATTCCTTATAGTTTCCCATCATCCTTTTTGATCCGGACTTGGAATGGTGAATGGACTGGCACTGGTGAATTTAAAAACATATTTTAAAAAAAAATGTTTAATTACTGTAAATTAATTTAATTATTTAAAAAATTATACAATTATATACTTTATTTTTTTGAAATGTCTATATACAAATTTATACATATAATTCATTTTTTTGAAATGTCTGTATACAAATTTATACAATTAAAAATTCTTTTCAGTGTGATAAATGCCGAAACACGATAGACACACTTTATGAAAAATAATATAGCCAAAAGTGAATTTGTACGACATCTGTTGTCAAGAAAAAGTATTTGAGCTTGTCATGCGGACACCTAGATAGCTCTAGGAACTGAACTACTATTGTAGCTCACGGTCTAGAAACGCCGGAGAAGCAAAACTATTATTTAATAGTCCACGGTCCCCACGGCACGGCGCGCTAAAGGGTTAATCATTCTGTGAAGGTACTCCAACCATCTCAATCTTGCTTTTTTAATACAAGAAACTATACCTGGTTCTCCATAGAGGTCCTTAAGTTCTTGATTCCTTCCTTGGTTGGCCCATACACTCTTCCAAGAATCTTTCTCTTCCAAGTATTCAATAATTTATCATGCTGTTCGCTTGGAGTCCACGCCTCCTTACCATACATGACGACAGGACGAAGTATCGTCTTATATACCCTTACAAGAGGACATTTGACCTTGACCCCGGTGGATACAAGAAACTTCAAGAACTGAGGTTTAAAGACTATTTAAAATTTCTCAGAAGTCTAAACCTATGTTAGGGATCTTTAAGACTCAAGCACAATGGGCCTTTTTAGGCCGAAGTGCATAGTAATAAGAGTCACACATAAATAATAATATATACCCTTATTTTGAGGTTACGCGGTACAACTCTATTTCGGAACACGTTTCTGAGGGACCGATAGCATCTGTTATTTCAATTTTCGCCTTGGAGATAACGACTGGATGAGAGCATATATTTTGTTTTATCTTTATTTATAATGAGCCATATCTTCCTAGCTTCCTCTTCACATTCCCAAAATGCTTCCAAGAGCACGTTTTCATTTCTTGCTGTGATGACCACATTATCTCGCATATGCGAGGTGTTGGGTCATGTTGTTATAAATACATCTTTGACAGCACCAAATTAAATAACACTGGAGTTTTTTTTTTTTAATTTCAACTGGACTCAATCATATAATATATTCTTTAAATAGGAGAACAAAAAACCTATTTCCAGTAAAAAAAAAATTTTTATTCTTTATTTTCGAGATACGTTTCGGCCTAGGCCATTCTCAATCTTCTATTCTAATTGTTTCATTTTTTTTACTTATTATATGGTTAACAATTTGACCATAAGTCATTCATCTGTAAAAACATGCATAAATTCTATAATTATAACAATATAAATAATTCAATAAATAAAACTGTATATAAAATATTTTTATTGTCCAACAAATAATCAAAAATAAAGCATAGATACCTCAATATAAGTTGTTTTATTCCATTTAAATTTTTTTTCAAATTCAGAGGGAACCATATCCTCTATAGTCATTTAATAATAAGTCAACCTTTGATCTTAGTATATTATGATCTTTCATATTATTTTTAAAATTATTTAAATAAAATAATATTTAATATTATACATAAACAACTCTCAAATTAAATAAATGAATAAATAAATAATAAATAAAAACAAACAATCATATTGATAATTATTCTGGCATTATGTTATATTTCAATTGTTTTATTAAATAAACACTCGAGCTATAGGGTTTTCTTGTTGAACTCCTTTTTGAATAGAGAAATCTCTAGAAATTTCTCCCTGGACATTTACCAAACTGCTACTTAACTGCAATGTCATCCTTATCAACCTGATAAGTTTTTAGGGCACCCAAGAAATGTTTGTATATACTACACAAAAAAAAAACTACCACTACAACCCATGAACGGTTTTTGGCTCAGTTCGTGGCAGAAAGTGTATTCTTTCTAGAGCAACAGTTTTACAGGGAGGCGATTTGTCCTAGATCATGGTTATGGGTTACCGAGTTTATAGAGGCTTGATGTACCGTAGAGGGTTTTCCAGATCCTACTGGTTCCAACCCCCGGCTATTAACTGATTAAACAAATTATCTGTCACAGCTGGATTAGAACTCAGCGCTCTACCGCTGGGCTACCCAGTTCGATATTCTGAACATACTACATATCTCAATAATAATAAACGGGAAACTGTAGCTTTATATAAAGAAATGTCAAAAGCTTTAATTTAACAGTTAGATTAAACAATAGATGTCGCTGATCATAACATATGCGAGCAGTTTATAATAATGGCTGTTTTTACATAATCTAACCGAACTGTTTGTTGATAACTAACAAGTGTTTAAAACCAAATTATTTGTTTGTCCAACCGAGCTGCTGCGCATTTAGCTTTGATGGCCGTTGAATAAATTTGCTTCCAATTCGAATGGGTATTGGAGAGGCTAGATTTAAAATTTTGATTTTTAGTAGGCTTTGACGCGAGTGATTCGCCTAGAGTTTGAGTAGCTATGATGCCTGACGATAAGTCTTCGACGAATTTGTTCGTCAAGAGCTGCTGTCTTGTTACCTACCTCGAGGGTCATGGTAACGAAAATTCAAAATAATAATTTAAGAAAAATCAAGAAAAAATAAGTTATAAAAACTAGGAACTAATCAAGGAGAATAGTGTCCCATATGTTTCATTTACAAAGTAAATTGAATAAAAAATCGATAGAATGCTGAAAGGACCTAAATTGTAAAACACATGTTAAGTAATTTGATAAATAAAGAAGAAAAAGTTTAAAAAAAAAAAAAGCATCCGGCCCGGAGGACCGAAATTGTTAGGGCACCGTAAGAGTAACAGGGATTGCACCCATATAAACTACCTTTCCCTATAGCACAAAGCTCTGATAGGCTGCTGCCTTAATCATAAATTACCATTTTACATTTGTATATATTACCTGTAATTTTAACTAGTTTCCATACTTTTATATCTCACTATTTTTCACTATTTGTACCTTCTCTTTATGTTCATTTTGTATCTTTCTGTTCATCATTCTTTTTTTTATCAATGCTTGGCATTACCACCTTTTGTACTCTTATGATGTAATCTTGTATTCATATATGCCCTTAATATTATATCCATCGCTAATTTCATTGCCTTTCAATTTCTGATTTTATTATATGTTTTCTCGGTATTCCAATGTTTTTTATAGTTATTTTTGTTCTGTTTTCTCTCATAGCCCTGAAGATGGCCTACAACGTAGATCGAAACGTCAGCACTTACAATAAATAAGTTTGTCTTATTTAATGTTGTTGTTTTTTACTTCACACCCAGACTATGTGTATCCCATATTAGATCTTCCATTCAACTATTTTTCTCTCAATCATAAATAATAAGAATTTTCATTTTTCTTACAATATATTCATAGAAGCTCTGAATAGATCTGGTGGATAGATTCGAAAGGCGTATCCTCCGACGCATGGTAGGGCCCGTCCAGGAAAACGGCGCATGGCGCAGAAGAAAAAACAGAGAGCTATATGAACGCTATGATGATATGACGATCTCCTCTTTTGCCCGATTACAGAGTATGAAGTGTCTGGGTCACTTGCTGAGAATGGGAGAAGAAAGAACTGCTAGAAGAGTGTAAGCAAACTGCCCTGATGGAGTGAGGCGTAGAGGGAGACCCAGGGGCAGGTGGAAGGATAGCGTCCTGGGAGATCTCAAGAAGCTGAGAATAAGTTCCTCACATGCGCAGGACCGAAGCAGATGGAGCTTGGAGATTGAGCAGGCCAAGGATCGCTTTAAGCATCTGTCGCGCCACTAAAAGAAGAAGATTCATAGAAGCTCATTGACAAATCTCACATAATATTCTATGCCTCCACAAAAAGGCTTAGCCCATCACTTGGAGCACCGTATTTTCGTTATAAACTGCCGATCCAATTCTCTATTTCCAAATTTCACAGCCAATTCCTTAAACCATGGTACCACGTCAAAATCCTTAAGTTCTACGGAGTTAACTTGGTCATTCAAATTTAAAAATTCATCCTCAATTTAAAAATATGTTTTATTATCTTCTAGATTCCTTTCCATTCTTATTAATTCCCATCAGTTATTTCATAATTTATCTTTTACTCTTTGTATATCTTATCATTTATGTTTATATAAACTGTTATTCTTCTTTGGTAATGTTTTTTATGTTTTGTCAGTTTATTTATTCTAAGCCCTGAAGATGGCCTGGATCGTTTTATTGAGGTTGAATCGTAGTCACAATAAATTAAGTCATTCTTCTGACCTTCTGATCATTTTACACTATTCTTACAATTATACAGTCAACCTTTTCCATTTCATTATAGACAGAAATTATAAGAGTGAAAAGAATAAAATACGATGAATAAAAGTTTAAATTATAAAATAACATGAGTAAATTACAGAAAGGGATGCAAAAGGAAACTTCTAGTTGCGGAGATGGACTTTTGGAGAAAGGCAGCCGGGATTTCTAGGCGCGATAGTGAAATAATGGATACTAACAATAGCATTCTCGAAAAAATCACAATAAAGCGATTAGAGTGGTTTGGACATCTACTGAGGATGGGGAATAATAGAATACCCAAAATGACCATGCACCGGTGCCCTGATGAAGGAGAAGAAGAGGCTGACCAAGAACTTCATGGATGAACAAAGTCCAGGTAGACATGGCAGAATATGGCCTTAATGAAGAAGATGCATTTGACAGGAAGAACTGGAAAAAAAAATGTGATCCTATAATTTGGTCGGAGAAAACCTCAATTTTGGGAAAACTCTCAATAAAAAAAATATATATGTATATCAGAATACAATGAAGATGTAAATTTTAATGGTTTGTTAGTTTAAAAATGGGAAAATATAATAATCAGTTATCTGAAAAAGGATGGCAACAAAGAAAAAGTATACAATATTAAGAAAAACACTCCAAAGGAACATGGAATCAAGCTTCTCCTGAATAGATAATAAAATAAGTTTCGGAATAATTACTGTGTGCCCAAAGTATTAGTTTAACAAAATTTAATATACGATTGGCAATAACTATAGAATAAAAAATCCTACTGATGTTAAAAATGCGAAAGTTTGTATGTATGTTTGTTACTCATTCGCGCAAAAACTAATGAAATAATCTGGATGAAACTTTACAGTTATATCTTACTAACATTATAAATGTGAAAGTTTGTATGTTTGTCTCTCTTTCATGCAAAAACTACTTGTGGGAGAAAAAAAAGAAATTTAAGAACACGATCATTTAAATTTTCTCTGTCGAGTTTACGTATCCAATTGAATTTAATATACTTAAATGGAGTTTTGTCGCATAGAATGGAGGACCATAGTAATGTTGTAATAAAATAGATAAATTTAGGCTGAAAATTAATTACAAAGTAATAAACCGAAATGAAAAAGGGTAAGGAAAAGATCAGCTCACCTGAATATCTGTATCTTCTATAATCTAAATTGTAGATGGTAAAAAATTGAATAAGTAGATTTTGTGGTAGCCGACTAAAGGTAGAAATAATGTAAAAAAATTAGTTAAAGCAGCACAAGGGGGAGTAATTCAAAGAAAAAAAAGTTAGATGATACCTGAGTGGTTTCCCTAACAGGTTCACGTGTGTGATGAAAAGTAGCAGGCTTTTAATAGTAATCTAGGAGAAAAGGTAATGGTGTAAAAGGAACAAAAAGGAATAAAAAATATCTGTACAAATCTTCATACACACAAAATGTAGGTATGCGGCTACCACTTGAAATATAGTTGTAACTGAAGCTCGATGGCTGGTTGCAAAATTCGTTTACTTATTAACAGTATTTCAGATAGAGCTTATCATAACCACCACTCAAATTAGACTACGACTTTTAAAACAGTCCAACTGCTCAAAGTGCGGGAGAACAAGTAACTAAAGGCGCTAGTAGTTCTAATTAAAAGAGGTGGGGTTTAAAACTAGGAAAAATTGCATCTAAGTTAAATTGACTGTAAGTCTATGATATCTATCGGAGATTACTAGGAACTAACTATAAGAAGTAAGAATAAGTATAAAAATTAAATTAAAAGAAAACCTGCCGAAATACGGCACAACGGATTTGGATGAAACTTTACAGTAAATTAGGTTATACTTCAGAATAACACATAGGCTATAGCGAGCGCGGATTTAGGGGGGGCGCACGGGGACACCTGCCCCCTTACAGTTTTTTAGGTACTATGGAGAATCCATTGTAGTACATAATTAAAGGAAAATCTTATGATCATAGTTGTTAAAATAACAGAAAGAACATGAGTGATACTATTTGTTTTGATATCCTACTAATCCTACTAATATAAATGTGAAGGTTTGTATGGTTGTCTCTCTTTCACGCAAAAACTACTGGACGAATTTGGATAATAATTATTGAGTAAAATAGGCTATATATCATAGGCTACAGTAAGGGCAGATTTATGTGGGGGCACGAGGTCATGTGCCCCCTGTTGTAGTACATAATTAAAGGCAAATCAGGAACTTAGCATTTGAATTGATAAGAAAGAAATTTGGATAATTGCACTCCAAGGGTTTCCCCTTTAATATAATAGGGGTTCAAAGGTTGAAGTTAGACATCTGAAATTTTGGATGTACCATACGAGTAACTTATATTTTTTAAAAAATAATTAAATCATTTATTTTAAATGATCTTTCACGAAACTTTATGTAGCAGACCAAATTCCACGCGAGCGAAGCCGCGGGCATAAGCTAGTAGGTTATACATCAGAATAACACAGCAACAGCAAGGGCGGATTTAGAGGGAGGAACCGGGGCACGTGCCCCTCCCCAGACAGTTTTTTAGGTACTGTGGAGAATCCATTATAGTACATAATTAAAGGCAAATCAGGAACTTAGCATCTTGAAATTTTCAGATAGGTTCTTTATATAATTTAAGAAAGAAATGTAGATAATTCCACCCCCAAGGGTTTTCGCCTAAATATAATAGGGGTTTAAAGATTCTATGGAATCCGTCAGTTTTGAAGTTATATGAAATTTTGGATGTACGATTAACTTATAGTTAGAAAAAAAAAATTATTTAAATGATCTGTCACGAAACTTAATAGGGCAGACCAAATTCCACGCGAGCGAAGCCGCGGGCAAATGCTAGTATTAAAAAATATTAAGTGAAATTGACTTAACAAATATTATGTCAAGATTGCACAATTACAGTCGAACTTGAATAAGTGGAATCTCTTGGTGGATTTCAATTCCTCTTAAACAAGGTTTCACATATCCCGGTCATCAAGGTTACATTTACCACTAAAAAAGGTTCTTAAACAACATGCAATGTAAGGGGATGACAGGTTAGAATGTTGCAACGACGTGCTTAATGTTTGCACTTTTAGGGTACCAATTCAATGTTTACCAATCAAAACAAAATAAACCCATATATCCCTAGTAGTAATGCAAATTCCACTTCTCGAGGTAAATATAAAAATGTTCCTATTTACAAAGGTAATTTATACAAAAATTGATTCCACTTTTTGAGGTGAAAACATTCCAGTCAAAGAGTTTATTTTAAGAGAAAAATTATATGACAAGTTTTGTACCACTTACAGAATTAGGTACTCTTCCAATCTAACGACGACCTACCCCAGTGCCCCAAGTGTCAGTTACCTTAACTACCTGCTACTGTTTCCGTAACCTTTCTTAGTACTTTGTTATTGTTTGTGTCAAGTGGACGTTTATTTGTTTTCATGTTAATTATTAAATATGAGTTGGAATTTAATGAAAATTTTTCGCGAGGTGATTGATCAAAAGTCAGCCGTGCTATTTCTACAGGAGCGGAACGTCATTCCCCGTAAAATGTCTTGTATAAAGGGACATAATATGAAACTGCAACTGAATATTGTTATTTTTAATTAATATTTTTTATAATTGTTGCTAGATATTGTTGTGTTTAATCAATATTGTTTATAATAAATGTTTCATTATTTATTTTCTATTTTAAATATTTCAATTTGAAACATAAATAATTATATTTAACTACAATGTGATGTTTTTTGGTTAATTGTTTTGATTGTTCTGTATATACGACACGGTTTTGATGTGATATTGTTATTTTTAATGAATTTTGTTTATAATAAATGTTATTTTTTATCTTCTTATTTATTCAGTAGTTTATATATTTTAAATTTAAAGAGAAATTGTGATATACAACTAAAATATGAATTTTTTTTTGTATTTCTTTTATTTTTAGCTATTTTTCTTTTGCCCGGGCGAATCATTTCTCTTTAAAAGAAAAATAGCTAAAAATAAAAGAAATACAAAAAAAAAATCATATTTTAGTTGTATATTATCTCCTATTTCATTTCCTAAGAATCCTTCTGTTTACTATTTCAAATATATTTCAGGCATCATAACCTGACAGGCTGCAAATAGTTGAGGTAAGTGCCAGAGGAGCGTGCTGGGGTAGGTCGTCGTTAGATTGGAAAAGTACCGAATTATTCCACTTATCCAGGTTCGACTGTAAGAGGAACGAATATTTGTCTCAAAAAGTAGAATTTGTTTCATGAAGTTGAGCAACACATGTTTACATTATTTGAAGGTTATATTTTGGTTTATAAGTACATCAGTCACATTGGAGCTATCTAGAAAGAGATCCTTGACTTATGATCATAACAATCGTAATAAAGAATGACAAGAAACAGGTTTAAAGGATTAAATGGCAGTGCTTAGCTTAGATCTTCTGTAATCCTCACATTTTTTCTGTACTAGATAATAATGTTTGAAGGTTTAAAAAAAAATAGTCACAATAGAACTTGGTGGGGAGATGATATTACTAATATAAGATATTTTCTTGTGTTGGAGACATATTCTTCCTCATTGCGTTCGTGAATATTACGTCTTCTCTGAAAATGAAGTTTTTAGCTTTAACGTTGGCCATCATACTGGCAGTGACGTCGAGACGTGCTTCAGCTGAGGTAGGTAATAATGAATATATTATTTATGTACGACTCTAGAGTACTGCTGCCTTATCAATTCACCTAGCACAATATTGGGTATCTGTTCCGTAGGTTGAGCTTGGAGTACAGCTACAAGAGGTTTCAACTGTTCATTAGTTTAATTTTTTATAATTTCCAAAAATACAATTTATCGTGAGATTTAATATGAAAAAGAGAATGTAATGAGTAGATTTCGGTAATCATTTCATCAAAAAATATAAGTTTCAACTAACATTTTGTAGTATAGATGGTATATCTTACTAATATTATAAATGTGAAAGTTTGTATGTTAATCTCTCTTTTACGCAAAAACTACTGAACGGATTTTGATGAAACTTTACATCAATATAGGTTATACGTCAGAATAACACATGGGCTATAGCATGCGCGGATTTAGGGGGCGCACGGGGGCAGGGCCCCCCCCCCCCGACAGTTTTATAGGAACTGTGGAAAATCCATTATAGTACATAATTAAACGAAAATAACATGATCATAGTTGTTAAAATATCAGAAGAACAAGAGTGAAACTATTTGTTTTGATATACTACTAAGCTTACTAATATTATAAATGTGAAAGTTTGTATGTTTGTCTCTCTTTCACGCAAAAACTACAAAACGGATTTGGATAAAACTTTACAGTAATATAGGTTATACATCAGAATAGCACATGAGCTATACCAAGCACGGATTTAGGGGGGGAGGCGCAAGGGGGCACGTTCCCCTCCCCACCCCCGACAGGTACTGTGGAGAATCCATTATAGTACATAATTAAAGGCAAATCAGGAATTTAGCATCTTCAAGAAATAATAAAAAAATCAGCTTCCAGTCATAATTCTTTTATATAAAACGTTTCGACATCATTGTGTCATTTTCAATTATTTGTTCCTATGCATTCTACCACTTTAAAATAAAATAATAATAATTACAATAATATAAAATTTGTTTACATAAATGTCCAAAAATAATTTACTATGAGTATAAATACCTGGAAATTCAGTCTCTTTATTTTTAAAAATTATTTTTAAGGAGGTCTTTTATTCTCCATAGTCAAACTTGTATTCCATTATATTAAAACCAAACTCTGATCCTTGAACCATCTAATCCCTTATTCTTATTTTTATCAGTCATTAGACTTTAGTACAATTATAACTAATTATGTTCTAAAAAGTACATTAATAAAGTAAAATTAAACTTAAAAATTTAAGTATTCTTTGAATTTTGCATCTTGAAATTTGCAGATAGGTCTTTTGTATGATTTAAGAAAGAAGTTTGGATAATTCCACCCTTTTTATAATAAGGGTTCAAAGGTTGTATGGAATCCGTCAGTTTTGAAGTTAGACATCTGAAATTTTGTATGAGTAACCTATAGTGAAAAAATTAAATTATAGGGTTGGCAACTAAGTCATTGCCGTTTTTGTCGATAGATTCACTCTACACTTTCTTTTGTTTTGTTAACGTGGCCAGAGCATCTAACCTATATTTTTTTCTTACTGTATGGACTTCGACGTATAATCAGAAACAAAATTTTTTTGATTAGTTCTTTAGTTTTGTTTTTATCCCAATTTAAAAATGGAAGAACAGGACGTGCACTTCCGACACATTTTATTGTATTACTTCCGAAAAGGCAAGAACGCATCGCAAGCACAAAAGAAGTTATGTGCCGTATATGGAGATAAAGCCTTAAAAGAAAGGCAGTGTCGAAATTGGTTTGAAAGATTTCGTTCCGGTGATTTTTCACTGAAAAATGCACAACGATCTGGCCACCCAGTCGAAGTGGATGAAACCCATATCAAGGCCATTATCGATTCAGATCGTCACAGCACAACACGAGACATTGCAGAGAAGCTCAATGTGTCGCATACATGCATTGAAAAAAAATAAAACCCTTGGTTATGTCAAGAAACTTGATTTATGGATCCCTCACCAGCTAAAGGAAATTCATTTGATGCAACGGATTAGCATCTGTGATTCGCTACTGAAACGCAATGAAAATGATCCATTTCTGAAGAACCTAGTTACTGGCGACGAAAAGTGGATAGTTTATAACAATGTTACTCGCAAGAGATCGTGGGTGAAGCAAGATCAACCAGCCCAAAAGCATCAAAAGCAGATATTCACCAAAAAAAGATTATGCTGTCAGTCTGGTGGGATCACAAAGGAATTTTGTATTTTGAACTCATGCCGCAGAACCAAACGATAAATTCAAATGTGTATGTTGAATAACTCGACAAACTGAAGGATGCAATTGAAGAAAATCGGTAAAATCAAAAGAAAAGGCCGGTATTATCAAATCGGAAGGGTGTTGTTTTTCATCATGATAACGCAAGGCCCCACACATCTTTGGTTACTCGGCAAAAATTATTGGAACTGGGTTGGGATGTTTTGTCACACCCATCATATAGCCCTGACCTTCGGATTACCATTTGTTTCTTTTCATGCAAAACTCTTTAAATGGTAAAATTTTTAACAACGCGGATGATGTCAGATCACACCTAATTCAGTTTTTTAATAGCAAAGACCAGACATTACGAACGGGGAATTTTTACGCTGCCAGAACGATGGAAAAAGGTCATCGACAAGAACGGGCAATATCTAATTGAATAAAGTTGTATTTTTAAACAAAAATTCTGAATTTGCCTTCTTATTTGAAATCGGCAATGACTTAGTTGCCAACCCTATATTTAAATAATTAAATTATTTATTATTTTAAATTATTGTTAAAAAGCACTGTCAAGAAACTTTATGCGGTAGTCCAAATTCTATGCGAGCGAAGCCGCGGGCAAAAGCTAGTGTTTGCATAAATGTTCATTTCTAGATGATTACCGAATTATACACATTTCCCATAATTATATTATATTTCCAATACTAAAGCTCATGACAACTTCTATTTTTGGAAAATATTAAAAGGGAAACGAATAAAAAGTCAAAACTTGTGACTCAACTCGAAGCGACAACCTGCGGAATAGTTACCAATATTGTTTTGATGAAAGAACTGTTTTTTCTAATCAACTTCTTTGAAATTCCTCACCATTAAAAGAACTGAGAAGTTCTATTTCACTTATTGAGAGTCACGCAAAATCAAGCGACCGATAAGGGTTAAAATAAAATCAGTAATGATTTTAATAACATTTAATTATGATTTTCATAGTTGACTTTAAGTAGTTAGTTACTAATAATTCCGCTAGATAGCAACAGTGCAGCGCCTGAGTTGACATGGCGGCCGTAGTACAAAGAGGTACCATAGAATATACATTTATAAATGTCTCAATATCACCATTTTCCAGTTTCAATGATAACTAAATATAAAAAAATGGCATGTTACTATAATAAATAAACTAAATTTTACAACTGATTTTGAACTCGGTAGATACAAATTAGTAACCGGGCACCTTACGTATACCCCCTGTCATTACTAATCCCTTAAGTAGATAATGTCTACATCAATAATATCTGTTATCAATAATAATCAACTATATTTACCAGTAATTATCATTTTAAATCAACTATTATATTTTCAATTCACTAATTAATCGATAGAACCAGGAAATTGTTTGTTAGAGAAATACATTTTTCCGGGATGTTCATAATTAAGGCCGAAGAATATAACAATAACAATTGGTCATCAATTATAAACTATACAATATGATCCCATAACCAGGTCATATCAAGCGCGATGCCCACTAAGTCTGCTTTGTATTCAAAAATAAAAGTCGTACTCATTGAAATTATTACTTCTTTAAATATTTTATTTGAAAAGAAAAGATATGGCCAGGACCGGGACCCGAACACGGGGTTTTCCCCTCTCCGTGGTGACGCCTCAACCATCTCGGCCACCCTGGCTCGTTTCTCGGCCAGCCCTATCAATTCCTTTGTTCACTGATCCTATATCAATCCCTGATCCTATATCAATTCCTTTCACTGATCCCAGTCCTGGCCATATCTTTTCTTTTCAAATAAAATATTTTTAAAAATTTGTATCATATAGCAATTAAATAAATTATAATAATTCTTCTTTAATTTGAATTTATAATTCAATCCGTCGATACATAATTTAAATTGTTTTAAGAGATTATTTTCTAACTTTTAAGTGTTAACTTCATCATCATCATGATCTTCCATCCTCGCTTACCGCCTAATCACTGTGTGGAGACCCTTTGCAGAGCTTGATAAAGCTGTCCCTGTCCTGAACCAGCACATTTCTTCTATTTCGATCCATTCCTCTTTTCCTGAAAGCCTTCTTCACTCCGTCTTCCAACTTTAATCTTGTTCTTCCTCCCCCTCTCATGCTCTCAACTCTTGCATTGTATGCACATTGTGGCTTGGTTCCACACGTAACATAGTTCCGCTCTATTAGTTCAGTGACTGGAACTGTCTCGTGATGTGTCCTTATTGCTTTATTGCGAACTCGGCATCAATATCACTTCCCTTCCACCTTCTTAAGAAACCTCATTTCGGTAGCCTGCAGCCTTGATTAATGGTTGGTTGTTAGAGACAATGACTCTAAGGAGTGTGTCAAGATCGGAATAAAGGTAGACTTGAAGATGATTGATTGAAAGCCACCTTTGCCTTTTTTGTCACCTCGCGGCGGTTCAAGAAGCATCTTTTACGGCGTTGAGCATCCTGCTTGCTGCCCAATGCGTTCTGTCCTTGTGAGCTCACAGATATTTGAAATATTTTACCTACTCAATTAGTTCGCCGTTAATTCTGATTACTCTCATGGCTCTGCTTGGCTTCCTTCCGATCCTCATTGCTTTTATTTTTGCCGAGTTGATACTCATGTTGATATAACTTCAGCTCTTCTTGGAGTATCATCACGCATCATAATATTGTGCTGAAGACCTTTATCATGATCTGCTAACACAATGAGATCATCGGCAAACGCCAGTAGAGATAGATTTAGAGTCGTCAGATTGAAATGTTCTAGGTGGTACTTATTAAATTTTTTCTTGCAATTTTTTATGGCTGAATCCAGGATCTAAATAAACAGTAGTGGGCTAAGGCTGCAACCTTATCTAATCTCTGCAGATGTCTCAAATTCTTTCGAGGTGTTCTTAGAGAATCTAACTACATTCCTGTTTTTCCTTTACAGACTCTCCACCGCCAATATGTGTTAACTTGTAAATAAATTTACAGCGACTTTCTGTTATTTTGTTATATCTCTGCCACGCCCATTGTTTTTATATTGTAATAAAAGATATTTGGATTAATTTCACATTTTAATGCATTATGTATTATACTAGATTTAAGTTCTCTTTATTGGGGATATAAAATACGTCAAATAATGAAATTTCATGTATGAGAGGAAAATAGTTGACTGGATGATAAAATGGAGAACGGAGATAGTTGGGGGGTGCAGTCAAAAAACAACAAAAAAAAAACACCAAATAAGTACTAGACTTATATTTAGTAAGTGCCAACGTTTCGACCTACAGTGTAGGTCATATTCAGGGCTATGAGAGAGAAACAAACAGAACAAAAAATATGTAAAAACGTTACAGTAACAAGAATATAGTGACATGTAATGTAGAAAATTAAAATAGTGACAGATATGAAAATTGAAGATAACGAATATTAAAATAGTGACAGAATATAATAAAATTAAGATATTGACGGATTTAATAAAATTAAAGATGATGAACAGAAATTAAAATAGTGACAGATATAATAATTAAAGATAACGAATATAAAATAAAATACAGAAAATAAATGTACAGAAAGGATAGAAAAGTAAACATAATATAAAGGGAAATAAAAATGAGGAGGCAAAACAAAGATAAAAAATGAGAAGATTAACATAATAAAAAAAAAGTTGGAACATGAAGGATTTAGAAAAAAACTAGTAAATTAAAGATATAAAATGTATGATAATGGACTTCTGGAGGTTAGATAAGTAAAATGTATGAAACATAATAATACAAGAATATGTAGAAAGAAATGAATAGGTATCTCGTAGAATGACAGATAGAAAAGTAAACAATATGAAAATATAAGTATGGAACTATATGTACAATAACTATTGTATTACTATTGTACAGTAACTATTGTGTACATAACTATTTGAAAAATAGTTGATTGGATTAATAAATTTGAAAAATAAAATAAAGGATTTATAAATGAAATAAATCTTAATAAAAAAGGAGAAATAAATCCTTTCTGTACATTTAATTTCTGTATTTTATTTTATACTCGTTATCTTTAATTATTATATCTGTCACTATTTTAATTTCTGTTCATTATCTTTAATTTTATTAAATCTGTCAATATCTTAATTTTATTATATTCTGTCACTATTTTAATATTCGTTATCTTTAATTTTCATATCTGTCACTATTTTATTTTTCTACATTACATGTCACTATATTCTTGTTACTGTAACGTTTTTGTATATTTTTTGTTCTGTTTGTTTCTCTCTCATAGCCCTGAAGATGACCTACACTGTAGGTCGAAACGTCGGCACATAAATATAAGTCTAGTACTTGTTTTGTTTTTTTTGACTGCACCCCCCCAACTATCTCCGTTCTCCAATGAAATTTCATGTCGAACTGAAGCAGTCAAACATATTGTCTAAAAAAATAATATAATAAAGCAAAGATACCTTGCCACTTAATGTAACTTGATTACAGGATCTCTCCAATCAAGCTGATGATTTTGCAATGGCTAAAAAACAAGCTGTTACAAAATGCTCAAGAGAACACAATATAAGTGAAGGTATGCTATTTTATATTTCATCGCAAATATATAATGATAATAACTGTTGATATATAATGGTTATAAATATTTATTTCAGATGCGATTAGCGATATAATGAATCACATACAAGTGGCTCAGGATGAGGACGTGAAGGTAATTTAAAAAATGTTTATAATTCCAAATGTAATTTGGTTATTCTCAATACTTCATAACTTTATAGAATCTTCGTTTTATTATGTCTGTATTAAATATGGCCGTCTAATTTATCGAGGCCTATCTAT
This sequence comes from Arma custos, assembly GCA_037127475.1. Taxonomy (NCBI): domain Eukaryota; kingdom Metazoa; phylum Arthropoda; class Insecta; order Hemiptera; family Pentatomidae; genus Arma; species Arma custos. Next base: position 10,207,665 of record CM073759.1, on the reverse strand, counting down.
TTCACTATACGGACCGTTTATGAACTAAAGATAATAATAAATTGTAGTAGTTTACTCTCATACGGGCCCCACTGATAAGGTTGCTTTACCTTATATTCCGACGCTGGCGCCTCTGTTAAGACTTTTGACGTAAGAAAATATATCACGAAGATATAACATATGTTTTAAACAGAATTGAAATTATAATAATAAGATTATTTTATTACCCCCAAAACAGCCTAAAACCTACATATAAGAATAACACATCATTATCTAACCACAGTAAAACAGAACCACATTCATTTAATTTTGACAGACCCAAAATATTGCATAGGGAAAGTAATACAACAAAACGTAAATACTTAGAAGCACTTTATATAATTGATAACATAACTAATATAGTAAATGATAAAAAGGAGGGAGAGGATTTGTCAAAATACTACTCCTCCATTTTTTAAAAATTAAATGAACATAAAAATAAAAAATAAAAATAAAGATTAATTCTACGGATTATCAACTTACTTATATCAATAAAATTTAAATAAAAAATGTTCAACCTATTAACACACCCAATTCTTCTTCTTTATATTTACCTATCAGATTAGCAGGTTTATAACAACAATAACTAATGATTTTCGAATATTTGTAAAATAGAATAAAAAGATAGTTCTCAATATATATTAATAAAAGGAATGTTCTGGAATACCTGTAATGTTTGTGTTTGGCCTAGAAATCAAAATTAATATGTGACAGTAAAACATAACAAGCTATTGTTACTCAGATAATCCAGACTGGACAAAGTCCCAGTTCTACTTATTATTTACAGTGGCTGACTATGGGTGGACCTCACCCAGCCTTCTTCTTCTTTTTTTTATTTAAATGTTGGTCTCCAGGAAAAAAAAGGTATATCTATCTATTACAACTATAATAATATTACAATAAATCTGCTAATATGTATAATATGACATGAAAAACACTTGTGAAACTAACCATCAGTAGCAATCCAATAAAGTTCTGTAGTAGATGGTCTCGAGGCCATCTTCTTTTCAGAAGCCTCGGAGGGTTATCAGGAATAGTATGGGAAGCAAGTTGAGAGACTAGCGAATTCAAGTGTGTATGGAGCTTGTCATGGAAGGATAGGTATCTAGTTTGGACCAAATCAGCAACATATGGGATATTAAGATCATGATGGATAAGTTTGTTCGTGACATAATAAGGAGCATTGCGGATTTTACGAAGGATTTTGGATTGTAAGGATTGGATACGAGATGAATTGGATGGTTTAGTAGAGCCCCAAAATATAATTTAAAGGCCATTCTGTGGCCAAAATATCTAAAATTTCCTTATATAGGTCCTTTTCTAGAAACATAACTTCGACTATTACATGTTCGCCTACATTTGTCCATTTCCGTTTTGTTTCAATCCAATACACTCCCTCAAATATATTTTCCACCCTTTGAACTCCTTCTTTTACATATTTAGTTCTTCTGGAAAAAATTTACTCATTATTTAGTTAGTGGGTTCCTTTCAAAAGATGGTGGTCCGCATAACTAAAAAGGTTGGGATCCGCTGGGCTAGTTAATTACTTATTGAGTTAAATGACATTTAAATGTAGTCAATATTTTAGCGCATGCACCTTAAACAAATGCTTGAGCTAAATAATATTTGTTGATAATGCGATATTGTCCTTACGTATAAGCATCAACTAGAGTTGACTCATGGGTGGGAGGGGGTTAACCCCCACCAGTCAACCACTCCTACATATTACTCCCTTAAAAAAAAAGCCTCGTAATATAGGTATAATTTATATTATACTATAATCATGTAGCTTCAAATTAAATAAATAGATTATAATTTTTTATAAATATTATTTTGGAAGTTATAAATGTTATTTTCATTATAAATGTTATTTATGGAAGGGCAATCAAGAAGTAGCTTTTAAATACAAGTAACCCTATTCATTGGTTACAATAACTTACTATACTTAATTTTATATGGAACTTTCTAGACCCATCCAGACTTTACTTCTAGATTCAAAGAATTGTCTAAACTGTTCTTCTCACATTTGCGATTATTGTTGCCGCTAGATGCCACTACTGCCGCTATAATAATATAATTAATCTAATATATATTATAAAATGCTTTGTTCGTACGTGAAGACACAGTTTCCTCTATCACCACCAACCCCAATCAACTTCCCTTTGGGGTGGTAAATACCCCTTGGCCTCCAGGTGGTAGTAATCATGGATCGCGGTGGGAGGATTTCTGGGGGGGCACGGGGGCAAGGGACCCCTGACAGTTTTTTAGGTACTGTGGAGAATTAATTAAATAATTAAAGACAAATCACATGATAATAGTTGTTAAAATAACAAAAAGAACATGAGTGAAACTATTTGTTTTGATATCCTACTAACATTATAAATGCGAAAGTTTGTATGTTTGTCTCTCTTTCACGCAAAAACTACTGGACGGATTTGGATGAAACTTTACAGTAATATAGATTATGCATCAGAATTACACATAGGCTACAGCAAGGGCAGATTTATGGGGGGGCACGGGGGCACGTGCCCCCCAGACAGTTTTTTGTGTTTTGTGGAGGATCCATTATAGTACATAATTAAAGGCAAATCACATGATAATAGTTGTTAAAATAACAAAAAGAATATGAGTGAAACTATTGTTTTGAAATCCTACTAATATTATAAATGCGAAAGTTTATATGTTTGTCTCTCTTTCACGCAAAAACTACTGAACGGATTTGGTTGAAACTTTACAGTAATATAGGTTATACATCAGAATACCACCTAGGCTACAGCAAGGGCAGATTTATGGGAGGGCACGTGCCCCCCAGACAGTTTTTTGTGTTTTGTGGAGAATCCATTATAGTACATAATTGAAGGCAAATCAGGAACATAGCATCTTGAAATTTGCAGATAGGCTCTTTGTTTAATTCAAGAATGAAATTTGGATAGTTCCACACCCAAGGGTTTCCCTTAATATAATAGGAGTTCAAAGGTTGTATGGAATCCGTCAGTTTTGAAGTTAGATATATGAAATTTTGGATGTACGAGTAACTTATATAAAAAAAATTATTTATTTAAAATGATCTGTCACGAAACATCATGTGGCAGACCAGATTCCACGCGAGTGAAGCCGAGGGAAAAAAGCTAGTTGTAAATAAACAGTATTACGTTTTGGTTTGTCATTTTAGTGTGCCTTTTATTCATTAAAATAACTGTGTTTGCACTTTATTTGTTGTGTTTTTGACATTATTGGCCCTTACTTCTGTAATCCCGCAATAACAACTTTGAAAAAGTAAAATCCTTAAAATTTGTATTTCTTTTAAATTGTTACAATTTTTTTTTAAATTTCTTCTAAGCAATGGGGGGTTACATCCCCAATAACCCCCCTCGTTACGCCTATGCGTATAAACATGTTTCGATATTATTGATTATATACACATTGGAAATTTGGAAAAGTGAGCAAGGAAGATATCTGATGTGAAGGTTCCGGGAAGGTTATAATATAATATAATATAATATTATATAAATAGTTATATTTTTTCATTGAAATAATACCTACATAAAATTTTTTTTTCAGTGTTGGATCAGTTGTGTAATGAAGACTTTGGGAACCGTGAGTATGATAGTAGGATTCTATCAAAAGTAATTCTATCAAAAATAAGAAATGTATTTTTATTTATAAGGAAGAAATAGTTGGGGGTGTAGTCAATAAAAACACCTTAATAAGTGTAACTTATTTATTGTGTGCCGACGTTTCGGCCTACAATGTAGGCCATCTTCAGGGCTAAGAGAGAGAAGAAAACAGAAAAACATGCTTGTATTATTACATTTTACTTATGGAACCTCTAGAAGTCTGGTATCATACCATTTATATCTATAATTAAACTAGTTTTTTCTATATCCTTCATATTCCACCCCCTTTTTCTATATTTTAATCTTCTCATTTTGTATCTTTCTCTTTACTACCTCATTTTTCTTTCCCTTTATATTATGTTTACATTTTATCCTTTCTGGACATTTATTTTCTGTATTTTATATTCGTATTCTTTAATTATTATATCTGTCACTATTTTTATTTCTGTTCATCATCTATAATTTTATTATTATCTGTCACTATTTTAATTTTATTATATTCTGTAACCAATTTTATATTCATTATCTTTAATTATCATATCTATTCACTATTTCATCATATCTAGTCACTATTTTAATTTCCACACTTGTACCACATTACTACATTATTTGTCACCATATTCTTATTACTGCAACGTTTTTTATATGTTTTTCTGTTTGTTTCTCTCTCTTAGCCCTGAAGATGGCCTACATTGTAGGCCGAAACGTCGGCATACAATAAATAAGTTACACTTATTAAGGTGTTTTTATTGACTGCACCCCCAACTATTTCTTCCTTATATTAGAAGTTACAGTCAACCAATTCTTCTCTAATATATTTTTATTTGTTATTAATTACTTTAATTTTTAAATATTGGAGTTTACCCCTTGAGAAACGATTTTCATATTTAGCCCCTGCTATCAAAAATTTTTTTTGAGTAGTAAAATCGAATTTAGCTAAAAGTGGCCCGTTACGTTCCTTTATCGGTAATATAGTGTTATTTGTTTTAAATAATAGATAGAAATTAAAAGTTAAATTCCCGGACTAAACAGGAAGAGATACGTGTGGTATCTATGTTAACAGTGTATTCTATTGCTTTATTCTACAAGTATTGAAATGCCATAATTTTTTGTATATGAGCCTTTTTAAAGACTCCTATCCAAACAAACACTACTCTTATATAGATTCCGTCTTAAGCTGTTGGGGTCCATTGATATTATTTGGATACACCCTCAACAGACGAAAGGGCAGCGTTGCTCTGATAGAAGTAGGAAATTGACTAGCTATCTAGAAAGGCTGTGCAGTGACTATTTAATTGTGTACAGTGTACAGTGTGTAGTATGTATCACTACTAGGACAGAAGATTGGTGTATTAGGAAGTGGACAGGCAATGATCATGCTGGGCTTAAATACACCTCTACCGGACACAGAAGATGAGGCTCCCTTCAAAAAAGTAAAGACAGGGAAGAAATCGGCCAATAGGAAGACAAGGAAAGCAGAAGAAGCGCCGCCGGTAGTGACATCGAACAGCTTTACCACTCTATCTAATTTACCACCAACTGAGGAACCTACGGTGGCCCCACCGAAGAAGATTCCTCCAGTTATAATGGACCGAGAAAACTTCACGTTAAATGAGATGAGTGATTTCATGAATAAAATTAACATTAATCAATATTTTATCAAACAGGCGAGGACTGAGATCCATATTTACCTCCAATTAGAGATAGACCCATTAGAAAAATTTAACCAAATAAATAAATGCACAACATTAAATCTCAAATATTTAATATATGTATTTTTTTACGTATACGTAATGGTGTAAGTTGGCAGCAGGACTTGCACCTAAGGAGTGGTGGCGGATGAACTTAATATATAGTCAATGGCAGCCTCCTGAGGCATAGTTAGATTGTCTACTGCGAAAGGGAAGGAAGATCTCTTAAGCCGTAGTGAAGGCAACTTCCTAGGGGAGGGCACCCCAAAATCAAAGTCACCGGCCCTCCTGGAATGGGGGTTTAGCGTGGGGCCAACTCCCCTACCTTGTAAAAAGCTTCCGGTTCTGAAACTCACAATAAATGAAAAGCTGGACAGAAAAAAAGGTATTGATCATGGCGCGAAAAGGACAAAGCACAAGGATATGACCATGGCTACATGGAATGTTAGAACTATGTTACAGCCAGGTAAGATGCAGGAGATTGCAAATGAGATTTTAAAATATCAAATCGACATAACTGCACTCCAAGAAATAAGATGGTCTGGGAAAGGACGTATTGATAAAAAAGATTATACGCTTATTTACAGTGGTGCAGATAACAGAAGAGGGCTCTATGGTACCGGATTTCTAATCAATAAAACAGTCAGAAATTCACTGCTGGGCTTTGAAACCATTACTGATAGAATTTGCAGAATCAGAATCAAAGGGAAATTCAGAAATGTATCCTTGATCTCGGCTCACGCACCTACGGAAGATAAAAGTGATGATGAAAAGGACATCTTTTATGATAAGTTAAGCGAAATCTGTGAGGGCCTTCCAAGGCATGATGTGGTCGTCGTTCTCGGTGACTTCAATGCACAAATCGGTAAGGAGGATTATTTGAGCAATGTTGCTGGTAAGTACTCACTGCACAACGAAACCAACAACAACGGTCAGCGATTGGCTCAGTTTGCCTCTGCAAATAATCTAAAAATTAAAAGCACGTGTTTTCAACACAAACGTATTCATCTGGGAACTTGGAAGATGTCAGGGGGTGGAATTAATCAAATTGACCATGTGTTAATATCTTCCAGACATGCCTCAAGTATCATTGCTGTTCGTGCCTGCAGAGGACCAAATTGTGACTCGGATCATTATCTTCTAAAGGCCCTTTTCTGACAAATGTTGGCTAATAGCCGAAAAGGTAATAGAGTACAGAGGAAGCGATGGAACACCGAGAGACTAAAAGTCGAAGAACAACGGATCCTATTTGAAGACACTCTTAAGGATAAGCTGCAGAACTGCGAAGAGAAAAGTGACACTGAAGAGGAGTGGAAAAAATTAAAGAGTATAATGGAGGAGACAGCGGATTTGGTCCTGGGGGAAAATGGGCACCAAAGGAATAGTGAATGGTTTGATGAAGAGTGTGTCCAAGCCATCGAACAAAAGAACGCTGACAGGCACGCAATGTTACAAAGGGACACAAGAGGGAATAGAGAAAAGTACCGCACTAGCAGAAAGAAAGCCACAAATTTGTTTAGAAATAAAAAGAGAGCGTGGTATAGAAGGAAGATAGAGCTTATGGAAGGGCTAAACGAGAGGAATGAAAGCAGAAGATTTTATCATGCCGTCAAGAAGCTAAAAACAGGATTCCAACATAAAGTAAAAATCTGTCGCAGTAAGGAGGGTCTGCTCCTTGGAGAAGAGAATCAGATCATGGTAGGTGGGCGGAGCATTTTGAGGAGGTACTCGGAACTGGCCAAAAGAATGCTGAGACGATGGTCAGTACAGTTACTGATTTGGACACCAGGGTTTTCCCGGATGCAGAGCCTCCTTCATACGAAGATTTTATGGATGCCGTAGACCACTTAAAGTCTAACAGGGCTCCTGGAGAGGATAATTTGCCAGCGGAACTATTTAAATATGGAGGCGAATACCTACATCAAAGAGTCTACAATCTTATATTTGAAATATGGAATGATGAATCTAGGCCTGAGGAATGGTATTCGGGATTGATTCTGCCGCTATTTAAGAAAGGGGACAAGACGATATGTCAAAACTATAGAGGCATAACCCTGTTAAATGTTATCTACAAAATCCTGGCAAATATTTTAACTACAAGACTTAAAAGTTATTCGGAACAGATCCTCACGGATTACCAATGCGGTTTCAGGCCTAACAGGGGTACTACTGATCAAATCTTTGTCTTGCGTCAAGTACTCGAAAAATGTTATGAGCTTAATACGGATGTCCACATGCTATTTATTGATTTTAAGCAAGCTTTTGATCGTGTGGACAGGGATCAATTGTTTAATGCTCTAAAAGAATTCAAAGTTCCGTTTAAATTGATAAATTTGATAAAAATGACAATGTCCCGGACACAGGCTAGTGTAATCATTGGTAATAGAGTTAGCAGGAAAATCCATTTTGCTTCTGGTGTAAGGCAGGGAGACTCTCTCTCTGCCGTTCTGTTTAATCTCGTGCTACGTACATAAGGCTCTGCAAAACATTGTGTCAGATGGAAGTCTAGCATCTCGCTTATGTCAAATACTTGGATACGCAGATGACATTGTGGTTCTGGCGAGAAGTGAGAAGGCATTAAAGGAAATTCTGGCAAAGATTGTGCAGGAAAGTAGAATCGTGGGTCTTGAGATAAATCAATCTAAAACCAAATACATGGTAGCATCAGGCTCTGAGACAAGAAGAAGAAAGCAGGATCTTAGGTGTGATGGCTATACATTCGAAACTGTTGATAGATTCACGTACCTTGGCACTGAAATAAACAGTGTGGTTAGGATGAGTGATGAGATAAGGAGAAGAATAATGTGTGGCAACAAAGCGTATTACGGCCTCTCTAGATTGATTAAATCTTCCCTACTATCAAAACGCACAAAACTGAAATTATATAAAACCCTTATCAGGCCCATTGTGTGCTATGGTGCGGAGACGTGGACGCTTAAAGTAGCCGACCAGCAAGCTCTTAGAGTATTTGAAAGGAAAATACTAAGACGTATTTTCGGTCCAATAAATGAACAGGGCACATGGCGTATTAAGAGGAACCAAGAATTGGATGACCTGATAAAGCATCAAGGCATTTTAAGGTTTATTAAATCCAGAAGAATTAGTTGGCTGGATCATATTGAGCGAATGCCGGATGAAAGAATGCCCAAAAAAGTTCTGCGTGAAGCGTTTCCAGGAAAAAGAAAGAGGGGACGACCACGTAAATGCTGGATTAAGGACGTGGAGGAGGACCTGCGTAAAATTGGAGTGACCAACTGGACGAGACGGGCCATGGACAGAGAGGAATGGCGAATCATTGTTGGAGAGGCCAAAGTTCATTTTGGACTGTAGAGCCGGAGAAGAAGAAAAAAGAAGAAGTTTTTTTACGTGGTCGGGTGGAAATCTTCAAAAGACGCGGATTGGCCCGTACCTATTATCCGTGTGTGGGATTTTTACCCACTAAAACCACCTCCCTACACCTGTTTTCCACACTCCACCGGACCGCCGTTAAGCATTACTTCGTGGAGGCGACTATTTAAAGCCAGACTATTTAAAGAAATGGCCAGCCTCATGGCCATTTCCATCTTGTAGCTTCTTGTTCTAAATTCTTCATCTTCAAGAAGGCACCAGTCTTCTACTTCTTATTTTCTCTCCTTTTCCTTTCCTCCTCTCCCAGTCCTTTGAGGACCGCTGTGGCTAATTTTTTTTTACGGCTGTCCACTATTCATCCGACTTTAACATGCAGCTCATTAAATTTTCAGGAGTCACCTTCTTTTCACAACCCAGCTCCAATTCCCTTCTCTCGTCAGTGAAGCGGGTGCATTCAAGAAATACATGCTCTGCTGTTTCCTCTACCGTCATACACTTTGGGCATTCAGCACTGTCGTCGAGTTTGAATCTGTACTGGTAGGCTCTAAAGCATCCATGTCCAGACAATAGTTGTGTTAGGTGAAAATCCACCTCACCATGTCGACGATCATACCATGAACCTATGTCAGACATCAACCTGTAGGTCCACCTTCCAGTATTAGCCGAATTCCAACGCTGTTGCCAACGTACGATGGTGGTTTTCCTCTCTTCGTCTCTTGGCACTCGAGAACTACGATTGTACCATCTGTTTCTTTCTTCCACTAGCATCTCGACCGGAGGCATACGCGCAATTACGTATACAGCTTCGTAAGAAACAGTCCAAAAAGCATTTGTCACTCTCAATAAACCACTTCGACACACTGAGACCATATGTCTCCTGTACGATGCGGTGGACATGGCTTCATTCCAGATTGGAGCTCCATATAAAGGATTGAGGAGACAACAGTTGCCAGGAGCTTTCTGCGACTCTCTTTGGGTCCTCCAATATTCGGCATAAGGCGCGTCAATAATGAAGTAATTCTTGCCGCTTTGGCGCTGATATACTCCGTATGTGCGTTAAACTCCCAGGTATTTTAAGTATGGCTGGGAACGAATTTTTTGCCTACCCACTGTGAGAGTAACAGTTTCAATCTGCTTCCTGCTACTGACCTCAGCGCCTCAGTCTTATGGTCAGCAAGCTGCAACCCCACAGAAGATATAAATGTGTGTGAGTTTGAGTACAGTTGACAGCTTTAATGTTGTGACAAGTCATCGCACCCATTATTGGCCCTGAAGATGACCTACAACGAAGGCCGAAACGTTGGCACGATTAATAAAAAATATATATTTATAATTTTAATTTTAATATTTCACATTAATTTAAAAAATTTTTTAAAATAATTTACAAATTAAAAAAAAAAGAATATGTGATAATAAGTATCAATAGAGAGCGATTAATTGGCAAGAACACATTTAAAATTCATTAGAAACGGGAAGGGGTAAACTCCAGTCGCATGTCGGGGCTGACATACACACTTTTTTTTTAATTTTAATTTTTATTTTGAAGGGAAAAGATCCAGGCCAGGGCAAATTTTTTCTCTTCAAAACAAAAATCTTTATTTATGATTTGATTTCAGTTCAAGGAAAGAAGCATCGACTGGTCTCGCTTTGAGGATCTTCTTCTCTCAAATGTCAACGACGAACAGAAAGCCAAAGTTGATCAAATTGTCGAGATATGTCGTACGCAAGGTATCATTTCAAAAGTCATATAAAAGTTGGTGATAATGTTAGGAATGCTTCACAATAATCATACTAGAGTAGACTTGATAACTTAAGTTAAGTTGGTGAAGTGTAAAAACCTGAACCTGTAACCACTACGACGAGTGAACGAGTCTGGGGTTCAGTACGTGGTAGAGACTGTACTGTTTTATGGACAACGGTTCTGCAAGGAAGTGACTTGTCCTAGGTCACGCTAAACCGGCAGGTTTTCCTATTTTTATAATATTTTATAGAGGCTGGGTGAGCCCCAGGAGGGTCCTAATAATAAACTATTCATGTATGAGATGAAAATAGTTGACTGGATGATCTAATGTAAAGGAGATAGTTGGGGGGTGCAGTCAATAAGTACACAGAATAAGTGATGAACTTATATTATGTGCCGACGTTTCGACCTACAGTGTAGGTCATCTTCAGGGCGATTATGGATAGCGTGGCCGTTGGATTTAACGGCTAGCAGGTACTCATCAGCAGGTACCAGTACCTGCTAGCCGTTAAATCCAACGGCCACGCTATCCATAATCGCCCTGAAGATGACCTACACTGTAGGTCGAAACGTCGGCACATAATATAAGTTCATCACTTATTCTGTGTACTTATTGACTGCACCCCCCAACTATCTCCTTTACATAAACTATTCATATTTTTTCGCGAATTAATTTTAGTGTACTGGATTCAAGATCTCTCCTTGTAGAAGAATTTGTCTCGGTATGTTGTTGGGTTCTCAAAGAGTGCTTTTTATTTTAGGAGATGAGTCACTTATTTTCACTAGTTAACATTTGTTTAAATAGTTACCATTCTTTAACATCAATAGCGAACTTTATATGAATGCTGAAGTTTGTTTTGTATGTTTTCATAAAATTTTTGAAGTTATATTTCTATTAAAAATAAATATTCTTTTGGAAATTTCTTTTTATCACGAAATAATAATGAACTTTATATTCCTAATTATTTACAAAGTTCTTCTAATTTTGAGAAATTATAAATATTTCATTATATTTCAACTAAACAGTCCTAGTTTCGTCAAGATGCACCTACCTCAGTTTAAAAAAATAATAATATTAATAAAAATAAAAATATTGATAAAATAAATAAATAGAGGTGTAAGTTTATACGAATTATTTTGTATAATTTATGTGACATTACATACCAACATATTTTCAAGTTTGTTTTTTTTTGTTTGCTTTCTTACCACCGTGTTTGTGTTGTGCTGTGAAAAAAAATCACAATATGACAATAAAAAATTTTTAGTAAAAGAAATAATAGGGAGCGGAGTGGCTCAGTGGTAGATCGCTGAGTTGCCTTGCTGAAAATCCTGGTTCAAATCTCGTTGCTTGCAAGACTTTTATTTAATCTGTTAGCGGCAGAAGATGGATCATATAGGATTTAGGACCCTCCTGGGGCTCACCCAGTCTCTATAGGTCAGTACCCAAAACGAGGGGAGGGATCTAGTGGCTGCGCCTGATCTAAGACAGATCACCTCCCTGCACGGCCGTTGTCCATGAAACAGTAACAGTCTGTAATCCTGTACCATGTATTGAACCCGAGACCATTCACGGATTGTAGTGGTACAGGTTTTTTTTTTAATAGGTATAATATTTTATTTGTATTTTTTAAACTGCTCCTAAAAAACAAAACAAAGAAAAGCAATCACTAACGTTTAAAGTTTTATAAACAAACGATTTATATACTGTTAAGAATTTTTATTTTATTACAAAATTTAATTATTACAAGAGCAAAACAATATTTGATTGAACTGAGATCTTTAATCTCCATGGGCCAATGATAATTACAGTTTGGGATGATTGTAACAATTTAAATTTAAACAGAATTTTTATATTAGGCTGATTAAAATAAACACTCACATTTATCTCATCCAATTGTGTCTTAAAACTCCTTCACACACAACAGCGACGACGAATGACACATAACGATGCTTCTCTTGAAAACTGGGAACTCCTTACAGCAGACTGTCAATGGTAGAATAGCTTGTAGAGATTCTATCTTCAGGACATCCAATATTCAAGTCATGTAACGTAAGTCCTCACTCAGGGCGTTCTTGATGAGAGCTGAAAAACTGGGAAGGTCCTATCCTCAGGACACCACGCTGCAGAATGCTTGAAAGATGGCGGGAGCTTTGCATTGTCCTTAGTGTGCGGCAATGCCATTTGTATGATTTGAAAATCAGTTTTATATATATATATATATATATATATATATATATATATATATATAAATATATATATATATATATATATATATATATATATATATGTATATATATAAATTGTGTTTAATAAGCAATCAGTATATTAAATTTTTAAATAAGCTTTAATAAAATTTAGAATAATTTTTATTTACTTATAAATTCACGGCAACTTAATATTGGTCCGCCATTGATACGCCAAATATCGATAATTACTTTGACATATTTTGAACCTCAACAATATATATATAAAGATGTCATTCATTCTGTTTTAGTTGATGAAGAAGACGAGAATGAATGTCAACTCGCTTATTCTTTGGCAGATTGCAAGATCAGGCTTTGGAATCAGGTAATTTAAACAGATAAGGGTACTTTTCCAATCTAACGACGACCTACCCCAGCACGCTCCTCTGGCACTTACCTCAACTATTTGGACCCGGTCAGGTTATGCTGCCTGAAATATATTTGAAATAGTATTCTTTCATTATCATACAAGAGGATTCTTAGGAAATGAAATAGGAGATGATATACAACTAAAATATGATTTTTTTTTTTATTGTTTTTATTTTAAGCTATTTTTTTTTTAAAGAGAAACGATTTGCCCGGGCAAATTTTTCTTTAAATTTAAAATATATAAACTACTGAATAAATAAGAAGATAAAATATAACATTTATTATAAACAAAATTCATTAAAAATAACAATATCACATCAAAACGGTGTCGTATATACAGAAAAATCAAAACAATTAACCAAAAAACATCACATTGTAGTTAAATATAATTATTTATGTTTCAAATTGAAATATTTAAAATAGAAAATAAATAATAACATATAATAAAACATTTATTATAAACAATATTGATTAGACACAACAATATCTAGCAACAATTATAAACAATATTAATTAAAAAGAACAATATGTTACAAAAATTATAAACAATGTTCATTAAAAAGAACAATATTCAGTTGCAGTTTCATATTATGTCCCTTTCTACAAGACATTTTACGGGGAATGACGTTCCGCTCCTGTAGAAATAGCACAGCTGAGTTTTGATCAATCACCTCGCGAAAAATCTCCATTAAATTCCAACTCATATTGTATAATTAACATGAAAACAAATAAACGTCAACTTGACACAAGCAATAAGAAAGGACTAAGAAAGGTTATGGCAACAGTAGCAGGTAGTTAAGGAAACTGACACTTGGGGCGCTGGGGTAGGTCGTCGTTAGATTGGAAGAGTACCCTGATAAGTTTATACCAACATCTTGTAAAAATCGTCTGCAAGCATGCCTAGTAGTTTTTCATTCCGAACGAATGAAACTGCACATGCTTCGACAATGTTCAAGGCGGCGAAGAAACTGTTAATGATAAAAATATGCCATGCCAACACTGTCGATTATGCTTGTCTTTGGTGGCAACACTGTATCTAACCTCATCTTGTTGTTGTTATCTACTTTCAATACGACCACATGTATTTTGTAGTTTATTATTGAAATATGAGTTTATATTCAAGCTGTGATTATATTGAATATTCCTAAGGCCACCTTTTCTGATTCTTTATCAGAAACTTTTTAAAGGATGTTGGAATAAACCTTAAGATATTCTGAATTCCTCAAGTTATCTGACGACTTTATTTTATTTTGATTTCAGCTTGATCTCCCAAAAGGAAACGGGAACACTCTCCTGCCAGAACTATCTTCAAATGAAAATGGAAAAACAGATGCTTCACAAAGGAATCATGAATAATTCAATCAATTAACAAATAAAAACAGTACCCTTTATTTTCTATTAATAAAATAAATATGTTATTAGTACACCTTTCATTATTTAAAATAAGTTGAATAATACCAGTTGACTTTGTATAGATGAGGAAGAAAATGACCATGGTAGAGCTCAAGAAAATTCTCTTATTTAGGGAGAACTTTTTATTGGTAAGCCAACATTTCGACCCATATTGCAGGTCTTCTTCAGGGCTATTTGTGGGGCAGAGGGTTGACTGAAGATGACCTGAAAAGGTTGACATGAAATGAAGACCTGAAGACCGAAACGTTGGCTTACCAATAAAAAGTTCTCCCTAAATAAGAGAATTTTTTTTACCTTGTAATGACCCTTTCCCCTAATTGATTTATAAATTATAAAATATATCCGTGGACCCTTAGGTGGAGAAAATAAAGTCACTTACAAACGAAGTTCACAATGGAAACCCCAAATAAATTATATTCTCAAAATATATATATATATATACACATAAAATAGTATGACATGCAATCACTTCTTATATTTAATACAATCATTCAAATATTTCTAATACAAGCCTGATATGGGATCTGAGATAGGCGGAGGTAAGTGAGCAGTCAACGTCTTGAATTAGTCGGTGAAAGAGTGTATAGAGTGAATTAAATAATACAGCCTCGAACTGGCTAACGCTTCCCCCACTCTCTCATCTCACCTCCCACTCTCTTTTATTAGCCAATAGAAAACATTTTAAGGCAGGTCTAGACGAAGACATAACTGACCTATGGCATAATTACTCATATATTCGAATACAAATTCGTTAATACGTTAATGCATACTTATCTCGTTAAGGTACATAGGTGAACGGTGAAATATAACAATCTAACAATAAACAATATCGAATACGTAATTCTACCTCTTAAAGAGACGCGTATTAAACTCCATACATTAATACATTAAATAATACATACAAATCCATTAATAACATTATACTTATCAATACTGATACATCTAATCAATTCATATTATTAAACTAATGATACATAATAAAATAATTCCTAATAATTATACCTTTAAATAATACATATAATATATGTATATGTGGATCACTAATCATTTAAATAATATATAATATATATGGTCACCACAACCTCTACCCAGACCATTTTCTTCCTCTTACTTAAAATAAAGGTACTTAAGAAAAATCTGCTGGTCGGTTGAGGGCACAGGATGTATAATATACTGTGTTAGTAAGCGTCTAACTAAAACAAAATGGCGTAACACTGAATCAAACAAATCACTATTGTTTCACAAAACTGACTGACCGAAAACGTGTGTCCAAAAAGTTATTTCCAAACAAATAACTAACCATCAGTGTCTGTCCCCAAAACTTATATCCTTTCCAAAAATCCGGCTCTACCGTCAACAAAACATAACAAGTACATATAAACCTACACTGGGCCCATAACCTATTAAATAAAGAGTGCAGGGAAACAACAGTAGGAGTTATTACGATACAAGCACAGAATTTATTATGATATAAACACTTGACAAGACACTTCACACAAAATGGCAGATGCAGTCCACACAACAAACCGACGCTAACAGAGAGACTCACCGCACACAGGCTGTTGTTGCCAAGATACTGTAGTGCACAGCCAACATGATCTCAACTGCCACTACAGTGTTATCTGTCTATAATACAAAATATACAGAAGAGGAATTACTTCAACAGTTACTTTTGTATCATTTAGATTCTGGATGAGGACATATCTTACTAATATTATAAATGTGAATGTTTGTATGTTTGTCTCTCTTTCACGCAAAAACTACTGGACGGATTTGGATGAAACTTTACAGTAATATAGGTTATACATCAGAATAACACATAGGCTATAGCAAGCGCGGATTTATGGGAGGGTGCAAGGGGTCAAGGCCCCCCCTCGAATGTTTTTTGGTACTGTGGAGAATCCATTATAGTACATAATTAAAGACAAATTACATGATAAGAGTTGTTAAAATAACAGAAAGAACATGAGTGAAGCTATTGTTTTGATATCCTATTAATCTTACTAATATTATAAATGTGAATGTTTGTATGTTTGTCTCTCTTTCACGCAAAAACTACTGGACGGATTTGGATGAAACTTTACAGTAATATAGGTTATACATCAGAATAACACATATGCTGTAGCAAGCACGGATTTATGGGAGGGTGCAAGGGGGCACGTGCCCCCCCCCCCGACAGTATTTTAGGTACTGTGGAGAATCCATTATTGTACATAAATAAAGGCAAATCACATGATGATCTATGTGGGGGCATGGGTGCATGTGCCCCCCGTTATAGTACATAATTAAAGGTAAATCAGTAACTTAGCATCTTGAAATTTGTAGTTAGGTTCTTTGTATAGTTTAAGAAAGAAATTCGGATGATTCCACTCCAAGGGTTTCCCCTTTAATATAATAGGGATTCAAAGGTTGTATAGAATCCGTCAGTTTTGAAGTTAGACGTCTGAAATTTCGGATGTTCGAGTAACTTATATTTTAAAAAAATAATTAAATTATTTATTTAAAATGATCTTTCACGAAACTTTACGTGGCAGACCAAATTCCACGCGAGCGAAGCCGCGGGCATAAGCTAGTATAACATAAAATATTGTATTTAATGAGTTATCAATGCTTGTGTTTGTTTCAATTAATTCGTAAAATAATTTATAATTGAAGTATACCATAATAACTAACTACATGTTTAGTTATTCCAAATGAAATTCAATTGATGTCTTTTCATTTAAATTAAAAATATTAAATCATATATTTATAATTAACTGAAGCCAGGTTCCAACTCTTAAACCGCACTTAGTTCTGAAACTTCTCAATAATACCTCTAAACCATTGTTTTAAAACATCATTTCATGTTGTGACCTTTTTTGCATATATTTCTTCTGTGGCAATATCCTTTTTTTTCTCTTTTTTTTGGAAGAATGATACAACTTTAATATCTGTTTTTGGAAGATCCCATATTTTTATGAATGAAAAACCATAAAGAGGGCAAACAGAAAACATATACCAACTCTCACAAATATCAAAAGTTTATAAGATTGGTATATCCTCTCCCTCTTATCAATGATAGGGCCTGTATAAGAGAATAGTACCTGGTTTATATTTCTGCCAAGAACATTCCATCTCTATATTACATTTAGTATTTTCTGCCTAAGACCCAGCATTATAAGAAGGGAATGTGATTGATTAAACTTTCTTATGGATTAGGATTAGGATGAGGTTGTGGGGCGATCAACAGCGGGGTTATTACGCCCTTGCTTTTGAAGTGATAACTGTGCGGAATGATACTTATTATTACTTGTATAATAATGTATATAGAATATTATATAATAATAATAGGGAATAATCTATGTATTTTTTCTTATTTTTTTCTATCTTTTATTTTTCTATTATTATTTTTTTCCCTTGCATTTATAATGAGGAGTTATACAATGTTTTCAGTATTCTCCGACATTATATCCACAACCAATAGATTAGATCAGATGTCTTATTATGTCTTATAACTAATTATAACTATCTATAGTCAGATGTTTTAAATAAATATGTTTCTAGGTCAAACACACACACACACACACACACACACACACACACACACACACACACACACACACACACACACACACACACACACACACACCACTGTGGGAGTCTGTAACCCATATGTGGCGCGTCCCCAGGTGGCGGATAGGGGAATGCTCGCTAGATATAGAGGGCAGGAGGGAAATAAAATACCTTCCGCGGACCAAACAGACTAGGGGAAGGAACCCCGAATAATAAACCGACCATGGGTAGTCAAGAGGATCTGACATACCTTACGGTGCAGGGGGTCGGATCCCCAGTACCGGCGTCCGACGAGAGTGAGCAAGCGGGCTCCCGGACGTCGTTATCACAAGACCGCAGTGCCCCAGTGGTGGTCAACTTGGCTGCTGTGGCATTCAATACTACAAGTCTTGAAGATTGTCAAGAAGATTTGACGAAGTTAACTGGAGTGGTAGATGGCCTACAGAAGTATATCCAGCAAAGGCATAATGTCCACGGGGAAATAAGAGAATACGTCTGTAAGATACAGAACTACCTCGAAGCGATGAAAAGCAAACTTCGGGAACACACAGCGGAGAGTGTGAAAGTCGACGTAGGTACTCAGACAGCGATGCCATTGCCAGGCAAACTCCTATCAAGGGAGAAGGCTAATGTGCCTCCATCTTTACCAGCTGGATTCCAGGAAGAAAGAACGAAGGAGGCCAGGACTAAAAAGAAGGCGAAGGCTTCAAAGAAAGGAGCATCTAGGCAACCAGTGTCTTCAAAATCACGACTGGAGCCCACCACAAAAGGAAGGATGCCGGATCAGCCCCGGCAACTTTTGGAAAACCGTAAATTCCTAAAAGATGAGCAGTGGGAAACAGTTTCCAGGAGGAAAAAGGACATTGGCAAGGAAAAACGCCCTAAAGCACCAAGACCGGATGCTTTGATCATTAAGATCTCGGAGTCCAGCACCTATGCGGATACTCTCCGGAAGGTCCGAGAAGACCCCGCCTTGAAAAACTTGGGTGCAAATATCTCAAAGGTCCGTAAAAATGAGGCTGGGAATCTAATAATCCAGCTGGATCGGAAGTCTGGTGGGGCCCTGCAGACCATGAAGCGCACTCTAGAGGGTGCACTGGGATCAGAGGCTCAAATTAGGGCGTGGACGCAAGAGTCACTGATTGAAATCAAGGACTTGGACGCACTTACGTCAAAAGAAGAGATTGCCGAGGCTCTCACAGCCCTTTTAGATGGAGAGGTGATCCAACCTACCGCAGTGCAATCGATGAGAGTAGCGTATGCTGGAACACAGACTGCAGTGGTTGCTCTGCCAGTTCTACTGGCCCGGAAGGCTGTCTCGAAAGGCAGGATCAGAGTAGGCTTAGTAATCAGCCGGGTACGGGAGAAAGTGCGACTCCAACGCTGTTTCCGGTGCTGGGAATTCGGACACTTGGCCAGAACATGTCAGGGACCTGACAGAACAAAATGCTGTCGTAAATGCTGCAAAGAAGGGCACTTAGCCGCCGACTGTACACAAAGTCCTAGCTGTGCACTTTGCACTGGTAAAGGTGACAACGGGCACTCTTGTGGCGGAAATAAATGTCCGGCATTACATCAGGCATTGCAAGCGCAAAGGAGGCAGGGGAATCATGCAAAATGAGGATCTTACAACTCAACCTCAATCACTGCGAAGTTGCTCAAGACCTTCTCTGGCAGACTGTGAAAGACTTAAGGATTGACGTTGCCATCCTTAGTGAACAATATAAAAATCTGGAAAGCGTCTCCTGGATATCTGACGCCACAGGAAGAGCTGCGATATGGGCATGTAATCGACAGGCCATAACTGAAACGGCTCAAGACCCTACATGTGGTTTTGTCCGGGCGAAGATACAGGGCCTTTACCTTTATAGCTGCTATGCCCCACCAAACACCACAACTGAAGAATTCGAACGTCTCATAGATCGCATAGTACAAGATGCCAGAGGGAGAAGACCTGTAGTCCTTGCCGGAGATTTCAATGCCTGGGCGACAGAGTGGGGTAGTCAGGCAACTAACCGACGTGGAGAAATCATACTAGAAGCCTTTGCCCAGATTGAGAACCTGGTTTTGGCAAATACTGGGTCGAAGCCAACGTTCGTGAGGGGATGTAGGAGCTCGGTAATCGACCTTACATTCGTTAGTGACAGCCTCCACGCAAATACTAGCTGGCAGGTCTGCGACCTGTACACACACAGTGATCACCAAGCTATCCTGACCACACTACGAAATCACGCACCAAGGGTCACTAGGCATGAGAGGGGTGCGGTCCGCTGGAAAACCAGGACGTTTGACAGAGAATCGTTCCGGATCATGATGGAGGCCGAATGTAATCTATCAGGTAGAGCGGAGGACAAGGCTCACCAGGTGATGGGCCTGGTCAATAACGCGTGCGACGCGGCTATGGTTCGTTCCCATATAGGTAGTGGTAGATTTCCAGCTTACTGGTGGAACGACCTTATAGCCGACCACCGTAAAAGATGCCATGCAGCAAGGAGGAAATACCAACGAGCGAGAGGCAGCCCGCTGTTTCACCAATTCCAGGAGGAGTATAAAGCTCAGAGGCGAGAACTCCGGCGAGCTATAAAGATAAGTAAGCGGCAATGCTGGAAAGAGCTCTGTGCTGAAGTGGATGAGGACCCGTGGGGAAGACCATACCGCACAGTGATGAAGAAACTGAAGAGCAGTACTATGAACCCGCCCATGTGCCCAGTCACCGTGGAGAGGATCGTTGCCACTTTGTTTCCTGAACAAGAGGAATTAGGGCAGACAGCGTCCCTTACCCCACTTGATGTACCAGCGGTATCGGCTGAAGAGCTTAGTGACATTTGCCGTTGCCTTCAGATGGGGAAATCCCCTGGCCTAGATGGCATTCCGAACTTGGCACTGAAGGCAGCAATGGAAGCCCGACCAGACCTCTTTCTGGATGTCTTCAATTCCTGCTTACGCGAGGGGTCCTTTCCCTCACCATGGAAAAGGCAACGCCTGGTTCTGATCCCTAAGAGCAAGGAAAAAGCATCAGAAGCTTCGGCATATCGACCGATTTGCCTGCTGGATACGACTGGGAAAGCTTTGGAAAAGATAATAGCAAATAGGCTGCAAGAATTCACTGAAGGAGGGGCAGGCCTCTCCAAGAACCAATTTGGCTTCCGGAAAACAAGATCAACGGTAGACGCTATTGCGTTGGTGGTGGGAAGGGCCAAGAAGGCTGTAGCAGGGAAGAGATGGAGGAGAGGCGCTAAGTGCTATTGTGCAATAGTCACGATGGATGTAAGGAACGCCTTTAACACAGCGAGATGGAGCTGTATTCTGGATGCTCTAATGTCAATGAATGTCCCTGAATACCTCAGGAACATAATCTGTGACTACTTCAGGGACAGGACCTTGATATGTCCGACACAGGACGGTTCGAGAAGGTATAAGGTGACTGGTGGTGTACCCCAGGGATCAGTGCTTGGACCACTCCTGTGGAATATTATGTACGACGGAGTCCTTAGGCTTCAACTACCAGAGGGTGCTGAAATTGTGGGCTTTGCTGATGATATCGCTGTGGTGGTCGAGGCAAAGTACAAAGAAGAGATCGTGCTAAAGGCCAACCAATGTGTTGCATTGACTCGAGATTGGCTGTCGTCTGTTGGGTTGCAGCTAGCAGATGATAAGACGGAGGTCCTTCTTGTCAGTAGCAGGAAAAGAAGAGAAAGTATCACCTTGAGAGCGGGTAGGCAAGAGATTCAGTCCAAGCCTTCCCTGACTTATCTCGGGGTGAGAATCGATGATCGGCTCCGGTTCAAGGACCATATTCAGGGGGTTAGTGATAAAGCAGCTCGAGTGACCACCGCACTGTCACGTTTAATGCCCAACGTAGGCGGACCCAGAAATATCCGCAGGCTGCTGATATCCAGTGTGGTCCCATCCATTCTGCTCTACGCAGCTGCGATATGGAAGGATGCGCTGGACACTGCTGCTTATAGAAGACCGATGGTGTCGGTATATCGACGGTGTGCTCTAAGAGTGATCAGCGCGTTTCGTACAGTATCGTATGAAGCGGCCTGCGTGGTGGCCAGGATGCCACCGATTGAGCTGATCGCTGAAGAGAGGAGGCGCTCTTATTACAGTGCTGAACCCATATCCAGAGACGAATTAAGAAAGCGGACAGTTAGAGAGTGGCAACGTCGCTGGGATATGGCATTCAGTGGAAGGTGGACGCACAGGTTGGTGCCCCACATTGAGGCTTGGGTGAATAGGAACCACGGGGAGGTCGACTATTACATCACTCAGTTCCTCACAGGGCATGGTTGTTTTCGAGCCTACCAGCATAGGTTTAAGCTAGATGATACAGGTGTATGTACATCCTGCCCAGGAGCGGAGGAGAGCGCCGAGCACGTATTCTTCTTCTGTCCCCGCTTTCAAGAAGAAAGGATGGAGTTCCGACGCGTCTGCTGCTCAGATCCCACTGCAGATAATATTGTCAACCTTATGCTGATCAACCAGGACTATTGGATGGCAGGCCAAAGGTTAGCAGCGCAGGTGCTACAAAAGCTAAGAAAGGAAGAGAGAGAAAGGCGAACCAGGAGGTAGCTCAAATCAATGAGGCGGCACTCAGCCACTCCCCCCCATGATGTAATGCCTAACGGCGGTCCCGTGGAGGGTGAGAATCAGGTGTAGGGAGGTGGTTTTAGTGGGTAAAAATCCCACACACGGATAGGTACGGGTCTATCCGCGTCTTTTGAAGATTTCCACCTTCCAACGTAAAAAAAAAAAAAAAAAAAAAAAAAAAAAAAAAAAAAAAAAACACACACACACACAAAACCTTTCAAACGCATATATGAGCCGTTTATTTTGAAAATGGCCTACCTCCATTTATCTTCAAATATTCAAGGGTTTGCGTTTCAATGTATTTAAAAATATACGCATAGTGTATTAATGAGTCATACTGCTTTAGTGTATCTAAGGCTGCTAAATTTATGGTTCTTAATAAAATGGTAACAATTATTAAGTGAATAATGTGCGTTTTCTTATCAAGAATGGAATTAGGCCACTTTCAAAATTAACAACCAGATTCATTATAAAATTTGAAGGTACCCAAGTCCACTTAAACATAATTTAAGATGCTTCAAATTGAAAAAAACAATACTCAATTTATTTTACATATCTTTAAAACACTTTGGAAACACAATTTATACTATTCAAAACATTTTTTAATTTCAGAACATATAAAATTACAAACATAAATTTATTACAATTTACTATTCATCTACATTTTGCGCGTTTGAAAGGGATTCGAAGAACATGATGTTCCGGTGGTATATATCGCAATAGACATTATCAATAGTAAATATCTTAATATAAGTATAAAATAAATGGAGTTAAGCCACTTTCAAACTGCACGGTTCAGTTATTGAACTAATTCTGAAAACTTATGTGTCAAAAACTTATCGTATTTGCTCGAAATATATTTTGACCTGAAATGCTTCACTGATATCTAATATGAAGTTGTACATTTAACCATGGTAACCGGCAAAAATTTGAAAAACGGAGTTAGGCCGCTTTCAAAATAAACGGCTCATATATATTCATAGACAATTTTGGTAACTAACTATATTATGTACATTAATACTACTCAACAGAATAAGTCGGTTTTAATAGGATTGCTTGATTTGACATACTCTAATTCTAGGACTGTAGATTATGCATTAAGTTTTGGTGTATAGGTCAGTTTCTTTTAAAATTGCAATAAGTTTCTCTACGTTTGAGGGGTTGTTTCCAAGAGATTGAATCAGTCGCCTTGGCAGCTCTTTGGAATTGAAATAAATTAGGTAGGAAGAGCATTCTTCTATGATGTGCTGTACGGTGAGTTGAATATCGTAGGTAGGGCACTTCGGCGGTGGTTTCCTGTTGATGAGGTAGGTAAACATGGGTTAAGTTCGTGTGCCTTATTCTCATTCGGGTTAGCACCACTTCTTCTCTTCTGTTTCCACGTTCAGAGCTGCTCCATTTTTTGGTAGTGTCCTTAATGGCTCGCAGCTTATTTCTAGTCGATTCGGATTTCCAGATGTTTTCCCACTCTAAGTTAGTTTTCCGCCTCAGCCATGTCTTGGTGTCCTCCGGCTCTAGTATATTTTCTAGAGTTGTATTCATTAGGACAGCTTCTTTAGCAGCCTTGTCTGCCTTCTCATTTCCCAGGATTCCTGTATGTGAAGGAATCCACAGAAACACTATTGTTTTGCCAAGCTCTTCAATCATGCTTATGTATTGTAAAATTTGTTGAAGTAATGGACCCTGTTTATCGCATTTAATCATTTTCTTTAATGATGAAAGTGAATCTGTAAATATCAAAAAGTCTTTTTGATCCGAGGAAATCGCATAGTATAAGGCTGTACGAATTGCTTGCATTTCTGCAGTGAAAATGGATGCTATGGAAGTAAGTCTTTACTGGATGACAGTTTTGTTGAGGACGACTGATAATCCAACATTATCTCCTTGTTTGGAACCGTCGGTGAAAAATATTTGTTTATTGCGATATGTATGGATTATTTTATAGGCTTTTCTCCTTTTAACTTCTTTCGAATCTTCTTTATTGAGTTTCGTAAGTCTGAGGTCTATCTGAAGTATCTTTTTATTCCAAGGTGGTTCACCGAAGTTAACATTATCTTCATCGACGCTGATTTTCGGCAAAGAGAGAATACGATTTCTTTGACGGATGGCCAGAGGAGCAGGTTGTCTTGGTTTTTGTTGGTAAAGCTGTAAATCTTTTGGTGAAAAAATGTGATCATAAGCAGGATTCAGGGCTGATATATAATTAACTTTCTTATGTGTTCATTAGTGTATAAAACATTAAGTCTGGCAGCCATTGAATAATAGGGTTTTATTGCAAACAATTCTTAATGCTCTTAATTCCAACAAGGGCAGTGGTGAACCAGTCTAGATCCAAGGATTAAGGGTGATCTGAGTTAACAGTCAGCATTTCTTTCCTCAGAGCGCATTTCTTACCTGAACCAAATTCCTTATGGTGGCTATTTGACATTTTGGAAAACCATAATGTGATTCCTGATAGAATCGCAATCACTGATTTGCTAGATTGTTATGAACTGCTTCCTGAGGCTGATGTGGGAGATGCTTAACCCTAAAGTCGGCAATCTATCATAATTGTAAGATGGTCTTAATATGATGTCCAAAGTTTAAAAATAAAAATTAAGAAAACTTTTCTAATAAGTTGATGGTTAGGGAGACCAGTATTTGAACTCATGACCAGAATGTATAATGAGTCATTTTATTCAGGAACTAGAGGTGTTCAATATCGTTATTACCTACTAGCAGTTTCTGGTCTTCTTAATGATGCCCAAAAACTGTTTGGATAGGCAATGGAAAATCATCAGATTAATAAGTGGTAAAAAAAGAAACCTTGTACAACTCATCCAAGAGTCTTGGATGCTCTACTACTGAGCCAATCCATACCCTAGATTTATGAGTGGTAATGATAAAAATTAGGGCCTGTTTGTGACAACGGTGTGTGGGGTTTGAAAAAATCACTGAACACATGTATCTCTATAAAGACCAGTATTTAATGCATTTTTAATATCAGGACGTCTGAGATGGGCAGGGCATATTGCAAGAATACCAAAAGGTTCCTTGATGAAAACAATTTTGGAAGCAGTAAAATGGTTAGACCTGTTCTGCAGTGGGTGGATTGTTTGGATGCAGATGCATAAAATTGCAGTTTTGCATAAAGTACTGGGGATTAGAAATTGTAGAGCAGCAGCTCAAAACAGAGAAGATTGATGGCTCAAACTGTGGGAGGCCTTGACCCGGGTTGTAGCACCATCGAAAAATAATAATAAAAATTCTAATATTAGTCCGTATTCTATCAGGATTTTGAGTCAGTATGAGGTTGGAACCTGTTATGTAGAGGATAAAATCACAATCAAAAAGTCATGACAAATAAAACATTTGTTGCGATGGTTTATGATTTTTCATCATGTATTGGTGGTTTCTTAAAGATTGCGACTGATTTGATAAAGTGCACTATTAGTTTTAGAGAAAGCAGGAAAAAATGCTAATTAATCTACTAAAGTCTTCTTCTGCATACACTTATATTCACAAAAATTGGGCCAGAACCTAAGTACTAAAGGCATTCATGCTGCACCTACAGCAACTTTGAACATCTGGTTGGGATGACATAGAACAATAGCCATATATATTCAGAAAACTACTTTGTGATGATGAGATCTTGTAATAACTGAAACTGAATTTTACAGTAATAAATAGGAGAATTCAGGTTATCTATGGCAGTGGTTCCCAACATTTTTTGTAACATGCTCCCTCCCCTGTTCAAGTTTGTTTGTTCATTTAATGTCACTTTTTGCTGCTATGGCTAATCGGAAGATGCTACATTGGGAGCTCTAAATTTTGCCTATCCAGCCCCCCTGTTCAAGTGAACAGCCCCTTAAGCCCCCCTTGGAGAATAAATTTTATGGGCATATGAAAAAAAAAACAAATATTACACTGAAAACAAAATATTTAGTTTTACTGTCACAAGATACAACATTATAAATTTTAATCTAATATATATTATAAAATGCTTTGTTCGTACGTGAAGACACAGTTTTCTCTATCACCACCAACCCCAATCAACTTCCCTTTGGGGTTGTAAATACCCCTTGGTCTCCTGGTGTTAGTAAGGGAGTTTGGTCGCGGTAGGTGGATATATGGGGGGGCACGGGGGCAAGGCCCCCCCCCCCCGAATGTTTTTTAGGTACTGTGTAGAATCCATTATAGTACATAATTAAAGACAAATCACATGATAAGAGTTGTTAAAATAATAGAAAGAACATGAGTGAAACTATTGCTTTGATATCCTACTATCCTACTAATATTATAAATGCGAAAGTTTGTATTTTTGTCTCTCCTTCACGCAAAAACTACTGACTGAACGGATTCGGAAGAAACTTTACGGTAATATAGGTTAGACATTAGAATAACACATAGGGAAGGGCAGATTTATGGGGGGGTACGGAGGCACGTGCCCCCCAGACAGTTTTTTGTGTTCTGTGGAGAATCCATTATAGTACATAATTAAAGGCAAATCAGGAACTTGACATTTTGAAATTTGCAGATAGGTTCTTTGTATAATTTAAAAAAGAAATTTGGATAATTCCTCCTTCAAGGGTTTCCCCTTTAATATAATAGGGGTTCAAACATGGAATGGAATCCGTCATTTTTGAAGTTAGACATCTGAAATTTTGGATGTGCGAGTAACTTATAGTTAAAAAAAAATTTAATTATTTATTTAAAATGATCTGTCACGAAACTTCATGTGGCAGACCAAATTCCACGCGGGCGAAGCCGCGGGAAAAAGCTAGTTAAAGATAAAGAAGTACTGGTAAGACAAAAACGACTAAAATTATGTGAGAATTTTTTATTTTCAACTGGCCGCGCACAAGTTGTGCAAGGAGGTAATTTAGTTAAGTTGCAGGACTGCCAGGTTTTTACCCCACTTAATTTATACCCACTTTAAAGAGGCTGGGTTAGCGCAAGGAGGGTCTCCAGATCCCATAAGATAGATTTACAGCTGTTAAAAGAATAGATCATTTTTCTGCCATAGCAGGTCTTGAACTTAGGACCTAGAGATCAATAACCAAGCACCCTACTAGTTCATAAGTAAGGAAATTATTAATTATTTTTTAACTAAATACCAATATAATATTCTTTAAATGATAATTTAAGTTAGCGTTAGGGTTTTTGGTAAGGCGCTTAAACTGCACGCTTTTTTACGCCAAAATTTAAGTAAGAAATACAAATTAAACATTTAATTCAAACTGTAGGTAACATAAAATTTATTAAATACAACATAAATATAAACAAAATATTTTTAAAAAATGAAGACTTTTTACAAAGAGCAACAATAAGAGAAGTTATAATACATTAGTTGAACAGTCAGTTTTATTTATATTAATTAAATGGAGAATTAAAAATTCACTCTTATCCTAATGATCGTATTGAAGTATATTTTAATCAATTATATTCTTTATATATCCTAAATGAATATGTCTAATAATATTCTTATAAATATGAAAACATTACAAAAAAATTTATTAAATGAATTACAAAATCACAGGTGGTTTTTATACAATTGTCCCACCTTTGTCTTGTTAATAAATGACAGGTTTACATGCTAAAACCAGGGATGAGTAAAGAAGAAAGATTTTTTAAAACTTGTGTATTAGCCGGTCTGCTAACACCTACCTTTTTATTCATATTAATGGAAATTGAAATATACAAAATGTAACAATAAAATAATTCTAGACCATTCCAGATGTGTTCCTTTTCTTATATGAATGCTTTACCTTCGATTTTGATTTAAAAAATCTACATTTCTATCCTCGTCAAAAAAAAACATTTCATGACATTTTTCACGTAATTTCAATTTTGGAATTATTCTGGATTTCTGGAAAAAGTATTTCATAGCTTCTTTTGAAGATGGCTATTTTCAAAGTGTTACTCTGTTCAATTATATTTTAATACATAAAGATTTTAAATAGCAGTAGGATACAAATAATATAATCATAATAAACTCAAATTACCTTACAGATCAAAGTTTAAAGCCAGTAGTAGACATTTGACCATGGGAGGATAAAGTAACCCTAAGAAAATTATAGATATAATTTTTTACAATTTTATAAGGTAATCTATTCTTAGTTTTGCCAACTGTTTAGGGACAAGTTTTTTGTTTTAATTTTGGATTGTATGGCTTATTTGTGATTGTTTTTTTACAGATTTGACATATAACTTTTTTAAAAGTTATATTTTTTAGTAATTTGTTGATGTATAATTGAATTTGAAAATGGCATTTGAATGCCGAAACGCCATGTTAAAAGAATAAAAGATTTTATGACTGGAAAATGGTTTGTTTCAAATGATAGAAATTACTCTGTTCAATTTAATTAAGGTAACAAGAAAAGGAATAACAAAAAGATATGAAATTAAATATAATAACCTATATAGAAATTTAAATAGACAATAATCAATTAACAAGACAAAAACACTAAAAACAATTTAATAAAGCACACAAATAACTCAAATGATATTAAGAATTATAAAATATAAAGAAGAAGTTAGACGAGGTAGGAGGTACGTTTCATGCAGACCGGCTAATACACAAGTACCTTTAAAACATATATATATATATATTTTTTTTTTAATAGAAAACAGATCAATAATATTAATAATATCGTAACAATTTAAGAAACAGATGTGAAAAATCATATTTTTATCAAATACCTTGGTTTTAATTGTTTACAAGGAACATATAATTTCAGACCAAATACATATCTAGTTTCCAGAAATAAATTATTAGAAAAAAATCAGTGTATTCCATTCAATTTTTTTTTAAATTTATATGTTTTGTTAAATTAAACATTGCAGATGGTATTTATGTTTAATTTAAAATACCAGAATTCAATTGTTTATACTGACGTATAACTATTGATAGTCAAGTTACTATTATAAAAGTTAACAGTCAATTCAATGTTAAATTATGATTTTTATCTTAGCAGAAAATAAATAAAGTAAGAATGATTAGCAAAATTTGAATACACATCTTGAGTTTTATCGATTAATTTTTATCCATGCATTTATTAAAATCATTTAATAAGCTAACAAAAAAAATATATGTTACCAAGGTTCGATATCCCTTTTTCATCTTAAATTTTGGATCTTTTTTTATTTATTTATTAACTTTTCATTTCTGATTAATTTTATTTTGTTTCAATTCATTAATTTGACTTTATTATTTTAGAAGTATTACTGCCTATTTCAGTAATTTTCCAAGGAGCGAGCTGCAGACCCGGTGTGCAATGATCTTATTTATGTGAATTCACTTACGAATTGGGTGATTTCCATAGTAAACATGTTTTGTATTAAAAATGAACAATATAAAGAAAAAAAATGTTTTCGCTCCTGGGGACCGTGTTCGAAAAAAATTAATCACTTTTATTATCATTAACATTATATTAATTATTATTAACTTCTTTTAATTCATAAGAAACCTGTAACCACTACGACCCATGAACGAGTCTGGGATACAGTAAATGGTAGAGACTGTACTGTTTCATGGACAACGGTTCTGCAAGGAGGTGACTTGTCCTAGGTCACGCTCAACCGCCAGGTTTTTTCCCCTTATTATGGGTACCCTATTTTTATAATATTTTATAGAGGCTGGGTGAGCCCCAGGAGGGTCCTAGATCCCATATGATCCATCTCCCACCGCAAACAGACTAAATAAAAGTAACTGCCTGCAGCGGGATTTGAACCAGGATTTCCGGCATGGCTACTCAGTGCTCTATCACTGTACTCCGCTCCCAATTTATAAGAAGGTGCATTTTTTTAACCTAAAACTTGACCACTATATATTTATGGATAATAATTTTATAATTATGGATAATAATTGTAATAATTAAAATATTCTTGCTAGTGGTGTTATATTGGACTTGAGATGGGGTTTCTAAAACAGAACAATTAAATGACAAACAATATGAATAATATAAATCATTTATAAGATTTTGACTAAGTAAATTAAAAGCAAAATTAATATGGAAAAAGAACAAATGATATAAAAGAACGAATAGAAAAAACTATAATTTATTTTTTATTAATTGTTCTTTTGATGGTGAATATTTAAATATTTTTATTTTGAAGAGAAATTATTTAGAAAAAAAAACTATATGTTACAATTTTTTTAGAATTATACTTATTGACAAAAATGTCTACAACAGGTAATTAAAATTAAAAAAAATATTTATCTGAATTACTGAAGACTGTTCTCTAAATATGAAAAGGGTTAAAAATAAAAAAAATATAGTTAAAAAAGTATGTTTTTGTATTTATAAGCAAGTTTAATTATACCTGAAGTATACCATAAGAAGGGTATATAGTGTATACTTTTTCAAGTAACCATGACAACTGTCCAATATCGTGTTTTAATTAACAAATTGTAACATAGAGCTTTCAGGTAAAGGCCAAACCAAAATATTAACTATTTACATTACAGTCAATTCTTAATATAAAATGGTACAATTGTGTAAAAAGTATCCCAAAATCGAATGAAATTGTGCTTTTTCCAATGTTTATTTGTCCTATACAAATTTATTTCATTATGTGAAATATTTTATGAAAAAAAATATCAGTTAAAATACTTGCATAACTATGATTTCCTTAAAGTAACTGCATTGTATGTACATAGGGCTATATCTCTGCCCCTTTCTGTTAAAAGGAACTTACAATTTTTTTTTTTTTTATTTGGTAGTACTACCACATAGTTATTAGAAGTATAGTTAGTTCTGACATTTCTACACTATCGATATATCTACATCATGACGTGTTGTAGACAACAGGTTAGTGGGAATAATCGGATGAAAAAAATAAATGACAAATCGTAAAGTTGGAGAAGTAGTAGCATGTAAACCTTATCAATACTTGAAGGTTATTGCTATACATTTACCAGATGAAACCAATGCTTCCTTAATAGTTTATAGCCTAAAAAAATATAATTAATTTCAGAAATTATAATCGAAAGCCTCCTAAATAAAATATTCGCTAAAACTCCAAAATAAGTTTGCGCTATCAATTTATGGTACAGTACTAGTACTATTCAGAAGAACTAACTGTATCTAACTACTATGTATTCAACTAGATAATTCAAATTGATTAGAAATATCAAAATTATTACTCTTTCAATGTAATATTATTTAAAATTAATGTTAAATTTTTAGTTTTAGTGTTTGAAATTGATTCAAAAGAACCTGTGAGCATGTAAATGTACAGAAAGGAAGCCCACAGCAATAATGATTTTAAATAATAGATAGTTAAAGCAGTTAGTTCCCAGATATTCTGCTAGATAGCACTAATATGGTGCCATTGACTGATAAGGTAGTTTTATTCTACAGCTTTTAGTTTTAAGATTAAAAGTTTTAATCCCAATTTTATTAAATATATTTACCTAAGTTGTTATTAATTAATATTTACAATTTTGTGTTCATTGACACAATAGTTAATAGCCCTATCACTGAAACAAATATATCACAAGAAAAGAGTTAATTTCTGTTGTTTTTTTTTTAATCTAATTTCTAGTTAACATTATTATTATCATTTATTTTTTCAATCTATTTCTTCATTCTCATTGATTCGAATCATCAAGGTACAAATTATCACACGTTTCTGAAAGTAATATAAAAATAAATTATGCTTAAATTTATACAAATGATAGAAATTTAATTATCTCAATGCTGAGGACAGTCACATATTTGTTTAAATACTTAAATTAAAAATATCTCAATGATCCGAGAAATGTTTCCTTGTGGTTACAATTCTGGTTAGTGACTGTCGTATTGCCGCAGCATTTCAAAATTTATATTTTACAAAACAAGCTGATGCACAATTGAGGTGTCAGTCATAATCGTCAGGTTTCAAAATTGTTTCTAACGGGTTAGGACCCTTTCTCTTTGGGCTCTGGGTAACTGTCATTCCTGGAAAAAAAAAAGTCGAATCATTTTAAAATTATAATGGCAAGACTGGTTACAAATATACAGATTATTTTAAAAAATGGCACTAATAATCCAAAACAATAGGATCCTTAAGACCTTAACAGATTTGTAGAGGTGACCTGTGGTCTAGTGGGTGGTTAGCATAACAACCCACTAAGCCCGAGACCGCGGGACCGTACCCTGGGAGGTGGCTATTTTTTAAAGGCAGTAAAAAATCCTTGGTTATGCTGTCCTTCGGAAGGAACATAAATGGCGGTAACGAGCTTGTACGATGTCAGGTACTCGTTAAACATCCCTATCCTAAATAAATCTGGACAGGCAAAATTTAGAGCTCCCACTGCAGCATTTTATTAAGAATCTATTATTTTTTTATTTTCTTCTATTAATTTAATCAGAAATATTACAAGGTTTCATTGAATATATGTTAATTTTTTTTTGTTTTAAAAAACAAGGCTGAATCCTTCAGATGTCAAATAAATATTATTTATTATTAGATATTTATTAAAATTTAATATATACTTTTAATAAGTTGAAAAAAAAAAAAAGAAATACCAGCAGGAAAACTTAAAGGGTATTATAAAAGGGCAGTGGCCATATTTGTCCGAGTTATCAAAAAGCTTGAATATTACGTTCAAAACAGTTTGGCTATATTCCACTAGATGGCAGATGCTGCAGAAAAATAGGTCTGGAAGAATTGTTCAAATGTTATCTCAACTGTTATCTTAGACACAAAGTTCAATAATGAAGAATAAAAATTAAAACAATTTTTTATAAGGAAATGAGCCAAAAAGTTTTATTCGATTAAAAAAAAAAATCTATTGCAATCACCTATACTGTTTATATGTTTTGCTTACCAATCTTATTATATGGTTTTAAGATGTTTATAAATATTTTTTTATTGAAGATGAAGAAAATGGTCTGGATGGAGGTAAAAAAATTGCTCTTAAGTAGGAAGGATTGTTTATTGGACAATTGGACCCACATTTCACTTTTCAGGGCTAGATATATAAAATACAGACAATTAAAATTACTTGTGGTAAATATTAAAATGAAAATACCTTAATTACAATAGAATTAAAATATATTAACACTCAGATACATTGATACTTATGTATTTTAATTTTAATATTTACAAAAAAAAGTAATTTGAAGAAAGTAATTTTAATTGTCTGTATTTTGCATATTTAGCCTTGAAGAAGACCTGCAATGTGGGTCAAAACTTCGGCTCACCAATAACCAGTTTTCCCTACTTAAGAGCAATGTTCTTTACCTCATACAGTTTCTTTCTCATACATATAAAGGTCAACTATAATTATTCAATATTTTTATTTTTAAAGAGAAAAGATATGCACCCAGTCGGGATTCTAACCCGGATCGGATAAGAGAATAGAGTTGTCCCCTGCCGGCAGGCGACATTGGTTGCTCAAATGGTTAGAGCGTTGGCACTGAGAGACAGATGATCCGGATTAGAATCCCGGCCGATGGCATATATTTTCTCTAGAAAAATAAAAATATTTAAAAATCAAAACAGTTGACAAAAAATTATAATTATTCAAGATATGTTTTTATTGTTTGTTTCATTTAATGTCACTTTATGCTGCTCTGGCTAATTGGACGATGCTACAGTAGGAGCCTCAATATTTTCCCTAGCCAAGTTTAATTAGGATAGCGATTTTTACAAGTACCTGAAATTGCACAGGCTTGGGACCCCCATTTTACTTGTGAAGGACGGCATAGCCAAGGTTTTTTCACTCCTTTATAAAAGTCTAAGGCCACCTGCTGGGCTGAGAACCCACGATCAATGTTTTTTTTATAAAACAAAATTGTAACAATAAACTTCATTCGCTAATGCAATAAAATGGTTTTGATTGAGGCATGTAGATATTAATTTTTTTTTATGAATCCTTGTACATCCTTCAGCGAGGGAAAAATCCTTTGCATCCTTAAAGATGCTTACTCAACTATAAAAAAAAACAGTACTTACCAACAGCAGATCTTTCAGTGTCTAGGCAGTTGACCCACTCTGTCAAACTGATTTTCTTGTCATGATTTACATCACAATATCTCGCAAACTTCTTTCCGCACCTCTTCACATTCGGGCTGAACGAAAGGAGTAAAGTTCGCAAAGGTCCCATTTCTTTTTTCTCCAAAAACTGCAACAGAGAAAATAGATCTTCTTATCAGTATTGTCTCTAAATAGTTCTCACTATTTATTAATTTTTTAAAAATCTTTTCTAAAAAAATATTTTATAAGAATAGTTTTCTTTTATCTATCTTTTTTCAACTTCCTTAAATGCAGCAAAGTATGTATTTTAATAGTGAAAAAAATTTTTGTTTTCCATTTTCAACAGAAATTAGAAGCTAAGTAATTAATAGATTAGAAGTCTATGATTGATCCAGAAGGGCTACTGGAGTTTTGTGGTTTTCATAAAGAAGTAGAGTTACAAAGTTTGTATTAAATGATTTCAACATTTAAAAATATTATAAATATTTTATTTGTACCTTATTCTTGCTAGTGTCGATTACTTGAAAGGTCCAAACAGCAAACTGTTCACCGGTTGGGTCTGAACTACTGTAAAACAAAATCAATTACACACTTTTATAAAATTTGAAAACACACACACACATAGTTTAAAATCGCCAGCAATTGTAGTTGGCCCATGGCAATTAGAATCCATGACAATACGATCCAGTAAGTTTTCGATGCGTGGGCAACGGAATGGGGTAGTAAAATGTAAAACTACGAATCGTCGAGGTGAAGTTCTCCTGGAGGCATTTGCCCAAATAAATGACTTGGTCCTTATGAACTACGGTACTGTTCCAACTTTCATTAGGGCAGGAAGGTCATCCATTATTGATTTGACGTTTGTCAGTGGACGCCTGTAACGGGGCCAATTGGAAGGTTTGTGGATTTTGTACTCACAGTGACCACCAGGCCCTCTTGACCATGCTGGAGATACCGACAAGAAGGAAGAGTTGTAGATGGAGAACGGTAGATTGGAATACTCAAACTTTCGATGCTGAGTCATTCTCGGTGATGATGGAGGATCCATGTTCTCTACATGGTTCAGCAGAGGAAAAGACGTTTATACTCACCTCGTTCATTTCAAGGGCATGTGATGCGGCTATGACTCATTCTGAGGACGTGGACGTATGAGTGTACTGGTGGACAGATATAATAGCTGGCATCAGTGTTGCCACCAAGCAAGGAGACGTTACCAGCGAGCAAGGCATCGACCGGAGTTTAGCAGGCTTCAGGAAGAGTTCAAGATTGCTAGAAGAAACCTCCGCAGAGCCAAAAAGGATAGTAAACGACGGTGCTGAAAAGAACTCTGCAATTAGGTTGATGAAGACCCGTGGAGTAGGCACACAAAATAGCCTTAAATAAATTGAATAAAGAGACATCTCACCTCCCCACAAGGCCGGAAATTGTGGACAATAATGTCAGGGCATTATTCCCAGAACAGCGATGCATAGAAGACATCTGTGTACCTGATTTTCCACTCTTCACAGAGGAAGAATTGAAGAACATTGCCGCAGATATAAAACCTGGAAAAGCACATGGTTTGGATGAAATTTAGCCCTTAAGGTGGCTCTCAAAAAGCGCCCAGACTTTTTTAAGGAGGTCTTAGATTCCTGCTTTCATGAAGGGTCATTCCCAGCTCCTTGGAAGAGACAGCGTCTCGTTCTGATTCCAAAGGGTAAAGGAAGCTTCGAGGACTCGTCGACCTATCGCCCAATCTGTTTGTTCGATACTTTAGGAAAGGTGATTGAGAAGATCCTATCTCTCAGACTCCAAGAATTTACAGAAGGTGAAAGAGGCCTCTCAAAGGCTCAATACGGATTCCGAAAACCGCGATATACAATAGAAGCTATTGGGCAAGTCATTGAGATTGCCCAAAAAGCGATTGCAGGAGTGAGGTGGAAGAGGGATGCGAAGAATTATGCAGCTATCGTCACCTTGGATGTTAAAAACACATTTAACAAGGCGAACTGGGCCTGCATAATGGATGCTCTACGGACGATGGTGGTCCCATTGTATCTAAGGAGGGTTATAAATGACTATTTTACAGATAGGGTACTATTTTATGCTTTGGATAGTGGTTTCAGGAGGTATAAGGTCACTGGTGGCGTCCCACAGGGCTCAGTTTTGGGTCCTCTCTTATGGAGCGTTATGTACGACGGAATTTTTAGGTTACCCATGCCGGATGGAGTTACAGTTGTTGGTTTAGCCGATGATGTGGCAGTTGTGGTCGTGGCAAAATATATTGAGGAGATTATCCTAATTGCCAACCAAGCTGTCGCTATTATTCGAAGATGGCTAACTTCTATGGGGTTGCAGCTTGCGGTCTATAAGACTGAGGCACTCCTGGTCAGTAGCAGGAAGCAAATTGAAACTGTTACTCTCACAGTGGGTAGGTACGAAATTCGTTCCCAGCCACACTTGAAATACCTGGGAGTTGTCATCGATGCACGTCTCCAGTTTAACGCACATACGGAGTATAAGCGCCAAAGCGGCAAGAATTACTTCATTATTGAAGCGCCTTATGCCGAATATTGGAGGACCCAAAGAGAGTCGAAGAAAGCTCCTGGCAACTGTTGTCTCCTCAATCCATTTATATGGAGCTCCTATCTGGAAAGCAGCCATGTCCACCGCATCGTACAGGAGACAGATGGTCTCAGTGTATCGAAGAGGTTTATTGAGAGTGTCAAGTGCTTTACGGGCTGTTTCTTACGAAGCTGTATGCATAATTGCGCACATGCCTCCAATCGAGATGTTAGTGGAAGAAAGAAACAGATGGTACAATCGTAGTTCTCAAGTGTCAAGAGCAAAGAGAGGAAAACCACCATCGTACGTTGGCAACAGCGCTGGGGTTCGGCTAATACTGGAAGGTGGACCTAAGGTTGGTGTCTAACATAGGTTCATGGTATGATCGTTGACATGGGGAGGTGGATTTTCACCTTACACAACTATTGTCTGGACATGAATGCTTTAGAGCCTACCAGTACAGATTCAAACTAGACAACAGTGCTGAATGCCCAACGTGTGTGGCGGAAGAAGAAACAGCAGAGCATGTATTTTTTTAATGTACTCGCTTCACTGACGATAGAAGAGAATTGGAGCTGGCTTGCAGGAAAAAAAAATTGGTGAACGAATTGGCTACAGGGGTTCTCAAAAGACTGAGAGAGGAGGAAAGGACAAGGAGAGAAAATCAGCAAAGACTGGTTGGTGCCTTCTTGAAAAAGAGGAATTTAGATTAAGAAGCTAAAAGATGGAAATGGACGTGATGCGGCACATAGCCATTCCCCTCCACGACGTAATGCCTAGCGGCAGTCCCATGGAGTGTGGAAAACAGGTGTAGGGAGGTGGCTTTAGTGGGTTAAAATCCCACACAGGGATAGGTACGTAAAAAAAAAAAAAACATAGTTTCGCACACACAGACTGAACCTCGAAAAAAAAATATTAAAACAACAGAGATAAATATATTACCTGGGATATTTTTTTATGAAGAACTCTCTTAACTCATTGAGAAACAACTTCTTCTTTTGTTCTGGACAACCTTTAAAAAAAAAAGGCAAAGTACATTTTAATTTAATTGTATTGAACATTATTTAGTATTAACATACACTTTTTATTTTTATATCCTTGATCCATTCTAGTTTATCATAAAATTTGAATATTATTTCATTACCACTATTTTCGGTAGGAGGATGCATATTTCTGTACCTTGGAGATAAAAGGACACCATGTCACATTTTTGTAATGCTTGTATTTACTCGGGAGAGCCAATTTTCCACAACTTTAAAAAATACAATTTTTTTCTTCAGTTTTATAGAAACAGTTAAAGGAAAATTATTTTCATTTTTATTGGCATAGATAAGTAATTGGATGTATTGATCATTTTTATTTTGATTTATGATCATTACCACTGGGGCTCAGAAATATTATCGTATAAATTATAAATATTAATTGAAAATACCGACCTTTCGAATAGTTAATGAATGAATAAAAATCATTTTTATTTTGGAACATGGAACTAAGCCCTCTAATAATAAATATCTACAGTTCTAATAACAATAGGAAATAAAACAAATTCCTATTTTTGATGACATCTTTTTTAAATTTTTGCTACTCCCGAGTTGTATTTGATATAAAAAAGATCGACAATGAAAACAGAAAAACAATTTTGAAGTCATTATAAACAATTTCCACAGTGCAGATATAACCTGCTTCGCTTATTAAAAGTTTTTTTTTTTTTAATTTATTTATTGATATTTACAACTCTATTACAATTATACAACAAGTAAATAGAATGCGTGTTACATAATGACATGAGAATGACAAGTAGAGAAACTACCCACTGGTAGTACTCAAATCAAAGTTCAAATAAGAAGGTCATGTGGCCATCTTCTTTTCAGACGCCTCGGAGGATTATCGGGAATCGAAGAGGAAGCTAGGTTTGAAACTAGAGGGTTTGAGTGGGAATGAAGTTTGCTATGAAAAGATAGATACCGGGTTCGGGCCAAATCAGCAACATGGATGACATTATTCTTAGCAAAATAAGGAGCATTGAGGATTTTACGAAGGATTTTGGATTGTAAGGATTGGATACGAGAGGAATTCAATGGCTTAGTGGAGCCCCAAAGCTCTACTCCATAAGTCCAAATAGGTCGTATGATAGTCATATTAAAAGTTTAAATTAAAATTCATATATAGCTTTACTATAATTTATATTGATTAAAAAGAAAAATAGATTTTAATTAAATTAACTAATATTATGCATGCTGGCATTTTGGGAATAAGTGTTTCAACCACAATACGAGGTGTGATATAAAAATACGGTGAATAATTTTTTATTTCAAAAAGTAATAAACTTACATTGAATTAGATTTAATCTCCTTCAAAGTACTGTCCTTGGCTGGCTTTCCACTTTAAAATTTTCACTTTTGATTCAGTCATACCACATGTATATGGTCTTCAGAGTTCCCAGATTTTTTTTCTCATAGACCACTTTCAAAACTTAGCTGGTTCCGGTGGAACCCCTACAGCTACATTTCTACCATATTCCCAAAACTCGACAAAAAATGTGAATATATAGTAATCATGGCGGTCTTACTCAACAAGATGTGGCTATTTTAACAGAAAAGGATTACCTAATTAATTATTGCAATGAAATAAACAAATTACCGATGGCAAATTGATTCTAATTATTAAAACCATTTTTTTGTCATGCTAATGTAGACCTCCGTCGAGTCTCCCGTGGACCCCTGGAGGTCCACCTTGACCACTTTGGGAACTAAGGCTCTAGTGGCTCTGGAAGTCGAAAGACTCGCTCCAGCGTGTTAAAACTTGTCGCTGCCTATCTAAATGGATCACAATACTAGGTAAATTACATTATATGGATGTAGCATCAGCAGTTGCTGCTAAGAAAATTCATTCACCATATTTTTTATCATTTTATCACACCTCGCAAAAAAAAAAAAAAAAAAATATATATATATATATATATATATATATAGATTATAATTTGAATTGTTATTTATATGTTATGCCATTAATTATTTTTCAGAAGTATGTTTTGATGGTGGGGAAATATCCCTGAAATAGGTACATTACTTTTTTATATTGTGATATATTACACACTGCAAAAAAAAATGAATAATTATCTAATCTACGGTAAACAATAATAATAATATTATTTGGAAAGTCAGAATTTGTCTTTCTTTTAATATACTAAATACTTCCTGATAAATTTGCATATATTTATAATATCAAAAATTTTTTTCTCTAAGATGCCAACTAAGGACCATGGGGCGACCAGCGGTCTAGTGGTTGGTGTAACAAACTACCATGCCCATGATCGTGGTTTCGTAGCCCAGCAGGTGGCCCTAGGATTTTTTAATGGAAGTAAAAAATCCTTAGTTATGCCGTTCCTTCGGAAGGGACGTTAAACGGGGGTCCTGAGCCTGTACGATGTCAAGTACTCGTTAAAAATCCCTATCCTAATTAAACCGGGATAGGCAAGATTTAGAGCTCCCACTGTAGCATCGCCCGATTAGCCACATCAACACAAAGTGATGTTAAATGAATAAACAAAGAACTAAGGACCATGTTCCAACATCAATTTCTTTCCATGCTGCAATCGAAATTCTATCAAATGCAAAGTTAGGGAATTAATTCTGAGATAAAATCAGATTGTTAGTCAGGTATGAAATGGAAAATTTTAAATTATAAATATTCATTTATACACCCCTTTAACCCTTTAGCGACCGAATACGGCCGGGTCAGAGCGGGCTGGCTGGACTGAGTGGTAGAAAAGTCAACCATGCCCGCTGAACCGATTACTTTTTGACTCTAAAATCATGTTTTTTTATTTAATTCCTTATAGTTCCACATCATCCTTTTTGATCCGGACTTGGAATGGTGAATGGACTGGCACTGGTAAATTTAAAAACATATTTAAAAAAAAAAGATTTTTTAATAACTGTAAATTAATTTTAATTATTTAAAAAATTATACAATTATATACTTTATTTTTTTGAAATGTCTATATACAAATTTATACATATACTTTATTTTTTTGAAATGTCTATATACAAATTTATACAATTAAAAATTCTTTTGAGTGTGATAAATGCCAAAACACGACAGACATACTTTACGAAAAATAATATAGCCAAAAGTGAATTTGTACGACATCTGTTGTCAAGAAAAAGTATTTCAGCTTGTCTTGTGGACACCTAGATGGCTCTAGGAACTGAACTACTACTGTAGCTCACGGTCTAGAAACGCCGGAGAAGCAAAACTATTATAATAGTCCATGGTCCTTGGAGCCCACCTGACACCGGACTATTATAATAGTCCACGGTCCCCACGGCACGGCGCGCTCGGACTATTATAATAGTTCACGGTCGCTAAAGGGTTAAATATATACCGAGTTACAACATAGTTTGATAAGAAGAATCTTAAAAAATTAATAAAAAAATGAAGCTTATATATTTATATTAATTTCTTACCTTTCATTGGCCTCATCGGTAACTGAAGAGCGTCACATTTGGGATTGAGATCTTTGAGAGATGTTCCAGGGATCGGTTTTCCTGAATCCTCGTTGACGCACCAGCAATAGCCTTTTCAGCAAATAGGGTAAATATAAATAAGGTATTACACATCGTCCAATATTAATTAATAAAATAAAATTTAATTAATATTAAATAAATCTCTCTATTGCATGAACAATTTTTTGCTCAGTAATATTTTTAAACATAAGGGTATTCGTAAATAAACATGGACGCAGCCAGATTCACCACCCTAAAATCACATTGATCATGTAATGATACAAGCAAAATGACAGAATAGTTAAATTATTGCGGGTCAGATCATGAATTAGAAATCACCATCTAATATTTTATTTTACCTAGAGGTTATAAACAATAAAGATGGATTATACAGAATTGAATTAATTGGGTAAAAAGATTTTAATTTTTTTTTCCAAAATATACAATAAATATACAAAATAATTATATAACTGTCATATTCCTAAAATATATAGTCCTCACTGGGTGTATCTATGGCAACCACTGAAAACATCTCGCCAGAAGTTTCCAGCTGTTTTGTTACATTTTTCTTTATTTACATATAATCTTATTGCTTCATGTTTATGTTCCAATGTTATGATTATTATCAATTTTTATTTCATAATAACAACAATTCGAGTTATTCGAACAATTATACAATTGGAACAAGGGGAGGGGTTGGACCTCAACTAGGCGGGCAAGACCTGCCCCAATAATCTTTTTAGAAAATTCTTTTCACTTCCTAGTGTACTGTACGGAAAGTATTATCACTAAATTTTTTAGATATCAGATTTGAATAGAAATATCAATTTTGAACATCCCTGAATCCATGGCAAAGGTTGAAAAATAGAGATTTACAATAGAACATTAGTAGACATTAGAAGCTGGAATGTAAGAAGTTTGAATACAGCTGGTGGATTAGAATCGGTTTTCAAAAGAGGTTAAGACATACAATTGAGAAATCATGGCAAAGCTTACAGGTACTCATATTCCATACATCTTAAGGTTTGCTGGCCAGGAGAGGGTACGGTAATGGAAAGAAAGTACACTATTTGATATGGATGAAGCGGTTTTGGTGAAGAATAGATTGCTAACCGCGTTAAGAGTTGTTCAGTTTTTTAGTGAAAGGATATCGGTAGCTGTCTTTCAGGAGCATTGGGTTAGAATCGTGCAAATAAAAGTTCATTCTCCAGTGGAAAATATTGAGGACAAAATTAAATGTGAATTCTAGGACTATATGGGATCTAGGACCCTACTGGGGCTCACCCAGCCTCTATAAAAAGTTATAAAACTAGGGTGGAAATCTGGCGGTCGAGCATGACCTAGGACAAGTCACCTCCTTGCAGAACCGTTGTCCATGAAACAGGACAGTCTCTACCATGTACTGAACCCCAGACCAGTTCACGGGTTGTAGTGGTACAGGTTTTTTTCGGGATGCCATGATTGGATAGAGAACTAAAAGTAAATATGCACACATTTCATATTTAAGAATAGAGAAAAACATAAGTACTGACTTCTATATATGCCACTCTATAAAGGATTAAACATTTTCTCCAAATAACCGTCTTGGGTTTTAAAATCTGTTTTAAAATTGTTAAATGGACTGAAACGACAAGAACAGCTTGCTGTTTCAGGATACTTGAACATTTTCTATATAAGCACTCTAAGCTCCCAATTAATTACAAAAGACTCATATACATGACAATCATTAGATCCATCTGGATATATGGATTAGAGCTTTGAGATTATTGGAGAATAAGCCATCAAATTCCTCACGTATTCAATCCTTACAATTGATCCAAATTCTTCGTAAAATTTTCAATGTTCCCTTACTTTGTTACGAACAAAGTAATCCATAATGATCTTGAATTCCTATTTGCTGCTAATTTCGCTTGCTATGACACACTATTCCCACTCAAACCGACTAGCTACTAACCTAGCAACCTCTTAAATTCCT
Source organism: Arma custos (assembly GCA_037127475.1). Taxonomy (NCBI): domain Eukaryota; kingdom Metazoa; phylum Arthropoda; class Insecta; order Hemiptera; family Pentatomidae; genus Arma; species Arma custos. The sequence continues at coordinate 10,164,106 of CM073759.1, read as the reverse complement.
GATAATCCTCCGAGACGAATGAAAAGAAATTGGCCTCGTGACCTTCTAAGTTGAACTTGTTATTTCAGTACTATCACTAGGTAGTTTCTCTCCTTCTCTATATCCATGCCAATATGTAGCATTTCTGCCATTTACTTATTGTATTGACATAATACAGTTGTAAATTTCAATGAATAAATCATAAAAAAAAATTTAGAACGGAGATAGTTGGGGGGGTGTAGTTAAAAAAAACACTAAATAAGTACTAGACTTATATTTATGTGCCGACGTTTCGACCAAAAGTGTTGGTCATCTTCAGGGCTATGAGAGAGAAACAAACAGAACAAAAAATATATAAAAACGTTACAGAAACAATAATATAGTGACATGTATTGTAGAAAATTAAAATAGTGACATATAAATTTTTCTCATTTTGTATCTTTGGTTTACCTCCCCTTTTTTATTTCCCTTTATATTATTTTTACTTTTCTATCCTTCCTGTACATTTTTTTTTCTGTATCTTATTTTATATTCGTTATCTTTAATTATTATATCTGTCACTATTTTAATTTCTATTCATTATCTTTAATTTTATTAAATCTATGTTCATCTTAATTTTATTATATTCTGTCACTTTTTTAATATTCGTTATCTTTAATTTTCATATCTGTCACTATTTTAATTTTCTACAATACATGTCACTATATTATTGTTTCTGTGACGTTTTTATATATTTTTTGTTCTGTTTGTTTCTCTCTCATAGCCCTGAAGATGACCTACACTGTAGGTCGAAACGTCGGCATATAAATATAAGTGTAGTACTTATTTAGTGTTTTTTTTTTTTTTTTACTGCATCCCCCAACTATCTCCGTTCTACATTTTACCATCCAGTCAACTATTTTCCTCTCATACATAAAAAAAAATTGTTTAATTTTATAAAACTCTTATCAATAAATGAGCCGTTTATTTTGAAAGTGGCCTACCTCCATTTATCTTCAAATGGAGATATTTAAGGGTTTGCGTTTCAATGAATTTAAAAATATACATATAGGATACTAATGAGTCATACTGCTTAAGTGTATCTAAGGGTGTTAAATTTGTGGTTGCTATTAAAATTGTAACAATTATTAAGTGAATAATGTGCGTTTTCTTATCAAGAATGGAGTTAGGCCACTTTCAAAATTAACAACCAAATTCATTATAAAATTTGAAGGTACCCAAGTCGATTCAACATAATTTAAGATGCTTCAAATTGAAAAAAACAATATTCAATTTATTTTACATATCTTTAAAACACTTCGGAAACACAATTTATGCGATTCAAAACATTTTTTAATCATTTAAAAAATGATAAATTAAAGAACATATAAAATTACAAACATAAATTTATTACAAAACAATTTACTATTCATTTACATTTTGCTCGATGAAAGGGATTTGAAGAAATCATGATGTTCAAAAGATCAATCATGTCCTTGAATTTTGCTGCTGTAATTTGTCTGATATTTTTATAGAGTGGTTTCAATACAATGTTTTCAAATTTTCTTGGTTTACCCCGACGTGGTAATAAATTCAGGACTTTCAAATTTTCATTCTCATTCATTGATGTCTTATAGAAAATTTTATACCGTTCATTTCTTACAAAACGCATATTTGTAACCAGTTTACTGATTCTCCATCAGAATTCTTTACCCTTTTAAAAATTGCGTCTTCTAATAATTTTGTTGATACAAGATCTTTTTGTCTCATTTCATTTACAATAAAATTATTACCTTTCCGACCCTTCACCACTGCTTTCAGACATTATCAATAGTAAATATCTTGATATAAGTATAAAATAAATGGAGTTAGGCCACTTTCAAATTGCACGGTTCAGTTATTGAACTAATTCTGAAAACTTATGTGTCAAAAACTTATCGTATTTGCTCGGAATATCAGCAACCTGAAATGCTTCACTGATATATAATGTAAAGTTGTACATGTAACCATGGTAACTGGCAAACAATTGAAAAACGGAGTTAGGCCACTTTCAAAATAAACGGCTCAAATATTGTTTGATATTCTTTAAAAATATGAAAATTACCAGTCGATTTGTAGCACTGGATCTTTTGATACCTGCCGTCTGGTGTGCACTCGGGTATAAACAGCTCAAAGTGAATTTCAGTAAGTTCACCAAGAACATTTTTCCTATCAGTCAAACAATCACTAACTGGAAAACACATAATAATTAAACGCATGGTTAAGATAAAAAAAAAATTGTAAGAGTAATAATATCTATTTTTATATATTATAAAAAAAAATTTTTTTTTTTACCTTCAGGCTCGTCTTTCTTCTCAGGAGTGACTTCTTCGACAGGAGCAACTCGCTCATTGAGAAGACCAGGTAGACCTGAAACATCAACAGTCTACTTAATCTGTTACAATAAATTTTAATTACTTAGTTGAATATTAGTCATCTCTTTGTAAAAAGAGCTTACAACAACTGTTAATAAAGTCATTTTACAATATTTACAATGCCATTACATAATGTTAATTTTAATATAAAAATATGTTGTTAATTCCTAAATAAATATACATATTTCCTTACGTGAGCGGACTTTGATCAGTCTTTGGGTCAGGAATTTAAAAAATGTTGAAAACTATTTGATAAGTTTTAACAAGACTACCAGGACTAAAGGATACATATATCAGCTTAAAAAAAAAATCTCTTCTGTTTTTATTCACAAAGTATTTTAATGTTCTTTCTTTTAAAATGTCTGGTTAGACTTATAAGCAAGTCTTTTTTAATTAATTAATTAATTAACTGACTCATTAAAGACCAGGAAAGAAGTAAAGAATAAACTTCATTTTTTTATAAATTTTAACTGGACTCAATCATATAATATATTCTTTAATTAGGGGAACAAAAAACCTATTTCCAGAAAAAAAATTTGTATTCTTTATTTTCAAGAAACGTTTCGGTCAAGGCCATTATCACCAGGCCATTTGGTTATTTGTTGGACAATAGAAATATTTTATATACAGTTTTGTTTATTGAATTATTTATATTGTTATAATTATAGAATTTATGCATGTTTTTACAGATGAATGACTTATGGTCAAATTGTTAACCATATAAATAAGTAAAAAAAATGAAACAATTAAAGTAGAAGATTGATAATGGCCTTGACCGAAACGTTTCTCGAAAATAAAGAATACAAATTTTTTTACTGGAAATAGGTTTTTTGTTCTCCTAATTAAAGTAAAGAATAAATTATCTAATATAATTCTAGCTTTCTACAATATGAAAATTAATTCATTATACATTTCGGAACATTGATACACTAATAACCTTTTAAATCCAATTAAAATTATGTTTTAATCAATCTGTTTTATAATTTGTTGAATAATATAACTGATTATTCTATTATAATTATTTTACATAATTTAATAATATTTTATATACATATATAAGGAAGAAATAGTTGGGGGTGTAGTCAATAAAAACACCTAAATAAGTGTATACTTATTTATTGTGTGCCGACGTTTCACGTCCCAATTACATCCCAATCAACTTTTCTATATTACATCCCATTCTTATATTTTCAAAAAATGTTTACATTTCTAACTGTCATTCTACAAGATACCTACTCATTTCTTTCCACATATTTTTGTATTATTATTCTTGTATTATTACATTTTACTTATGTAACCTCTAGAAGTCTGGTATCATACCATTTATATCTATAATTAAACTAGTTTTTTCTAAATCCTTCACATTCCACCCCTTTTTCTATATTTTATCTTCTCATTTTGTATCTTTCTGTTTACCTCCTCATTTTTCTTTCCCTTTATATTATGTTTACATTTTATCCTTTCTGTACATTTATTTTCTGTATTATATATTCGTTTTCTTTAATTATTATATCTGTCACTATTTTAATTTCTGTTCATCATCTGTAATTTTTGTAATTATTATTATCTGTCACTACTTTAATTTTATTATATTCTATAACCACTTTAATTATCATATCTATTCACTATTTCATCATATCTAGTCACTATTTTAATTGTCCACATTACATGTCACCATATTCTTGTTACTGCAACGTTTTTTATATATTTTTTCTGTTTGTTTCTCTCTCATAGCCCTGAAGATGGCCTACATTGTAGGCCGAAACGTCAGCACACAATAAATAAGTATACACTTATTAAGGTGTTTTTATTGACTGCACCCCCAACTATTTCTTCCTTACACTAGAAGTTACAGTCAACCAATTCTTCTCTAACATTTTATATACATAATTCAATTTCATTACTAAGGTAAAATCAATGAATATACATATAACTTTAATTACCAGCATCCTAAATCGATAGGTAAATTTTAAATGAAAGAAAAACTATGACAATTATTCGATGTTATAAACTAAAGTGAAAAAAATACTCTGGTACACATAGAGCAAAACAGGTAAACTGTAGGCATGGTTTCATCATAATCTTTTATCCTCGACTATCGCCTAACCAGGAGACCCTTTGTAGAACTTGATCCAGTTGTTTCCGTTCTTTACCAGCTCATTTCTTCTATTCTAATCCATTTCTCTTTTCCTGAAAGCCTCCTTCACCCCGCCTTCTCACTTCAGTCTTTGTCTTCCTTTCCCTCTCTTGCCCTCTACTCTTGCAATGTATGCACATTTTGCTGTGCGGCTTGGCTCTGTGCGTAACAATTGTCTAAACCGCACTATTAGTTCAGTGACTGGACCTGTCTTGAGATGTGTCCTTATTGTTTTATTATGCACTCGATCTCTTCTGGTCTTCCTTTCCACCTCCCTTAGAAACCTCATTTTGGTAGCCTGGAGCCATGATTTATAGTTGGTTGTTAGAGTTCATGACTCTGAGGAGTATATCAAGATCGGAATAAAGGTAGACTTTGAAGACCATCTTTGTCTTTTTTGTCACCTCGCGGTGATTCAAGAAGCTTCTTTTCATGGCGTTGAACATTTTGCTTGCAACCCAATACTGCTGCTGTGTCTGTGCACTATTGATGTAGTCATCACTCTCCTACATCAATAGGTCAATTATTTTGTCGTTAATTCTGATTACTCTCATAGCTCTGCTTGTCTTCCTTCTGATCCTCTCTGATGTAGGCATGATTTGAAATGTAAAATCCGTTGGTGACTGATTTTTCTCTGCCAATAACGATATTTCTAAAGGTGATGATAATTTTCTTAAATAAGGCTTTATTTGTTGTAATTTCTGTAAATATCCTCTTCCTTTTATTCATCAATGTACAAATGCCATTTTGTATTTGTTAATGTTAATTTTTAACTTTACCACTTTCTTGTAATCTGTTAGTCGATATTACCAGTTTCTTTTGGCCTACCTGGACTTTTAACCTAGGCCTACTTGGACTTTTAACCTAGGCCTATCTGGACTTTTAACCTAGGCCTACTTGGACTTTTAACCTAGGCCTATCTGGACTTTTAACCTAGGCCTACTTGGACTTTTAACCTAGGCCTATCTGGACTTTTAACCTAGGCCTACTTGGACTTTTAACCTAGGCCTATCTGGACTTTTAACCTAGGCCTACTTGGACTTTTAACCTAGGCCTACTTGGACTTTTAACCTAGGCCTATCTGGACTTTTAACCTAGGCCTACCTGGACTTTCATTTTTCGTTTAAGCATTTCTTCTCTCTCATGACAAAACTCTGATTCAAATAATTTTTTTTTCCATTATCCTTGAAGAGGGATAGCTAAATGTATAAGAGCACTTGGATTATTTTTCTGTTATCAGCTATAGATTGAAGTAGACCTAGATCTGGGGTGCCTTAAAATCTAGTAAGGGTTTTGCATGATATGGGCCAAATCACCTCTCTTCGTGGTTTGAAAAGGTACTTTTCCCGTTTTATCTAATTTGACATATATTTTCTTCAATCCTTTTTCTTATATTTCATAATTGTATGTTGCATCATTCAATATTTCATAACATTCATTGGTACTTGTGTCTTAACGCAGCCCTGGTTCTTTTTGCCAACTTCTTCACATGTGCGAGCAGTTACATTTAGTAACAGTTATATGTCTAACAACTGATTTGTTCTATGTTTCTTCTTGCTTATTGAGCTTTAATTATTGCTGATTTATTGTTTGTTATTTGTTGTTTATTGTTTGTTATTTGTTGTTTATTGTTTGTTTGGTAGTTTGTTATAGATTTTTTGTTGTTATTATTTTAGTTATTGATTTAATTAGTGCAAAATGCGTATTTGGGATTTGCCGACAACAGAACAACAAGCTATTATTTTTTTGCAGGAGCGAAATATTTTACCAAAACAAAGAAAACGTAGCAATTCCCATGAAATGAAATTGCATTGTGGTGAACGTTTCTTATTTTTTTTATTAATACTGATATCGAAGTTTATTTCGACGCATTTTCCACCTAAATGCGATTAACACATTTTTTGTCAATAAACTATTGTGATTTTTCATAACTTGTTTGTTTTAATTATAGTGATTTTTTATTATTTGTATTTTTTAATTGTTCATTGTCCATTCTTGTTTAATTAATTGTTCATCATATATTACATTTTAAAATTATTTTTTTAAAATAATTTTTCATTATTGTGATTTTTCATTACTTTTATTTCTTAATTGTTCATTGTTGTTTAATTAATTATTCATTATTATTATATTCCATTTTTCAATTAGTTAATTAATTGTTCATTGTCCATTCTTGTCTAATTAATTGTTCATCATACATTACATTTAAAAAAAAAATTTAAATAATTTACCATTATTGTTAATTTTAATTACTTTTATTTCTTAATTGTTCATTTTTGTTTAATTAATCATTCATTATTATTATTATATTCCATTTTCAATAAATTCTTTTGATTTCTAATTGTTGATAATTTTTTAACCCCAATAAATAGAAGGTAACTTAGAAATGTAACTGTTACAAAATGCTCGCGGATGCGGAGAAGTAGGGGAAAATAACCAGGGCTGCGTTAACAGACAAGTACTCATTCATTTATTTTATTTTCAATATTTAATTCTGATAAATTTATTTTATTTATTTTTTTAATCTATATTTAATTAATCAATTAAGAATTAAGAATATCCACTATAGGAAGGAAGAGTTGATAACTGCTCAGGTAGAGGTGACATCAGACTTTTTAATTCACAAAATATGCTTCAATCAACAGGCTATTCCAAAAAGCACATAGAAAAAAATAAGACGAGCAAAGATTAGGAATTTAATCTTACCATACCCATATTTAAGAATGGGGTTCAGAGCGAATGTCAAACTTACACGCCCATCTCCCTATCTCAAGTTCCATATTATTGTAATATCATACAGCAATCTAGGATAGAAGATTAAATAAAAAGCTTGATAAAAAAAAAAAAAAAAAAAAAAGAAAAGACAGCAATTAAGTTAAATCCAAGACGATTTTATAAAAAGCATAGGAGCATAAGAATGCAACAAAAAATATACATTTGACATTAACACTGTTAGATAACATCACCAAGTTAGGAGAAAAAAAAGAGGCAAAAAATTGGTCAAATGCTAACAAAGGATTGCAAAGTATCACTAAAGTAGGTCAAGGCGATGGGTATAAACTGCTGGAGACGTCTTACGGTGGGCAGAGGTGAATGGCGGAAGAAGTTAGCAGAGACCATGATTCTTCAAGGACTGTAGAACGCGGCAATGAAAGAATGAAATAGGTTAAGGACTATCCACGCTGAAATATGTTGGACTATTATAGGTTGTGTTTTCCATTCAAGCAGCACTATGTGTATTTTCATTCAATCTTCATTAATCTTGAAAAAGGTTTTGATAAAAAAAGATTGTTGCGTTCAACCACCCTGTTTCATCTCTCTGCATTGGATGATCCTTCAAAGTGCTGCCTTCAATTAATGGAGTGACGATTGACAGGTTTGGCACAGCGAGAAAAGATATATATTATTTTAAAATGCATTTATTGAAATTTACAACTGTATTCAGAATACATCAAGTAAATATAATGAAAGATAAATCATGTCCAGAGACACAGACAAGTAGAGAAACTACCCAGTGATAGTACTCAAATAAAAAGTTCAGCTCAGAAGGTCACGAGGCCAACTTCTTTTCAGATGCCTCGGAAGATTATCAGGAATTGAAGAGGTTGCGAGGTTTGAAACTAGTGGGTTTGAGTGGAAATGAATTTTGTCATGAAAAGATTGATATCGGATTAAGGATAAATCAGCAATAAACAGGACATTAAGCTTTGTTCGTAACAAAGTAAGGAGCATTGAGGATTTTATGAAGGATTTTGGATTGTAAGGATTGAATAAGAGAATAAGAATAAGAGAGGAATTTGATGGCTAAGTAGAAAAGGACTTTCCGTAAGTCCAGATGGGTCTAATGATTGTCATGTACATGAGTCTTTTGTAATTAATTGGGAGCGTTGAAGCTTAGAATGTTGAAGTAGTCCGAAACAGTGAGCAGTTTCTTGTTGTTTCAGTCTATATGAGGATTCCAAGTTAAACGTTTGTTAAGGTGTAGTCCTAAGTACCGGACCTGTTCTATAGGAATCAGTGGGATGTTATTAAATAATACAGGAGAGCAAGAAGTCGTTGGTTTACGACGGAGAGAAAAGATATTAAAAATAAAATTACCAATGATAAAGAGACGCTAAGTTTCCTAAACGGGATATCGTGTAATAAAAATGTCTCTTTCAAAACTAAAAGGAAGATATACCACTTCTTATTGGTAAGCACGACGCATTACGGGTCAGAATCATATACAATGACAAAGCAATTAGCAATTAAATTATTGAACCTAGAAATGGATTTCTCAAGAAGAAGTTGTACCAAATCCAGGTTGCAGAAGGTCCCAAATGAGATAATAAGACATATTATGGAAGCTAAACTCAACATTATCATTGATATTAGTGAAGAAGATTGTTATGGTAAGGGTACTTCATGGATGAGACGCGATAGCCCCTTTGAGCACTTAAATACACTCCACCGAAGAGAAGAAGACGTGGGAGACCTCGGAAGAAGCGGATTGAGGAGGTGAGAGAAGATATGGCAGCTAGAGGTCTGGCAGAAGATGATTGCATTGGCAGGAGATATTAGAGGCAAGGTGCATTGAGGATCGGGGGATGTGGAAAAGAAATTTTGAAATCCAAAAAAAAAAAAAAAAACATGACTAATCCAGAAGATCTTTCATTTCAAATGCCTAGGCCATACTTTCCACTTTGCTATAGTTTCACCGATATCTTAAGCTCATTTACTAACTTGATCCTCCTGCCAGCTAGTCTTTCTTTACTTTAGCAATTAGCCAAATATGATTTTAAAACTGATTTATGAACATATAAAGAGACAACTATTAGGAAAGATTACATAATACTAAAAAAAAAAAAGTTTTAAACAATAGATTGCTTAAAAAGGCATACAACATTGCTTTTTTTAAGCCATATAACTTATACATGCAATCATTATAACACAGAGATTCAAATATACAAATTATTTTTTTAGTAAATCATTCAAGTAAGTAAATAATCTTATAAACATAATAAGAAAAATTTTAAATTATTTGACAGTCTACTAAAAGGTTAAAAATGTGCAAATTTATAAAGTTTAAAAAAAATATTTTTAAATTAAAAAAAGGAAAGGGACTTATAAAAGATGTAAATTGAGAATGACTGAAGAATGTTGAAACGTTTTTAAATAAAGAAAAAATATTTGACTGGAAAAAGGTTTTTTTTACTTACTTAAATGAATGACTAAAAGAGATGTACTCCAGTAACATAAACAAGAGAATTAAAATTAAAAAAATATACAAATTAATAAAAGCATAGAAGTTAGTTGAGTGAAAAGTTTTAAGGTTAGACTTTACCAGGCGCACATGCATTCAGTTAGATTTAACAAGGTTAATAGTTAAGAATCATACTATATCATATAACTTATGTAATAATAATTATTGTCCTAACCAAGATGTTACAAATAACTTCTACCAATGATATTAGTATTACAAAAAGCCTTAATAAAGCTGTTAAATATTATGGAAAATTAACAGGGTCGTTATTAGGGATTTAACGAATACTCAAGTCCTACAACAATGCATAAGTTTTCTTTAGTTCTATATTTTTTTTAAGTGGCTGTTGATATCTCTTTAAAAATATTTTTATCCAATAATGCTAACAACTGACCATACTTAGACAAAAAACTATTGCATGGTACAACTCTTATGGGAGATAAATACCAATTATTAAAATTGGTGTAGGGGAAGAAGGGCTTTGTTAATTCTGGCTTTTAATTAATAAATGGTTTTCAAAACAAGCATACAGTATGCTCTCAATAATAGAAAATAAATTTTTTGTAAAAAAAAAATTGCTTAGTAGGAAAAAAAAAGGAAGAATTGTCAATAGAAAAATAAAATTACTAAAATAGAGCCAAAAACTCAAAAAGAAACACTATTATTTATTATAATGCAATTGGGAAAAACCACAATGCAAAGCCTTATGTTTCAAAAAATACACCTACTTACCAGTCGACGTTTAGCCTATTCAGGCATTATCAAGACACCAAAATCAAAAAGGGGGTTATGTGAATCGCATCTCGAAGAAAAAGGTGCAATACATCCCAACGATCAACAGCCCAAACAGGCTCCAAACATGAGACAGCACCCCACCACCAAGACGTTCAACATACAACTGTATTTGTATTATAACTGTGTTACAGTTGTATGTTGAACGTCTTGGTGGTGGGGTGCTGTCTCATGTTTGGAGCCTGTTTGGGCTGTTGATCGTTGGGATGTATTGCACCTTTTTCTTCGAGATGCGATTCACATAACCCCCTTTTTGATTTTGGTGTCTTGATAATGCCTGAATAGGCGAAACGTCGACTGGTAAGTAGGTGTATTTTTTGAAACATAAGGCTTTGCATTGTGGTTTTTCCCAATTGCATTATGAAAAATAAAATTCACTAGTCGTTTCTCACGAATTTATTCATATAGTCTTCAATTTAATTTAATAATATTTTTAATGTGAAAACCTGACATCTTAAATCAAATGCCAGAAGATAATTATTATTTAGTCTTTAAAATATGGGCCAAAACATATTAAAATGTTTGATTTAAAAACCTAATTTTTTTCTCTTTGATTACTAATAATATTTTAATAGCAATAAGACCATATGGAGTACGACTTTAATTGTATTAACTTATCATTGCATAGAAGTGAAGTTGTGATATTGAAGTTTGGTAAGTTGAAAAATTGGTAATATTTATTTGACAATATTGAATCATTGTTAAATTTGAAGATGTAAAATAAGGTCATTTATTGGGAGCATACTGTATAATCGATTTCAATTAGAAAATAAATTGAGAAATCAATTTTGATGTTCACTTTTAAATAAAATTCTGTTCACCTGGGCTAAGATGTGGACTTCCAACTTTCGAAGATGATTTCTTCTTCTTATCTTTAAATTTTTTGGCTGTAAATGTAAAATAAATTTAGAAACAGTGAAATTTGAATTTTATTGGAATGGATTTTTGAATCTGTAGCTACTCAACTTACCAATCGGCTTTTTGACCAAACAATTTGTCCATTCTTGATAAGTAATTGTTGCGTCTTTGTCTTTGTCGCATATATTAATGAAATTTTTAGAACACTTCTTAGGTTTGACAGCTTTTCGGACTAGCTTTTTTAATTCTTGATACTCATTTAATGTGAGGTTTTTATTTGAATTCATATCCAATGTTCCGAATTTCCATTCCACTCCCATTTTCTCAAGTTCAGTTTCATTTCCTACACAAAATTTTTTCCATTTCATTATTATTATTACAATCCTACAATTGATGCCACTCGAAATAAACAAAAGAAAACTTACCACTTGCAGGAATCTTATCTGTCCTAGTGAATTCAACTTTAAAAATCCTCACGAGGTTGTTAATTAATTTTGTTCTGTCTATTTTTCTGCAAGCTGCGTTCAAAAAGCTATTTATAGTTTATGGTTTTTTTTGCTATCTAATTTACAAAAAAACAAGTAAAAAAATTACCTTTCCTATGTTTGTGCTCTCTTCTCAATGGGTCTCGACGCTGTTTGTCTAAAAACAAATTTAATTAATCAGATTAAAATTAAAAATGTAATGTATTCATTCTTAAAAAAAACTAAAAAAGAATATTTTTTTTTTGCACAGAGGAGGACGAAACCCTCTGGCACGTTCTCTTTGAATGTATAGCACTTTGACCTTGGTTCTGGAGGACACAAGGAACTTCAAGAACTGAGATTTAAAGACTATCTAAAATTTCTCAGAAGTCTAGACCTAGGTTAGGGATCTTTAGGACTTAAGCCCAATGGGCCTTTTTAGGCCGAAGTGCGTGGTAATAAACAAGAGTCAAACTTAAATAATAAAGAATAATTTTTGTTTAGATTTATTTGTGGTCCACATATCAACAGCACTAGAGCAGAAGTTATATGCAACTGGAGTGTTTCTCGATGTTGCCCAAGCGTTCTGCAAGGTCCTGGTACCTTGTAGTGGATGTCGCCCAAGCGTTCTGCAAGGTCTGGCACCTTGTAGTGAATGTCGCCCAAGGGTTCTACAAGGTCTGGCACTAGGGCCTTCTCTTTAAGTTCAAGACTGTACTAACACACACTTATTATTTAATTCTTCACTTATTTCTTGCAGACAGATTTTTTTCAGTCCGACAGGGCTCAGAGCTATCTTCAATAAGATCCATTTTAGCCAGTGTGCCTCAGGGATCAATACTTGCACCGCCATTGTACATAACATATACACAAGACATTCCACAAAGTCCTGACATACTGACAGCAATCTATGCTGACGACACTGCCATAATCACCAAACATCCAGATGTGGCACAAGCCTCACTAAACTTACAACATAACTTACAAAAGAGTGGTAGCAACTATGGAAAATTAGACTGAACCACGAAAAGTCACAACACATCACTTTTACTTTTGGACGTGAAACCTGCCCTCCCATTTACCTTAATAACTCACCCATCCCAAAGACAAACAGAGTACAATACCTTGGACTAACATTTGATAAGAGAATGACATGGGGTCCTCATATTAAGAAAAAACGCCAGTCACTAAATCTTAAATTAAACTTAATATATCCTCTATTCAGAAAAAACTCCAAATTAGAAACAGAACAAAAATTAAACACGTACACTTACTTACTAAAACCAGTTTGGACATAAGCATTACAAATTTATGGCACTAAACGGACTTTCAGAAAACGACTACAAACTTTCCAATCACAAGTACTCAGACTTGTCACAAAAGCAGCTTGGTATATCAATAACAAAACTCTGCACACTGACTTAAAAATACCAACGGTTGACCAACACATACGAACATACTACAAAGGCTTTCAAAAAAAACTACACGGACATCCAAACCCATTAATAGAACAAATAGCCATTACTCTCATGCCAGAGAACACTAGGAGGAGATTAAAAAGAACGTGGATGAGGGATTTGTTACCATAAGAAATTGAATCAAGCCAAGGGAAAGGTACCGCTGGGTACTGTTCATATTCATGCCTTTCATGTCATTTGTATTATATTTTTAGTGTCAGCCAATCAGCTGATTGTCATTGTTTTTTATTTGACAGGTGTGGATGAAAATATAAAGAAAAAGAAAAAAAAAGTTTTATTTGGTTGTATGGTTATATGAGATACTAATTATGTCGATAATAATCAATGAAGAATGATTGAGATGAGATAAGTTGCAAATAAATTACTAATCATTAACTACTAAATTACTAACTCAATTAACATGTACAGTTTATAAATTATCTGTACCAAACGTTTGCCTTTAAGGCTTAAGGTTGTTCTCTTTTGGGTCACAATGCAATTACAAAAAGCAACCGATAATTTTTGTTTCCCCTAACTCAAAGACATAAAAACAACTGGTCATCACATTTTTTAGATGTCATTCATGTCTTTCCCTCCTAAACTTATCTTTAAATTTAACCCTAATTGTTTAGGGAGCGGAGTGGCTCAGTGGTAGAGCACTGAGTTGCCATGCCAGAAATTCTGGTTCAAATTTCACTGCAGGCCAAGACTTTTATTTAGTCTGTTTGCAGCCGGAGATGGATCATATGGGATCAGGGTTTTTTTTTTTAGGCTTAATATAACCAATTATATATTCATATTATATTATATTGATAAATGTTACCCCACATCACCTTAGGTTTTTGTTATTTTATGTTAACGTACTAAGGGGAAGAAAATGGTGTGGGCTGAAGAAATAATTTCTTACTTGATGTATTTATTTGAAAGCTAACGTTTCGATCCATATTGTAAGTCTCCTTCAGGGCTTAATATACAAGATACAAACAAATTAAAATGATACATGAAAAACTGTAAAGAAAAAAAATAGATCAACAGAAATAATAATATTGGAGGAAAACAGATAGGGATGATTTAAATTATAAAATGGGTATTTCAAATAACACATTAATACACACATATTTATTTTATCTATAATTTTTTATAATTAATGGTCAACTGTTTTGATTTTTAAATATTTTTATTTTAAAGAGAAAAGATAGGCCCTCCGCTGGGATTTGAAACGAGATACTCTGTCTCTCCGTGACAGCGCTCTAACCATTTAAGCTACCAAGGCCATGTTAATGGTTAGAGCGCTGTCACGGAGAGACAGAGTATCCGGGTTCGAATCCCGGCCGAGGGCCTATCTTTTCTCTTTAAAATAAAAATATTTAAAAATCAAAACAGTTGACCATTAATTATAAAAAAATTGTAAATAGTAATATGGCGTAAGTCAATAAGATCCTAAAATTAAAAGTAATGTTCAAAGAACATTCGTTCTCGTGTATACATAAAAAAAAATTGCGAGAACAAAAGGACGTGGGATTGGATAAGAGAAGAGATTCGTCCTCTGCCGGCAGGCGGCCTTGGTAGCTTAAATGGTTAGAGAGCTGTCACGGAGAGACAGAGGATCCGGGTTCGAATCCCGGCCGAGGAACTATCTTTTCTCTTTAAAATAAAAATATTTATTTTATCTATTTTTTCTTGACAAATTTTTTATGTAACATTTTAATTTGTTTGTATCTTGTATATTTAGCCCTGAAGAAGACCTGCAATATGGAGGGCTTCTAATAAATAGTTCAATCCATAATTAAGAAATTATTTCAGTACTTGTGTATTAGCTGTTTCTTTTTATCATTTGTCTCATTTTAATTATTTGTGTTTGCTTTATTAAATTTTTTTTCTGTACAGTTTTAGTCTTGTTAATTTTATTTATTGTATATTTAAGTTTCTGTATTGTTTATTAAATTTAATTTTGAGCTTTTGTCTTATTCCTTTTGTTATTGGCTATTTAAAATGAAAAGAATAACACTTTGAGAATAGCCGTCTTTAAACGAAGAAGCTATGAAATAGTTCCTGAAAAGTGTAATAATTCCAAAGACAAAATTGTGTGAAAAACGTCATCTAATGAATTATGGCAAGGATAGAAATTGAGATTTTTAAGTCGAAAGTGTAGCGAAAACATTTATATAAGATGAGGAACATGAGTAGAGGGGTCTGAAATTAGCATTTTATATATTTATTTTTTTATTTAATTTATTTATTGATATCTACAACTGTATTACAATAATACAACAAGTAAATAGGTTAAGTGATATATAATGACATGATAATGACAAGTAGAGAAACTACCCACTGGTAGTACCCAAATCAAAGTTCAAGTAAGGAGGTCACGTGGCCATCTTCTTTTCAGACGCCTCGGAGGATTATCGGGAATTGAAGAGGAAGCTAGGTTTGAAACTAGAGGGTTTGAGTGGTAATGAAGTTTGTTATGAAAGGATAGATACCGGGTTCGGGCCAAATCAGCAACAAAAGGGACATTAAGGTCGTTATGGATGAGTTTATTCTTAACAAAATAAGGAGCATTGAGGATTTTACGAAGGATTTTGGACTGTAAGGATTGGATACGAGAGGAATTCGATGGCTTAGTGGAGCCCCAAAGCTCTACTCCGTAAGTCCAAATAGGTCATATGATGGTCATGTAGATGAGTCTTTTGTAGTTAATTGGGAGCTTAGAGCGTTTGTCTAGTTTTGTTGTTGAAGTAGCCTGAAAGGTCGTGCGGTTTCTTGTTTTTTCAGTCTTGTATGAGGATTCCAGGTTAATTGTTTGTCGAGGTGCATTTTATATTAAATTTTATATATTTCAATTTCCATTAATATGAATAAGAAGATAGGTGCTATCATTATCAGAATTATCAGTGTTCAGGTTATAACCAATGATGGATAACAGTCTCTGCAGTCCAGCTAATATACAAGTACCATTATTTCTTTGACCTCCACCTGGAACATTTTCTTCCCCATATATTTATATATATATATATATATATAAGAAAATTGCGAGAACACAAGGATATAGGATCAGTGAAGAGAATGCGTGCCTTGGTAGCTCAGTGGTTAGAGCACCATGCTAGAGACGCGGGCGACCCAGGTTTGAATCCCGGCCAAGACATAATCTTTTCTTTTCAAAATTTAAAAATATATATATAATATCCGGTCCAAATAATCAACCTTTAAAATCACCTGTTCTTCCATTGTCATTCAGGGATATTGCTATTGACTACATTTTTTTCCTAACTAATTCTATTGTAAATTACGAGGTCTTTGGTAGCTTCCTCCTGACTTGGTTTACTTATTGCTAAAAATATTTATGTATTATATAAATATGTATATATTATGTTAGGACTTAAAGAACTACGGTTAGGTTATATGAAAAGATAAGTACGTGTGACACAAACTGGGGTGCTATTCCTGACAGAGGTGTTGCTCAGAGGCTTCCCTTGAGGGGTGACACACCAGCAGTAGCCCGTGCCCTCGTGACACTGCACCGGAGCATAATGTCCGTTGGGAAGGCACTTGGGGACGAACTCCAGGCCTGCCTCTCCTCTCCTGGCCTCCTGCTCGGCAAAGCACGGCTGCTCATCTGAAAATATCAATATATCTATTAGTTACCAGAACTTCCACCATAGAGGTATGACTACTCTCATAGGTATGACACTAGGCAAGTATGGTATGACTCTCAAAAGAATTCACAGCTCTAATATTGACAAACCATAATAAAAATCTGCTTATATTTTTTTTTTATTATTATTTTGTGACAGTATACAGTAATTATATAATAATAATAAAGCTCAGCGAACCCGAAGGCTCGATGCCGATACCAGCAATCTCTGCTTACAAACCTCTGTCCACACACGACTACCCAAACCCAAATCCACCAGATCACTCTTAACGCAATCTTCCCACCTACGCCTCGGTGTACCCCTCAGACCCTTATTTACTTTTTAGGAATTTATTTGTTACTAATCCCAGCAACCTAACAAACCCATCTTAATCTTTTCATCACTTCAATTATATTAACAGATATAATAATATTAGTAATTAATATTCAACTAAATATACTAAGTTAATAGTTAATATACTAAGTCTAAATATACTTCGAGCTTCTCAAAAAAGGATTATTACCCTTTCTTTAACAGCTGAATCGACATATATTAGTTCTATTCGTTGTAGCTTATCTTCAAACTTGAACTTAAACAACTGATTTAACCCTGCATCAATAGTCTTACCAAGTATATTTTTTAATAACCTAACTGTTTTCCTTGATTTTGTATAATTTTAAAACAACAACCTAAGATATAAGGACTGAAGAAATTAAAAAAAAATCTATTGAGCATATATTGCAAATTAAACACCTCTTCTCTACTAGTGAGTACCTATTATGTATATGTATGTAATACTTTACTTTGCAACAATACTTCCATTATTCATTAATGACACAAGCATGCTTATATGTATAAGAAAAATACCTATTTATAAGGATAACGTTCATATAAATAATATAAATTAATATATTAATATGTAGAACGTTTTAAACTATGTTAAATTAATATAAATTATGTTCCTACGATAATAAACTATTAATATGTATAATGTTTATATAGATAATATAAATTTGATATTATATTTTAAAGTATATATAAATATGTATAATGTTTTATTTTAATATGAATAACTTTATATAATTATTTATCATTCTATTATATGTTTAATATAAGGTATGTTAATATAAGGAAGAAATAGTTGGGGGGACAAAATTCCACCCAGCCGCTGCTATTCGACTGCAGATATAATCAAACATTTATAAAAAGTATCATCGTTAAAAATATGTTATTTTTTTATTTCACTTTAAGAAGACTTATATCGTAAGATGAAGCCATATTCGAAGACCAGTTTCTGACAAAAGCTAGGCGTGACAAAAGACTGAAGACCATTCCCTGGAGAACCTTGGCAGCAATTACCTCTTCACGGTCTTGTTGGTACTCTCGTCTCAGCTGTAGGTTGTAACCCAGAGGTTCCGGTTTTATTGTTGAGAGTTAACAGAGTTTTTTAACAAGAAGAACCTATTACCTGTTATCTGTTATTCCAATTAATTTGCCAGGTACTTGTGTATTAGCTGGTCTCAATGAAACCTTCATCCTTATCATATCAACATATCTTATTTCCTGTAACCTCTTCATTTATTATCTCTGTGTAAATTATTGAATTGTTTTTTTGTGTTGTTCCTTATTAATTTTGTTTGCTTGTTGTTAAATTGTTCATGTTAAATAGTCAATAACCAAATTAGTAACAAATCAAGAATAATAATAATAACAAAATATGGTAAATAAATAAAAATATAATTGCTAACAGTGGCGTGAAGTAAGCATTAAAGTCTCCGATGATGATTAGGATTACACCGAACAGGCAATGTTTACATCCAAGAAGTGGAAGAATACCCACCCGCTGACAATCGGTTTGTTTTAACGACCCACAGTTTTCTTTTTTGCCCCCCTCCCTCATGAAGATCCTTTGTGGACGGAGGCCATTGTAAGGATCCGCAGGACCTCTTCGCTCTGTGTCCTTTTGTCTTCGTCACCTTTTTCTCCTCCTATCTAGTTTTCCTTATTTTTTTTTATTATACCTCGACATATTTTTATTCTCTTTTCTACGTATTAAAGGAAGTATCTGAATCAGAAACGTTTTCGGTTTTCAGATTTCAACGGATGAAGCCATGTTGACCAAACGATTACTCATGGACGTATCTACGTGTACTATGTACCTCGCATAGTATAAAAATATTAATTATCTTTATATAAAAATACTATCTTTATTTTTTTCACAGGTTTCTCTGACATCAAATTTGCATTCCAGAATTAAAAATTCAAGGGGAGTGTAAATGTTTTAATGACTACTGATTAAACAGTTCTGTTAAATACAAAAGTAATTAATATTTCAAGAGAAGGAATTTCTTGATGAAAATAATTATAATCTGGTAGAAATAATAAGTGTTGGAAATTTAAATAAGTATCAATTCCGATCATGAAATAACCAAATAAGCAACAATTATAAATTAAAAAAACAAATACATTTTTTCAACAGTTTTATTAAATCAAATACGATTGAATAAAGCAATAACTCTGTTGAGGATCATTTCACTTAGTTCGTGGTCTTCTCATTTAAGTAAATAGCAGATTAGTGATGTGAATAGAGTAAGTGACGGAGTTTCACCGCCCCCCCCTCACGATAGCCCTGAAGAAGACCTGCAATGTAGGTCGAAACGTTGGCTCTTTAATAAACATTTCTCCTCAAAAAGTGAACTTTTTTTACCTCCACCCGAGCCATTTTCTTCCACAATTCATGTTTATAGTTTACTATAAATATTTTACTAAAATAGAGCCAAAAACTCAAAAAAAAACACTATTATTTATTATAATGCAATTGGGAAAAACCACAATGCAAAGCCTTATGTTTCAAAAATACACTCACTTACCAGTCGACGTTTCGCCTATTCAGGCATTATCAAGACCTCTTCTTGATAACTGGTAAGTGGGTGTATTTTTGAAACATAAGGCTTTGCATTGTGGTTTTTCCCAATTGCATTATAATAAATATTTTATTACAAATATATTCTTTCATCTTAACAAGCTGGAACCACAGTGATATTATTTTATCATTATTCTCACTAGTAATATATTATTATCTATAAATGTATGAGATGAAAATAGTTGACTGGATGATCTAATGTAAAGGAGATAGTTGGGGGGTGCAGTCAGAAAGAACACTGAATAAGTAATAAACTTATAATTATGTGCCGACGTTTCGACAGTATTAGTCAGCAGGCTTCTCTCTCCAAATAGCCCTGAAGATGACCTAAACTGTAGGTCGAAACGTCGGCACATAATTATAAGTTTATTACTTATTCAGTGTTCTTTCTGACTGCACCCCCCAACTATCTCCTTTACATATTATCTATAAAGTTTGACACACACATTTGATTAATAATTGAGGGTTGTTTTGGGTTGTTCAATACATGATAAAGATTGTACTGTTTGGACACCGGTTGTGTAGTGAGGCGATTAGTCCTCGATCACGCTCTCATTTCCGGTACCCACTTTATTGAGCCCCAGGAGGACCCTAGATCTCATAGGATCGATCTCTGGACGCTTATAAATTTACCAGCTAGATTTGAATCCAGACCTTCGGCATGCCAACTCAGCGCCCTACCACTGAGCCACTCCGCTCCGCCACTCATCAAGCAAGTTTTTATGAAGACTATGTTCAAGTAACACTTAATTAATTAAGCAATAACATCTATTTTCAAGTAGTTGTATATTATATTGTTACGGTCTCAGGGAGGAAGACGGAAGCAAGAGATTAGCGCCTTGAGCCGTCGGCGGGAGAAGTTAAAATTGGATTAGAACCTTCTTAATGCCTTCCGACAAAGGAGATGTTCGAGAAGGTTCTCGACATTCCCGGAGTATTCTTTCCCTACTTCCGTGTTCTAGAATGTTCGGCCTTGCCTATTTAAATACCTCCCTCGCCTCGAGCGACTCAGTCTTAGTCTGAGAGTTGACCACGCACGGTGAAGATCTGTTATAAGTGAGTGTCAGTGTGATAAACTAGTAAGTGTTGAACCGGCCAGTGTAATAAGTGTATCAGTGAACTGTGACAGTCTCGCTAGTGTAATAAACTGTTTCTGTTTGTTTCTGTGTGTCAGTTAGTCATACTTGGACAAGCTTACGGTCGGTGGACTAGTGAACTGTAAGTGTTAATTATTAGTTATAAATTGTAGTGTAGTTTTATAATATTCATACAAATTTATGTAAATAGTTAAATCATTTAGAATTAGTAATATCTTACATTATTGTAATAATTAAATAGGCCTAAGTTATAATAAATATTTAGAATATTATTATTATAAATCTATATTAGTTTAATAATTTAATTGTATCCTTATTATCACTTTGTTAATAAACATTAGTATCTTTAAATTAAGGGATTGTTTAATTCATTTTAATACCCAGTAGCCCGTAATAATATTTATAAAATAACTAGTTTTTGCCCGCGGCTTCGCTCGCGTGGAATTTGGTCTGCCACATGAAGTTTCGTGACAGATCATTTTAAATAAATAATTTTAAAAAAATTTTTAACTATAAGTTACTCGTACATCCAAAATTTGAGATGTCTAACTTCAAAACTGACGAGTTCCAGATTGCCTGCTCGGCATAATCATCATCGGAGACTAATGCTTACTTCACGCCACTGTTAGCAATAATATTTTTATTTATTTAATTTTTTTACTTTGAATAATATAAAGTTGGCAAAATATATATATAAGATAATGATATTGATATATATGTGAGAGAGAAAACGAGGAATGAAGATTTGTAGAAAAACATACAAAAAATCACAGATACAATCAGGAAGAGAAGGCTAAAACTATATGGACATTTAAAAACAATGGATTCCAAACAATCTCTGAACCCCTATAGGATAGGATTAGTAGGGTATGTATCAGAACAATAGTTTCACTCATGTTCTTTCTGTTATTTTAACAACTATTATCATGTGATTTGCCTTTAATTATGTACTATAATGGATTCTCTACAGTACCTAAAAAACTGTCTGGGGGGAACGTGCCCCCCCTTAATCTGCCCTTGCTGTAGTCTATGTGTTATTCTGATGTATAACCTATATTACTGTAAAGTTTTATCCAAACCCGTTCAGTAGTTTTTGCGTGAAGGAGAGACAAACATACAAACTTTCGAATTTATAATATTAGTAGGATATTAAAACAATAGTTTCACTCATGTTCTTTCTGTTATTTTAACCACTATTATCATTTGATATGCCTTTAATTATGTACTATAATGGATTCTCCACAGTACCTAAAAAATTATCTGGGGAAGCACGTTCCCCCGTGCCTCCCCCCTTAATCTGTCCTTGCTGTAGCCTATGTGTTATTATGATGTATAACCTATATTACTGTAAAGTTTCATCCAAACCCGTTCAGTAGATTTTGCGTGAAGGAGAGACAAACATACAAACTTTCGCATTTTTAATATTAGTATTATAATTTTCATTTCAGGCTTACTATTTGTTCATTTAACGTATGGTATGGCTAATCGGACGATGCTACAATGGAAGCTCTAAATTTTGCCTATCCAGGTGTAATTTGAGTAGGCATTTTAACGAATACCTGACACAGTACAGGTTCGGGACCCCCATTTAACGTCCATTCCGAAGGACGGCATAGCCAATGATTTTTTACTCCCTTTAAAATATCCTAGGGCCATCTGCCGGGCTACGAACCCGTGAATTTGGCCTTATTAGGTTATTATCCTACATAAACATTGTTTACTAAAATAGAGCCAAAAACTCAAAAAGAAACACTATTATTTATTATAATGCAATTGGGAAAAACCACAATGCAAAGCCTTATGTTTTAAAAATACACCCACATACCAGTCGACGTTTCGCCTATTCAGGCATTATCAAGACACCAGAAACAAAAAAGGGGGTTATGTGAAGCAGTTGTATGTTGAACGTCTTGGTGGTGGGGTGCTGTCTCATGTTTGGAGCCTGTTTGGGCTGTTGATCGTTGGGATGTACCTATAGCACCTTTTTCTTCGAGATGTGATTCACATAACCCCCTTTTTTGTTTTTGGTGTTTTGATAATGCCTGAATAGGCGAAACGTCGACTGGTAAGTGGGTGTATTTTTGAAACATAAGACTTTGCATTGTGGTTTTTCCCAATTGCATTATAATAAACATTGTTTATTTAATTAACACATTTGTAAAATTACGGAGTTGCCATTACAATGACAAGAAAACAAAATGTACTAGAGGCCAGTTTTTATTTCTATCATGTTGATTAACAGCTTAATAAAATCATTAATCGAGAAAAATAATAAGAGAAGAAATTTATATTATATATATTAAATATTTGAGAAAAAAAATGGAGGAATTTTCTGGATGTGCGTCGCCATGATGTTTCGTTACTAAGGCGACAATTGGCAAATGGAAGACTATCCTATCAATTAATTCTATTGAAGACACGAAGACGTGTAAATGGGCGCGGTCGTTATTTAACCAATAAGGTGCCGTGTCCGAAACGTGGCTGGATCCCATTGGCGGAGAGCAGAGGACCGGTTGGCCCATATAGCAGATATCTAGCTCCCGGTTTCAACATTCTTATTCTAGTTTATCAAACATCTAGGCTCTAGAGGGTGCAGCTCGCTATCTCCAATTAATAATTCTATGCGGACTTATCTTAAATAACGATTCTTTTATCACCTATATTAATATTAAAATGGCGTCAGCACTTTTACAGATTATTTTTCTGTTTATTTAACGTCACTTCATGCTGCTATGACTAATCGGATGATGCTACAATGAGAGCCCTAAATCTTTGTTATGTAGGTTTAATTTGGATAGGTCCTGTTTTATGTCCCTTCCAAAAGACGGTATGACCAAGGATTTTTCACTCCAGCTCACCTGCGAACACACCTACACCATAGGTCATCCAACACTTGTATTGATGTATTAATGCTTCTTAGGAATTTTTATTAGGAGTGTCATACGCCCTAAAAAAAACACACCAAAAGAGTTGGTTGATAATAAACTCAAGAGAACCATTTTGGAAATTACTAGCATATTATCTGTAACCGAATAAAAAAAAAAAAAAATAAAAACCTCTGCAACGACTACCAATGAAGAGACTGTACTGTTGTTAAGAGAACGATCGTAATGAATAAGAAACCAATATAACTAAAAGCAATAAAGGTTAAAATACACAGTAGAGACGGTACTGTCTTTAAAATAATATTTATCATCTCCATACTGAGAATCATTTTGAGAGTTACTAACGTATTATCTTGGGTTTAGTACATGGTAGAAACTGTAACTTTTTTTATAAGAGAACGATTGTACACTGCTACTTGCCCGAAATCACGATAATCTGCTATTTTTTTCGGTACATGTCTATTAACGCCAACCGCAGTCATATTTCAGTAAAGAGCAATCTTGTACGCATGCGCAAGCAGTTAAATTTCTAACAGCTGATTTGTTCTATATTGCTCATTTTTGTTTGTTGCTGATTTGTTGTTCGTTTACTGATTTGTTGTTGTTTGCTTATTTTTAGTGATACGACAAAGCGTATTTGGGATTTGCCAAAAACAGAAGAAGATGCAATTTATTTTTTCAGAAGCGAAATATTTTACCGAAAAAACGAAAATTCGCATGAAATGAAATTTTATTTTGGCCAACGTAATGTGTGTGTCGGCCCATTTTCTACCGAAATCCGATTGGCTAGGTTCTTTTTAAATAAATTATTTTGATTTTTAATTGTTCATGATATATTCCATTATATATTTATTTACAATAATATTTATTAACTTATTATATATTAATAATATATATGTATATATATATTACATTTTTATTAAGTACTATCGCTAATCGTAATGTATAACTTATGAATTGATATTTTTTAGTTACATGATTTATATTATAAAACCTTTCATTTTTGTTTATTTGTATATTTGTTAAATTTTTTTTCTTTTTTTTTCATTACACAATTTAGGATTACAAATTTAATTTTAATTTCATTCTCACGTGTAAATTATCAATTTAGTCAAACTGTAAATTTTTAATTTCTTGTATTGTTAAATTAAACTAAAATGAATTCTGTAATAATATTACTAAACTGATCTGTAATTATTAAAATCACATGTAATATGCTTACTAAAGTATGGAGCATGTCCTAATATTAATAAATGGTCCCTCCATGGGGTTACCGTGGGGGGAACAAATAAAAAAAAATATATATAAATTACATATTAATAATTATAATTATGCATCTTGGATATACTTTGTTTTTAAAATAAATTCTTTTGATTTTTAATTGTTGATGATTATTTAAAAAAATTAAAATTCTAACCCAAATAAATAGATTTAAAAACGTTATCCCAGATAACTGTTATCCAAGATAACTGTTACAAAATATAACTGTTATAAAATATAACTGCGGTGGCGTTAATCCACAAGTACCGGTGTTTCCTCCAATTGAGGGTAGCAACTTTATAGAGAATGGATGGTCCTCATGAAGGTCTGCGGATTCAACAGAGCGCATTTATGGCTGTTAACAGATCAAATAATTTATCTCTTACAGCCGGATTCAAATCCGGGAACTCCAGCACAGCAACTTAGAGCTCTATACACCACTCTCCCTCCATAATCATAGATAGAAGTTATTTTTGTCTGTGTGTGTGTGTGTGTGTGTGTGTGTGTGACATAGGATGTTATGCAGAGTACAACCTTAAAGTTTCCTTCAATCAACTAAGAGTTAAAAGAAAGACAAAGGATAATGGTTATCGTGTTAGGATAAGTTCAATTTTTGTTGTTATTAAAAAATAGTGACAAAAATACCTTTTTTTTGTACAATTTTATAAGTGTTTATAGTCATACAACTGGTAGAACAGAGAAAGTCCATATAGCTCTGATATATTTATATATCATATATATATATATATATATATATATATATATATATATATTATATATACATTGGCATTAAGAGTGATGCTTGCAGATCAGGCAGCCCAAGAGGTATTTACGCTATCTGGGCGGTTCTCGCCGTTATGGTAACTATATTTTTGAGGGATGAAATTAAACTCGGTTTATTCAGCCACAATTAAGAGATTTTTAAGGAGAGATAAAGGGATAATGTTTAATTTGCCGACAAGAGATGAGAACAGACAATGACAACAAAGTACTAAAGTAAACAAGACTGGATGGAGAATGCCGAGGGGGGGACAATAAAGCTGACTAGTCGCTGAAAGAACTCAGCCAACACCTGGCCTCTTCTTCATTCCTCAGGTGTCTTCAGGGCGGCTCTTGTTAAACCTCCTTGGATGTAATGAAGGAGATCGATTAGGCATCCCTCTTAGTTGCTGCCTTGGCAGTGCATGACAGTGCTTGTTTACACGCTAGAAGTAAACTGTCGTGATAGCTGGGAAAAATGGGGGATGTAGAACAGCTCAAGTAAAATTAGATCTTAACGGATCGTATGTTTAATTGTAATATTTTATCGGTGTTGCCTAGCAACGTATCCAGCAACTAATTTTTGCCAAGTCTTATATTGAAGATTGGGTACTTGTGTCTTAACGCAGTCCTTGTTACTTTTCCCTGCTTGTTCGCATGCGCGAGCAGTTTCATTTTGTAACGGTTACATTTCTAACAGTTACCTTCTATTTATTGGGGTTGAAGAATTATGAATAATTACAAATCAAAAGAATTTATTGACAAATGGAAAATAATAATAAATTATGTACAATTAAGAAACAAAAGTAATGAAAACTTATGTACAAAAAAATAATTTCAAACAATTAATAAGACCTATAACCCCCTCTACCATACTACTTAACAATATCTCAATACCTATATCAGTCCATATTAAATATTTAGGAATTTCTCTAGACCGCAAACTACTATTCAACAATCATATCAGTAATAAACTGAATAGCGCCCGCAGAATATTGTACAAAATGTATCCATACTTTAACAAAAAGTCAAAATTATCTGAAAAAAATAAGAAAATATTATATAACGGAGTCATTAGGCCCATGATAACTTACGCATGCCCAGTCTGGAGTTTAGCTTGCAGAACACACATTAACAAAATACAGATCTTCCAAAACAAATGTCTAAGAATCCAATATATACTAAAATCGCCACAATGCACAAAGAACATCCTAACAATACAAAAATTCATACACCAACAAACCCTCAGATTCTTCACCTCATGCCAATTTCAGACAACGCACTCATACAAGAAATAGGAAATTACACAAAAACAACAACACCAAAATACAGACACAAACGAACAAAACACATACTATTATAAATAATATGCACTTTGTAATATGTTATACATAAATTTTGTATTAATTAAATCCTATGTACTCTCCTTTGTGTTGGTTTTTTAAATTTTACCAACAACAAAAACATATTAATCAGTAACCGTTGTAATGTGAACTCATTTTCATTGTAAGGGATTATCCCACCAATGTTTTAAAATTTGTACGTATTTTAAAATAAAATAAAACAAAATATTAAAAAAAAAAAAATGTCCCTTCTAAACTTTAATGATTATTAAGAAGAGGCACACTACGTTTGTGCACGAGGAAAGAGCTAAACTCCACCTTTAAATTGATATTAATTTCTCAAGAGGGGAGAATTGGACATACAATGATTGTGCTTTTAGCCTTAGATCTACGTAATTATTATTATTTTTTAAAAACATTTTTACTACATATACCTTATTATTATGTAAATAAGTTACAAGTACATATATAATGTCGAATTATTGAAATATATTGTTTAATTTATGTGTGTGTGTGTCTATATATATACAGTCCCTGGCCATATTAATGTGACTACCACCAAGAAAGGTTATTTTCTTTTTGTTTTTTTCTAATTTTTTTTATATACTTTCGCGTGTCTTAATAAATTGCTGTTTTAAGTAATAGCAACACTTTAAAAAGTATTTTAAAGTATTTTTTTTTTTAGTAATGGCAGCATTGGTTTTACGAGTGATGGCTTAATTTGTGTTTGAAATTTTTGTGGATTTATTGTTTCTTTTTCATTAAATATAAGTCGGATTCGGTAAGTTTATTATTGATTTATTATTTGTATAATATATTTTAACTATTTTGATAGTTTTTTTCAT